>RQTK01000618.1:174973-276089 GCA_003991915.1 Elysia chlorotica | reverse complement strand
AGTAATAATAATAATAATAATAATAATAATAATAATAATAGCAACAATAACATCATGAATCAATAACAACATCAAAAAACAAAAACTACAGCAGCTGAAACAACAACAACTGCAACAACAATAACTGCAGAAACCAGAGGGGTGTAGACTGTAGAGTATGCTTTATTATTGTGTGATGTATTCTCCTCCTTACATAAATGTATTAAATGAATGCCTATGGCTCCAATTTTTCTATGAATAGGGCCTACTTGTATGTCTAATTTTCATTTTGGGAATATCAAAGTTACGTTTGGAAAAAAAAATGAAAAACGGGATCGCATTACGTTTATAATCGATAGATTGCCATAGGGCCTTTGCAACAGTAATACATACGTACTGAGGACAAAAACCGTTATTTTATATATTTTATTGCTTCTTTTTGACGTTGTGGTATTTAAACTTCTTTTTCCACATACCCTATACTAAAACAACAGTTATAAACACTGTGCGATCCCATTTCATTGAACACTAGATATCACAGTTAGCGCGAAACCGAATCGTCAAATCATATTTCTCTAAAATATAATCGCTGAATGATTGCCCACCAAATTTTAGGTGCCAAATATAAAATTTTGGCCGACCTCAGAGGATAATTACGATTTTTTTTTGTTTAAACGAACACACAAAAAAAAAATCCATAACTGCCCCAGTGACAAGGTCTAAATTCAGGTGCTTAATAATAATAATAATAATAATAATAATAATAATAATAATAATAATAATAATAATAATAATAATAATAATAATAATAAATGATCACGTTAAAATTGTACATGAGACAGTGCGGTGATAACCCACCCTGACTAACAACTAGTGTACAAAATTCTACAAACTTATTGTGGGTTTTACATCGGGTTTTTCATTCTCTACATCTTGCGCTCGTAACTCTCTTCGCGGGTTTAAACCAAAGCCCTGGTTGGTTATGTGTACTTTATTATCCTCTATGTGCGCTTCTCAACAACGAAGACTTGAAGGGGTGGGAGTGGAGCAAGTGAGAGAGGAAGATATATTTTTAAAAATGTGAAGTAAAAAAATCTGTGTATATTTCTTTTATTTTCAGATTGATCACTGCTTTTTGTTTTCAAAATGTGGTCCCAATGCTATTGCATCTGTGGTTATGATAATAAAAGAATGATGTTGACAACTTCCGATTACAACAAGCCTTTTTTTTTGCAAGGGGGGTAGAAGTGTTATTTGTACCGTATCAACGACAACATAATTATTGGGTTTTTTTCCTATTTCTTATAAGTTGCTTGCCTACAAAGATTTTTACCTTGTACTTTCAAACGGTTGCCCACATGCTCTGGGCATGTTGCTTTTATTTTCATGTTTTTGTTCAAAAGATCAATCTCTTTTTATTTTTAAGTATCGTATTTAATAGCTGTAGATTTTTTTTTTTGGGGGCCCTTAGTACAGTGTTTCAAACTTTAATAAAAATTATTATAATCAACTGAAAAAAAAAATGTTTGATTGGAATTAAGAGTGCAAAACCCCCCACTACCACCCCATCCACACACAAACAAAAGAAAATAGGAAAATTGGGGTTGGTGAGAAGAAGAACGAGAAATAAGGTTCATCTATTCTTTTTTTTTTTTTTTAGATTGTGACTAGAAATGGAAGTAAGCACAAAAAATTAATGTATAATTAGCTTTGTTTTGAAAATAAAGAATCATTTTATCATTAGCTATGTATTCTTAAATTTTAGAAGAATATATTTTCTCTTAAGGGACAGTTGAAGTATTTCAAAATAAAAGTTAAAGGAATTTTGCACATATAAGGCTTGGTTACTGTAACAATAATTGTAACCCTATTGCTGTATAGGATCTTTAATGAGTCCAAGGAGACGTTGAACAAGTAAAAGCTTCAATTTCTCAGACAACAGATAATACTTGAGAGATTTTAGGATAGCTGAAGGTCAATGAATGCATCAGCATACGCACTACATTAGGAAAAGCATAATATGACTTTTTATGAGTGCAGTTTATCAAGTTCTGTTTCATCATGGTGTAATGTGCAAATTCTGTTATATGAGAAGCATAAAGTTAAAAGTATTAACACAGACATTGATGTAGCTAGCAATTTTTAGCCCACTCATTAAGATGATTGTACAAAAAGAGATCTCTAAGCTAATGGAAACACACACAAAAAAGAAAAACTGAAGTAGTAAAATATTTGCATACTCTATGAATTTTATTCAATTGAAAAAAAAATTGACATTGTACTTGTAGCATCTACTAGATAATCCTTAACAAAATCAAATTTTTTCATTAAGCTTAAGAGACAAAGTATGAAAGTTATCTCTGATAATCAAATTAAAAACTGCTTCATTTTCTTCAAAAGTGCATATAAATTTAAAAAAATAACATTCTTGCCACATATTTTTTTTTCTATTAAACCACAATTTAAGTAGAAACCAGATACAAGATGCAACTTTCTCACTCAACACACCTAGGTTCTTCGATTTACAGCACTTCCAACAATCACAATATTGAATCTCTTTAACAATAAAACAAAACAAAAAAAGTAGATATGATAGAAAAAATTCCTCACCAAAGTGTAAGAGGTCATGTATAATACTGTTGATATAACATCATGTTCAAAAAACTCTACTGTGAGGAAATGCTTTCTCTACAATAAGCACATAATCAAGGGCAGGGAGAAAATCATTTACAAAATATTAAATTAATATGGACTATTACAAAAAGTTACATCAGCAGCTAAAATGTTGCAATAATGAAAATACAAAAATAAATATACGGAATGAAATAGTATCATTACACAAACTATGGAGAGGAAATGTTGATCTATGTTCCTTTTTCGTTAAGTAATGTATCTTCTCGATTAATTTTTTTTTTTTTTTTTTTTTTTTTGGGGGGGGTTGCTTTGGTTTATCTAAGATATTTATCTACCTTTGTCAAATAATCATACATTTTGATACTGGAAAGCACATGTTACAGTTTCACACTAATAGACGATGAGGAAAGAAGAAACAACAATTCCTGGAGTAAACAAGGTGCTTGAAATAAAATTCACTTCATGCGAAACAAATTGTAAATATTTAAGTTTTCATGCCATTAATATACACTTTTTATGTATTTAAACTTATTAGTTTTGCCTTGGCAGATATATTTTTAGCCTTGTTAGTCCAATATGAAAGACCATAGTAAAAACCTTTTGCTAACAAGATACTTTGAAAATCAAGGAAAATTAGTTTCATACAACTGAGGCATTACATGGCATGAAATTTATCACAGATATCTTTGAACTAAACACATTTATACTATTTACATGAGACAAATGTTTTTCCTAAAGGCAACAATAAATATTTCATTAATTTCTTTGTTAAAACAGGTCTTATTTATGATTACTCCATCTAAAACAGAAAAAAAAATTATGAAAAAATGTGCTTCAAAAATTTTTTTCAAGTGATATGGTTTATAGAATGTAAAAATGTTCTCCCTATTTAAGTGAGTGGAATATTTAGAAGAGAAAAAATGTATTATGTACTAGCCGTAGTTTTTTTTTGTTCATAATGTTTTCTTATAATATTAACAACTTATAACCCTGTACACCGCTTACAAAAAAAGCTTCAGAGATCCATTCTTTGATCCAGTATGCTTTTCTGTTGTTGTTTTTTTAATCATTTAAAGATAAACCTTTGGATATTTACAAAAATGATCTATTTTCTTATTTCCATTAAAAACAGAGCCACATTTTAGACCACTTTTGGAAACACATCAAATGTTCACGTTGCTCAAGTAGGGAAAAAAAATAAAGATAATAATTATGATAACTTGTGAAAAAAATGTGAAAAACATTAAAGTCAATGTTTGACAATAATCATATTCTATGTGTTGAAGTTTCACAGAGCTAAAATAAAGTTAATGTTTTCATATTCCAAATCACAACTTTGACAAAAGAGAACAAACTTTTTATTTAAAGTTCATTTTGCCACCTCTCTTTTGAAGTGTGTTTGCTCGACTGAATTTTCCCAAAATACAGTCTTAAAAAAAAAGATATAGATTGTTCTTCCAACAGTGTTTAAAGGCCTATGCTGGATACCAAAGCATCTGATTTTCCTAACAGACCTTTGAACTGAGAAGCAATGTCTAATATTTCAATCTAAATTCATTTTGTCAATATTCCAGATCTACCTCACACCATGATCCTGGAGCCAGGAATGTATCGTGATTCACTCCAGATATTGGTTTCACCACAGTTGTGTACACGCCTCTTGCACTGACGGCACCGGTTGTAACGGTCGCACTGCTCATGCAGCAACCCTCCAGGGCTCAGTGACCTCAGACGATCCTCAAGCTCCCGTGCTCTTTTCATCTCACTCATTTTCTGCCAGTTGCTCTCAAGCCTGCGCCTCGTATCCCAACGCACAGCGTGCTTGAAGGATCTTTCCTCTCTTAAACTGATAGTGAGATGTACGTGTAGAAAACAAGGTATGAAGCATTTGATTTGAAGCAATTTTTGTTTAGAGGAAAATGAGATTATCATATATAATGCATAAAAAGTATTGGTCAAGATATATCATTTATCAGTGGATCTAATATATCGGAATAAAATCAAATAGTACAAGTTTTCTAACCAATCAATATAAAATGTTGCCAATGCTTCTAAGAATGTAATCTTTGCCCTCATAATCACATTTTTTACTAAAGGAACAATATTCCTAGGTTTGAAATAAAACCCATCTGAAACGGTTAAAGTTTGATAACTTGGGGTCAACCCTATCTAAAATGAATAAAACACTAATCAACACTTACTCATCACGCGCTCTCTGCAGCACATCTTCTTCCTTCTGCTGATCTGCTAGCCTTGCAAGGATAGCATCTCTCTTCCTCTGTTCCACTAAGGACTGCTGCTCTTGGAAAAGGTTGAAGGCACGTCTTCTGCGTTCTGCCATCTTTTCATTGGTCATGTCATTTTTACCAAAAACCTCAGTGTCAGGCTCCCTCTCAGGCATGGGAAGTGGTTTGAATCTAAGCTATTTACAGCAATCAAAATGAAAAGAATAAAAGAGTTATAAATAAATTACCATACAAATGTGCAAGCAATGATTCTTTGAAATCAACTCCTTAGGGTCATAATTTCATGTCACATCATTTTTTAAGTATAGTAAGGCTTATGTGAGCTGAAACAAACCTAAAAAAATTGTTTTTGTAATCATCTCTGCAGATCTAGACATTTGGGCTTATGACTTTTTATTCCCAAATATAATGGTAAAGTGCAACGTCTTAATAGCATTTATAGACCTCAATGCTATTAGACTATGATCAAGACAGGAAATAGAGCTGTTTAGAAGAGAATTTAGTTCATTGCCAAATAGCTTAATCACATAATCATAAGTGGATGCAGCACATCCTTAATATTCATCCATCTAACAGCCTACTTATCGTGTTATCTGACAGTTAAAACCATTGGACAAATTACCTGAGCCTCAAGAGCCTTTTTGTAAGTGTCAGTGGCATCTGCTTTGTCTCTCAGATATTGTTCTCTCTGGGCAGCAAGACTGCAAGACAAATATTATATGACAGGCAAGTTACCAAAACCAAATATTGTATCATATAAAATAAAATAAAAAATACATGAAGTTTTACATTGCGGTATAAATAATAGTGGTAGGTGAAAATTTTGTACTGGGGGAAAAAAAGATGGTTCAACAGTAAAGCCGGCTGCTTCTAATATGGTGGATGTGAGTTTGATCATATACCCAAGCTGGTCACCTTGTTCCCTACTGGCTGGGTCAGTGTCAGTATAATCTGATTAACCAAGTACTCTTTGGTATAGGGTATAATTGAACTGAAAGCATTAGAAATTCAAATTTACAGTTTACAACCTCCATTTCAAATAGCCTACCTTAACTGTGCACCCTGAAGCTCAATTTTCATTATGATTTTAAACTGCAATGGTTCGCCAAAATGCATATACTTATAATTAATACCAAACACCTCTTTGTAAGGTTCCCTCTCTGACACAGAACAAAGAATGAAACACTATGGTATAAGATTATTTTCATAAAGACATTAAAACAAAAGGATGAAACAAAGCAAGTTAAAATTTAAGAAACAAATTGTAAAACATACTCTTCTGCCAACTGAACTTGCTCCAATCTTTCTAGGAATTCTTCATCCGTCTTTTTTCTTTGTTTTGTCTTCTCTTTCATATCAACCTGGAAAATAGGAAGAAAATGAATTAATGAGATAAAATTCAAATTAACAACTGCATTTTCATCAGAGATGATCAGATTAAGGTTGGTAGAGAATGGAACATAAATGGTTTAAGCACATTTGAAAAGGTATGTAAACGATATACCAATCTTGCTCTTGACAGTGCGCTAACCTTACTCGTATATCATATTTTCCAACCTTAACCATAGGTCGACAGGTCGGGGGTACATTTCCACCCCATGTGCTTTACAGAGGAAAGTTAAATGACACATTCCTATCCCTACATTGGGGGTACCTTTCGAGCCAGTGTTCGGTAGAGACTTCAGACCTTGAGCATGATTTAATTACCACCGATTTTATGAACCGAAGTTTTGTGATCTCTGTTTCCAGTTTGTTCCTGCTTTAACTAGGAAGTGAAAGAAAAATTTCTTATGATAATAACATTTGTTTAGGAATAATCAGTATTTTTGCTTCTTTGAAGAGTAGGGGTCGAAAACGACCTCCGTGTGTAAAAAATATTTATTTTGAGAAAATGACGAATGGTCAATATGGCATTTAAACTTTTCCTGCCAGTCAGACAAAATCATTTGGAGAAATGAATGAGTGAGGAGTACAAGTTGAAAACAATAATCCTTCTATAAGTATAGAAAAACATAAAATACCTGATTCCTGGTGTCGAGAAAATTACCCGATATGTACGATTAGGGTTAAATGGTCTGTTTTAGGCTTTTAGGTCAACTTAAACTAGTTGTCATTCAAATTGTAGTTAAATGAAAACATTTCTAATTTAAAATGACAGCCTCACCTAATATTTTTATTTTTTTTATTTTTTATTTTTTGTGTGGTAGAGTTAAGGCACAGTATTGACCATAAACTTTATGACTGATAAATCTTTCTTTTAAATTGCCCTTTTTACAATCCAAGAAAATTTCTAACATAAAAGCCATTTCATAAACTTAGGAAAAAATAGCCTCAAAGGAAGTTACTAAGGTTTGAGGAAGAAAAAAAAAAACAACATGGGTGACACTTGATTCATTTCATAAACAGCTGAAACCATCACTGTTGTACATAGTCAGAGGAGAGAGAATGGAAAGATAAAATTTAAAAAAAAATTTTTTATACAGGACAAAATTGTTTCCTCTTTCTCAAGTTTCTCACCTGTTTATCTAAATCTTTCAAATATTCCTCCTGTTTAGGCAGACGAGAGGGTGTCAAAGGTCGTCTGTTGAAAATGTATGCTCTCTGTAGTAATGAAACAAAAAGCAACAAAATTACAAGTTTGAATTGGAGTTCTCTTAGTAAATTTGTTTTAAAGATCTTGTCTGATAATCTTGATAAAATCAGAATTTCAATTATAATTATAGCATTTAATGACAGCAACTATGCCAGGCTTGTTGCAACCTGTACTGTACCTCACAATTTTTTACCCATGAGTTTGGATACCTGCTTGGAAATAAAAGGTGATCAAATAACCATATTTCTACATTCTGCATAACCCTTTCACAACACGACACGGCACTAGACAGCCTCGTGTTGAACAGCACAACACTTGTTGGTGCGTTAGGGTCAAACTTGATCATTTTTTCCATCAAAAATGAAAGTGGTCAAATGGAAAGAATCTTGTAATATGTTACAATATAACTATCATTCTTTCCTTTAGTTACTACGTCACTGGGAAATATAGGTTTTATATAAGCATGTCCTAAGGGAAAAAAGAGGGCTAGCAAGGGTCTTCAAAAGGTTAATGCTTTAAAACTGCCATTATTTTGTATAAATGTTAACTGATCATACTGAAAATATATGCAGCCTAAAAAGTAATTTAATTTTTAGCTTTCCCACCTTTCTGCCAATGAAAGTGAGATTTTTAAATTGATTTTAGTTTTCACATTGATATACATTTTATTGGCAAGCATAATTGTTTAAGCATTGGAAGAGACTTAACTGCTCTAGCGTTTTTAACTCAAGTACAAGAATACTACAACGACTGCTTTGAACACACCTGGGCCTCTGTATCTTTGGATTTTTTCTTGGTTTGCACTGCCTCTGCAACACCGTAGTTAAAAGCAGATATCTTCTGGAGATCATGCCTACGTGCATACATGCGCTCCTATCAAAGTAAAAATTAAAAGAATTTGTTTTTAGGAATTTGATTTAAGAATGCAAAGGCAAAAAACAAATAATTGTGCAATCTTAAATGTTAGAAAAGGTACCATTTTTTCCTAGGCTGGCCTGAACAAAATTAGAAGCCTTTTGTTATGAACATAAAATAATGTATCACTTAATTAAATGGCACATTTCATATCCTACTGGAAAGTGGGTGTCAATGAAGACATGAGATAACTGTAATATTTTTATTCATTTTATATTTGATGGAAAGTCATGTGTGGTTTGGATAGTTCAGTAATACTTCTGAGCTTTATACAGTTTTTTTTTACAATTAAATTTGGCTCTGAATTAATGTTTCATCTTTTAATAACATGTTTTTATCTTATGTTATCATTTGACTAGGTCAACCCTAAAAAATAAATTTTATTATCCAGATTCAATTGATTTGACAAAGCTTGAAAAGATGAAAAATTGTGAATTAATTGTGATAAATGTTATACAGATATTTATAATTTAAATCTAAAGCAAGCTCAGCTCAGAGCTCAGATGAAGGCAAGGCAACCCACCTGATCTTTGAGTGTCTCCTCAGCATCTTTCATGGTCTGATATTGTTGGAGAAGCCTATCTTCTTCTTCCTCTCGTCTACGTCGCTCTTCTGTGAATGATACAGGCACATTCATACGTGCGCGTTGGTGGCACAGATAGCACAGCTCTTGGCCAGCTGATGGATGGCCACATGCAGAAGCAGGAGGGCTTGGCTGTTTAAGAACAGCATCAGTCTGAAGATTCTCCAAGCTGCGAGATCGGTGTAGAGGGGCAAGGCGAGGAGGAGTGGGTGGCTTCAGGCTAAATATCAGGGACAAAGAAAATAAAACAAAAACGGAATAAGATTCTGTTAGCAATAATCAGAAACTAAAATCTCTGGATAGTCCAAGGAATAGTCAAAGTTGCAGTTTTTAGGTTTTAAATTTTTTCTATTTTTCATGGCAAAGTTTTGGTCATATTTTCAAACATCGCACTTCCCTGATTGAATAGTGCAGAATCCACTGAAAGTAAACATCTTAGGGACAGACAAAAAGCAGATTCCTCCAACATTGATCTACATGTAAAATTCTTTACTTCTTGAGTTGCACCGCTGTTGATTCTTACTCACCCGCCATGAGACATTCTCACTGCCCCAGCAGAGGCACCTGCACCCACATATCTGGAAGGAGAAGCCATGGCTGCCAGCTCTTCTATCAGGTTAACGCCACTTGCTGTTGCCATGGGCAGTGCCATTCTTGACCCTGCACGAGCACCAGCAACTGAAGGTTTGGGCTCCACTGAAAAACATATTTTTACTTTAATTTTGATACAGTCTCAAATATTGAAAGCACTAATTTTCATTCAAAATAAACATTCCGCATATAAATTGATTTGTTTAAAGCAGATAGTGGCTTCTGAAAAAATTGTGATCTAAAAGTAAAAGAAATTCGGGAATATATTACAACTAAATTTGTAAGAAAGAACTTCATCCATAATGATGATAGGTGCTTTATGATTAAATTTACTAAGCCTTAAATTTTTATTCTAGAGAGATGTGAATAATTCTAAAAAGTCAACTAAAATTTTGCAAGCCTTTAAATCCAAAACACAATCAGCTAATAAGTGGAAACTTAAGAAAAAATATTACTGTGATATATTTTGCTAGATTTTGAAAACCATTTGAAAGAATATTTCAGTGTTATTGAGGAGTTCAAGAAATTCCTTAAAAGAAGGCTGGTCCTATTTCATATGAAGATCATCTATCTTCCACCGCTCCTGCTATCACTAGATGACTGAGTTCTCTTTCCTCTAGAGATCCACCAACAGTGGACAAACTCTGTAGATCATTTACATTTAATAAGGAGGGAAAGCTCCACCCACACTCTCTCTCCCTATGTCCACGGACAAATGAGCACAAACTCCAATGAGATACAACAAGAGTAGTCACATGAATTTTTAATTACAATTAGTCTCTGGGGCAATGCTCAATTCAGGACCAAAGAGCATAAAAGTGTCTGATTAGAATGTCTTTCCTCACTACAGGTTAACTTCAATCAGGCATGGACAATGTTTTATTCATAACACATGGCTTGAAAGGTGAATAGTCATCCTAAAATATCTTATAGCTGCAAAACTATAACAAAAGTTGGTCAAAAGCTCACAAGCTCTTGTTGTTGTTGTTGTTGTTGTTATTAGTATCAATAATAATAATATTATATTTTATTATTATTATTATTATTATTATTAAGATTAACATTATTATCAATAATTTTGTCATTACAAATATATTGTACACATCTAAGACAATTAACAAAAGATGAACTTTGCTTTCAGACAAAATATAATAAAATGGAGAGATGACAAGATGGTATTCTCAGGTATTAGCTTTTCTATTTGTGATGTTCAAAATCTGGATTTATGTATATACTAGACTCAAAATAAGCCTTGATATTACATTTAGCCCATTGATTGGCCTTGTGAGAGAAAATAGGAACAACCAATAATTGCAAAATAGTATAACGCCAAGTTTTTGTGTGAAAAAATAATGTGAAATGCAGTAGTAATCTGGTAGTGCTTTATATCTAATGTGCTCAATGTCATATACTGCAATAAAACAGTTCATGTATTAAATATTTGTTCATATACCAGTACATGGTTTTATGATAAAAGAAGCATTGTGTTATACCAAAGGCAAATAAAAAGTTACATTTTCAACTAATGCGTCTGCAAAATCTGATTGGCGCACCCTGTGCTTTATGCAATTAACAAACAAAAAAATAGCTTGCATTGTAAAACCAAAGTTATGTAAAGAGCCTTTAAAACATTCAATATCATGGAGTATGGTTAAGATGAGCATTTATACATCACCATAAGAAGGAGAAAATTCAGCACTTTGTGTGGAATTTAAAAAATCCTTTGAAGAGATTCTAATTTAATAGATTAGGAAAAGACAGAAATAATTATAATGATTACAAGTATGGGTTTTCACATACCGTCTGGTGGATGGGGCTGCATTTCAATATTTGTTTCAGCATTGTCCTCTCTCATAATATTATCAACTGCATTGGTGGTTGCGAAATCTGTATCTGGACCGTCCATTCCCTCAGTAGCAGCCAATTCATATCCTGGTGCTCTTTGCTCTTCATCATCATCTCTTGGGTGAAGGTTCATGCTTTGGCCTACTGGAAAAACCTCAGCCTGATTTGGTAGAGTGCATGGATCTTCCTCGGCAACTGGCGTAAGGTTGCCATTATGGTTTGAATTGATCCTTGAACAGTGGATAAAAATACTATTATTACAAGGATTTATACATATCAATCCACAGATATAAATAAATCGAAATAAGAAGAAAAATAATGTGAACATCAAAGACAAGACTTTTTTCAAAATAAATTTAACATTATAATACATAATCTAAGCAAAAATAGTTTTATTAACATCTATGTATACAAAATCTTCTCATTTGTAAAAGAAATATACTTATAAGATTTAATTGTAGGAACTAGATTTGAATGTCTTACTTGTAGACATAAGAGATTTGCATATACAAAATGTGCTAATACTGAGACAAGGAACCAAACATAATTATACTTAAATGGATAGGTCATTCTAAAAGTTTTCAATTCACCATTTTTAAACCTCACAATGTACGAAAGTCAATTATGTTGACTCACTTTGGTAGAACAAGGGTGTTACTAGAGTGTGCTCGAGATGACATTCTGTCTGACATGACAGAATCTACAGTCCCAACACGCTGTTGAAGAACAAAATTTTTTTTAAAGTAAATATTATTCTTGACATGGTTTATTTACACTGACATAGACTTACAGTTGCAGTATCACATCTAGGAAAAAAACATTGTAATGTAGAATATTCCCTTTACAGAATCTGGAATTTGTTCAAATAATTGTTGTCTTCATTTTTCTTTAATCACCTTTATTGTTGCTGTTATTATTATTATTATTATTATTATTATTATTATTATTATTATTATTATTGTTATTATTATTATTATTTTTAATATTATTATTATTATTATTATTATTATTATTACTAGTTCAAAACCCATGAAATTCGTTGGAATTGTGGGATGGAAAAAGCTGAGGGATCACAGACAAATTTAAAGTGTGATTAAACTCCAAAGTATGTTCCTTCAGAATCCATACCTTTAGAAATTGAAAACCTTTGCTTTGTTTTCCCCTTTTTGCTTTTGAATGGTATTTCTAATCTTTTTTTATGAACAATGTCATAAGAAAATGTACCCACATGCTTTTAGTTTATTTACAGACCTTCAAGTTTCTTAGAGTAGGTTTGATTTTACCCTCTGATAAACAGAGCATTCTAACGTAATGATGCAAAGCTCTAAAATTGTGTGCTTGCGAAAAAAAAAATACATTGCTAATGCAAATTTGATTATATAAAAAAATCTGCATTTTTAGACTCCGGTCTTGTTGATGCATATAACTATTTGACGACTAAGAGTTTCTTTTTCGATTTTCAGCTCAGTATGCTCAAATGAGAAAACTTGAT
The DNA here is from genome assembly GCA_003991915.1 of Elysia chlorotica. Lineage (NCBI taxonomy): Eukaryota > Metazoa > Mollusca > Gastropoda > Plakobranchidae > Elysia > Elysia chlorotica. The sequence continues at coordinate 263,211 of RQTK01000618.1, read as the reverse complement.
AGTGTTTGCATAACTTTAAGATAATGCCTGGAGAAATGTGACACATTTTTACCATATCAATTTTGGGCTTAAGTCCATTATAAGATTAAGATTAATATGACTATTGTTATTATTATTAAAATTAAAATTATTATCATCATCATCATCACTATAGTCATCTGTTCCACAACCCAGCTTAGCAATATGTGAAAATTTTATTCTTGTAGTTGTATAAAGAAATGTCTTTGTTTCATTTGTATGCTATTATTTTTTTATGTCTGATTTTCATGGAAATTACTATGATTTTTAAAATCATCATCAACATTTATTTTTGCTAACTAAAAAGAGCAACAAATAAAGGATTAACTCATGCAAAAAAAGCAATGTATAAAAAAATAGTCGTAAGTACCAATTATTTTTATTCAATAGCAAAAATAAAGTAACTTACATTCTGCATAGAGTCCACAAGTTTTCCGGATGAATCCATTTCATTTATGAATTCTTTGTAGAATTTCATCTTTACCCTGCTTTCCCTTATAGTAAGGCGTCCAATGCCAGAGAAGCATAATTCAATATTTCGATGGGCAGCTAGAGCACGGGAGACTGAGCTTATTATTTCTTTTACGCATCTCTCCACTGTGTCTCTATCAAATGGGCTTTCAAATGACACAGAGGCAAAGTTTAAAGGCAGGACTGGGATTGAACCTGAAGAAAAAATATACTATAAGTTTCAAGTAATACTCAATATTACATTTTTTTTTTAACTCATGGACTGTCAGCATATTATAAATTCCATATTTTGTAATCAATTAATCACAAATATAAATACTTGCAAAATTTTCAGTCACAATATTTATACAAATCAAGATAACATGTATGTTGTCATACGATGCATGACATAACAGGACCATGCGCTATAAAATTAAAAACATTTAGAGACTTAAAAATTTGGAATATTCTCTCAACAATAAAATATGTTTAGGAACACTATATTCAACATCTATTTCATGCCCACGTAATTGAGATGGGTTTGTTTTGGGGTCTTTTATGTTGGCTATCAGCTGTGTTTATCATATAAATTATAATGCACAAAAGACTCAGCTTAAATAAAAAAGTAACACAAAATCCTCATTTTCATATTCTGATAAGTATGATAGAATTTTTTTTATTCAAAACAGTTCACACACGCAGGTAGGCCTATAACATTTACTGTAAATGGTTAAAAAAACGAAGAAAAAAAAGACTTAAACAGGTTTTACACAAACATTGCTATCACCTGGAACATGGTATTTCTGAAATTGAAGCCCATGAGTTTGTGCAAACTTTTCAGAGACATTAAAAACTGGCCTCTGGGTGAGAACAAATTTATTGTTCCCAACTTCAAGTTTCTTCTGAGATATTGAAAAAACCCCAAGGCCTGGAACTTGAACTCCCTGTGAAGGTAGTTTGAAAGATACATAGATTATAACATTTCTTTTCCAGAGTAGGTGGTTACATTTCAAACAAACTCAAAGTATAAGGGATTCATTGAAGGAACCACAATGAAGAAACATAAATTTATCTCTATGCTTTTTTCTCCTCAGTGTACTAAAAATGTCTGCTTTCCATACATGAAATCATGATTTATCGTCATAGGCAATTGTTTTAAAAATGGATTAGTGAGGTGATGCTTTTTTTTTAGTATTGCATTGTTGTCTCTGATCATTGCAATAGAAAAATCGTGAATATTGACATCTACATAATTTGGCCCATGTTGATTCTGCTTTATTAAAAAAATATTGAACAATTTCCAATAATTTTATGTGAATCATAATTAAATTTATTGTATTCTGGATGACCATATAATCACATATGTGAATCTAAAAATCAGTTAAAAAAAGAGCCCATGGATACTTAAATTCATTGTCTTATGGGCGACCACATAACCACCCAGTCTTTCCAAACTAAACCATTAAAAAGCAATAGAAGCAAAGAACAAAAAGGAAAAAAGGAAAAGTGAAAAAGTTATTTTTAACGAAAATTAAAGAGCGGTTACCTTTTGTTGGGTCATCTGTTTTTCAATATATCCAGAGACATTTTCCCATACACTTGAAACATCTGCAAATAAAGTACGATTTTAGGTCAGCCATCCATTGTGATACATGTTTAAAGCTGCGTAAAAAATAAGATCATAGCTATATTAAAATGTGTAGAACAATGCCCATATTGAAGTGGATTATATACATTTAGTGAACAATTGTGTGAAAACAATAAACACACATGATGCTTAGTCCTGAGAGTCAAATCATTCCAAAGTCTTGGCCTATTCAATAAAACAAAAGTGGTGTTTGAAAATAATCAATAAAAATGTTAAAGATTGATTCTTCATGAGACTGATACAGGACATAAATGAATGAAAGAAAAAGGAAACATTATTGAGTAACAAGTTTCTGTGCATATTGCAGAGCTCATCAGGTGAAAAAAAATCTCCCCTTAGCCGTAGTTTTTTTTTACCAATAAAAGATATATAATGAAACTCCCAAATCTTAATTAAAAAAGAGGGAAGAATCTGATTTGTACATAAGGTATTTAACAAAGACTAAAAATTTTGCACTGATGCCTATGTTCAAGCAAACAATTAAATGGCTCTTCATACACACAACAAATTGAATGAAAATGATCTTGAATTTCTCCAGTTAAACCATATAATTATGTATTTGCCACATTACACAAATAATACCATACTGCTAATGGTTGGGTGCGCTAAATATTGACGTTGATTGATAGATAATATTACAGGGGGTACTATAAAATACTTAAAACATATCAGTCTAGTTTTAAATGGAATTTTTTGCAGGATACTGTCTTAGCCCTGAGCCCCTATATATCTAGTTAGATCTAATTTTAAAAATAGATTTAGAAATAAACGTTCAAACCTATTTTTATCATGGTAAACCTAATAACTGTCCCAAATATGTTGTAATGGATTTGGTATTAAATGTCTCCATAAGAATAATTCGAATTGTTGAATTTGAGGCATCCATAGAAAATCATAGATTGTGCTTTTGACTTACCACTTTCAGACAACGAGTCTTTGATGGTCGAAAAGCGTCCCTTTGTGGCATTGGCCAGCAAACCTTGTGTACCGTCAGTCATTTTAGTTTGCTGTATATTACATACCAAGGAAATAAACAGGTTCCCAAACAAAAATTCCTTATCTTAGTTAGGCAACCATTATTAGCGTCTCTCCGATTGAGCTCTGTACTGACAACGTTGCTATGGTATTGACTAGAGCACCTGTCTAGGGATGTAGAGCTGCACCTAAATCGCTTCGAAATTAGATAGCCAGTACCTTGTTGAATTTTAAAAAAATCTCTGTTAGTATAGAAATATCTGTCTCCACAATTCACGACTACAGGAAGCAATTTTCTCAAACTTTATACGGTATAATTACAAAATAGAAATATGACAATATTTATCATTCGAAACCAATAGTCTCAACTCTCATACAATTCCAAAACTTGCTGACCAAACTTCAGTTCACAGAGAGAAACGAAATACGAACAAATGAGAAATATTGTTTAGTAGGTTTATGTTTACTTGAACTACTTCATTTCTTGTGCCCATAGCCTGTATTGTCTGATTCTTGCCTCTCTAAAAATGGAAGTTCATAGCTCTGGGAATCCAGGGTGGGACTACGGTAAGTTTTCATTCTCCATAAACAAATTTACTATATTATATCGCATGATGATAGATCTAAGACCTAAGAATTTGGATCCAATAGGTTGGAGCCTAGAACAACATTCTGATAGTTTCATGAAACAAGAGGTCAGAGAACAAAGGACAAAGGTCATCCATGTCTATAAACGGCATTAAAAGCCTCTAGAAGAATCAATTTTAATAAATGAAAGATGTATTAAAATAATACAGAACCTAGCTTGCAATAGAAACAAAATAACTAATCAAAATGGGAAGCTGGGTAGTTAGCTATCATGGTCCACAGCAAAGTATGGTTTATTAATAAATGGAGTTCTTCAGGTAAACCCTTAATGGAGCACTCGGACTCAATGGGCTACATTATACTGACACCAACCAGTGGCATTTGAACCATGGATCTCCTCTGTCAAAAGCTGATCCTCGAACGGCTAAAATATTGTTTACTTTTCCGTGTTTAATCCTGACAGGCTGACTATGGTTTTGAACTGGTTTATCATAGATTACTATGGCGTGTTCAGTACAGCAAGCATTATTATTGACTTACCTACTTTAATTTTAAATACTGCAGTAAAAAGAAATCCAATATTTAATAAGATGTACCATAAGTAAAATGTTGTCTTGATGTTGTTTTTTCCACATAAATTTTTGGAGATATGAATGTAAAAACACTACTGGAATTAAATGCAGTAAAGTAAACAATAAATTACCCCTATAACTTTCAGCGCAACAACCTCTTCCCCCCCTCCCCTTCCCCCAGCTTCTTATTATCTTAAGCAGGGCTGTTTATTTTGTCTGCCGATCTTTAGGTCCGATGGTGTTGTTTTTGAAGTTGAAACGAAAAGGGCGGTAAATAGCAAATTTTTTTTTAATGCCGGTTAAAATTGTTCTTCTAATTTTGGAATGCGGTACAGTGAACATTGTTATAACCTCAGTGCAAATATGACTTGTATATTGGTCTTATACAGCACACTTTGAGTCCTGTTCTTTTTGTCAGTGATGATTCAGTATTGTACAGTGGTCTCCGTGTAAGAACTCTCCGCTTACGAACCCACTCCGTCTTCGAGCCTGCTTGCCGTATGAAACATAATTCTTTCTAATTATCACCCCTAACCACCTGCTTTTGGCCTCGTATTAAGTATAAGACCGTATTTTAACAGAGCCGGATATAATTTTAAAAAAATTATATATCAAGCAAACACATCATTTTTCACTTCCCCAGCATGGTGATTATTTCTATAGTGGTCTAAGATACCAGTATATGTATCCGCACTTCCTTATAAAAACTGCTAAGAGCTGTGCACACATCAGTCTGTGCGGTGGAATTAGGGGGAAGAGCCATCTGGTGTTAAATCAAAGAAATTTTTTCCGCCATGATTTTGTCACGTGAAGTGCCAGCACCTATAAGTGTAGCGGCCCGAAAATCAACGAGTTTGACATGGAGCTGTCTGCTCTAAACTGAGAATCATAGGTTGGCACAATCATTTATCTACGAGAGACTGGGCATCCAATCACTGAAGAGTAGGTGGGACTTTAACAATCATGCATGGTGTATGTTACCACAAATAAGTGAGTTAAAGCAATGGGGTACTTGGCATTTACTCAGGAATGCCCCTTTCCAAATAAACGCGAGAACCTGTCAATTTCAGAATCCGCTATCTTGTCTTCTGAGGTGCAGGTTCTTAGGCGGAGATCACTATATAGCTTTCTAAAGCAGTTTGTGGGTCCAGTGTTCTGCAAACAGGCCTCTTTTCTCTCTCAAGATTTATTGTTGTCAGCCTAGCTGAGACAGAATTTATGGCATTCACACTATGACTATAGTGTCTCAGTGGCAGCAAGTAAAATTATCAGATGTTGTCTTGGGCTCCAGCCATGAGATAGCCTAAATGCAGATCATGGGCATTAAGAAATTAACAAACAAACATGTCAAAAGGGATAAAAAAAAATTCAACTTAAATAAATGCTGGATACAGCACAATCATGTACTACCAATTTAGTATAAATAAACTTAACTGACCGGCTTGTGAAGGGAATCAAAATAGGCATTAGACTACCTCTAGAGTATTTTATTGACATTTGGTTGATCACAAACACATTATCATCTGCTGATTTGGCTTGATTTCTACTTGACAACAAGTAATAAGTCATGATGGGATGTGGGAAAAGAGAATTGCGGTGCATGCTTAAATTGGTCCATTGTGAATTGCTATTATATAAAGATCTATCTCCTTAATTAGGAAAGGTCTTGGACTAGAGCAACATTTGAATAAATATGATTTTTTGGAAGTTTTGTCAACTTGCCTTGAAGTCAAACAAAATGTTGGTGTTTGTTATAACATATTTAAAATGCTTTATCAACAGATGAATCTTTATTCAAAAGTATCAGAGTCAACCTCTCAGCTGTGAAAGCTAAAGCTGCTGAGATTGGGATTTGTAGATCAGTAAAGAAACAATGGCAGGTAAACTAAGACGCTATGCTGACTTAAGTTAGTGACAATCTTAAATCCATTAAAACATTTTTTTTTACATGGAGTGCACCCGAACCTTAGCTCTTTCATAGCTATAAATGTCATGGTAAGGTACAAAGTCACCTTTAAGTGAAACAAAATCTTGTTTAAAATATAGGCGATATATATTCACAAAGGCTATGGAAATGTAGGCTACTCATGAGATTCAAATGCTGATCATAGTAAGAGACCTATTAAAATATTGCTTTTTGTGTTTGAGTCTTCAGTCTACATTTCTAAGATAATCAAATTTGAAAAACTCACAAAATTATTAAGTAAACATTCTGATGTGAATAAGAAGTCGAAGATGGGCTAAAATGAAAATTGCTTTTTATAAACTGCTACACACTGCTACCCATAAATACCACTTTTTCGTTTTCGTATATTATCCAATTTTTTTTAGTGCAATATGTCTGTATTTTATGAGTGAACTTTTGCCATTATAGGCCTACTGTATTTTTATATTGTAGTTATGCTTTGTGATTCTTTAAAGAAAAGTGTTGTATAAGTGAACTGAATGTTACTTTTATCATCATCATCATCATCATCATCATCGTCATCATTATTATTATTATTATAAGTATTATTATTTTTATAGTAGTTCACACTTACAACAGCACCCGCTGCAGCGGGACAATTAAAAATGCCTTGTTTTTGTATACTATATGAAGCCTATTACTTGTGCTTGGGTTTAACTGAATATGGAAATGGTGAACTTAGATACAGTAGGAGAACTTGGTTCTAAAAAATAATGGTCAATCATCCTGTGCAACAATGTTTTGTGCCAGTCTCCGACATAATGGTCTAGACTCTAGGCTAAGGATGCAAATGTGTAGTTCGATACAGTGTGTAAAATGATGTAATAATACAGTAGAAGAAGGGGTGTTCAACAGGCATGCAGTCAAAGTTCTTGCAATGGGATTGATCAGCCCAGTGAGGAATGAGGTGAAAATAGGGAGACAGTTTTTACATCACGTCAGCACAGTTACGTCTATATTGTTTAGAGAGAGAAAGAGGAGTAGAAGTGGGGATGGGGATTAAGGGTGTTGCTCAATACTGTTAGGTCTAGGTGGTCTCAGATCTTGAGTACACAAAGAAAAGGCTGTGAGAAAAAAAAAGCAAACAAACTGGAAAACCAATTGACTAATGACAGCCTATTTTTAAAAGGGAGAAAATAACTAATAAGTGTTAAAAATTGGAATTTTCGATTGTGGTTCCTTGCCATGTTTATGGCGGTATTCTTCCTCAGGAACCAAAAATCCTGCTGTAGTCATGTTTTACTGTATTATTAGAATACACAAAAACTGTCTCTCTTTAAAGTGACATGGCAGATTATTGACTTGTTAAAAATTCAAGGGTATGTTGTAATTTGATTTATTTAATTCTCATTTGTAGGTAGAAACCCTAAAATTATAGATAAATGCTTTTAAAGAATCTTTTCATTATACAGGCTGCTTGGCAACTCAGGGCATTGGCTTGTATAGATTTAACAACATTAGCAGGAGATGATACTCCTGTAAATGTTGCTAGACTATGTGTGAAGGCAGCACATCCTATCAGCAAGGATATTTTAAAAATGCTCAATATGAATGAAAAAGGTATTGGTATAATTTTTTGGACAAAAAATGAAACGTGAAAGCAAAATCAAAGGCAATTTATATAATTTTAAAAAGTGTATTATTAGTAATCATAGGTTCATTAAAATACTGACTCTCACAAAAATCAAGCTACTACAGTACTAGCAACATATTCACATTGCTTTCGGAATAACTTTTTGAGAAGTATTCTACAATTCTACAATACCAATTAAAGTGCTGTTTATAAATTCCTAAAGCAAAAAAAAAAAGATTTACAAATTTGTATCAGTGTTACTTTTAAATTTAATAGTCAAATATGATGTTATATCTTTGTACAATAGACTGTCTGCTTTATGTACACTGAATCCCTTCCAGAAGGTGTATTTATGCTATGGACATTAGACATTATCAATTATTAATAATATTATTACATTTCTTAAAACTCCATCATTATAATATTTGTGGTTACTTTTTACTTTAAAATTTTTTATACATGTTATCTAGGAAGCATTCAACATATTATCTTTATCTCACTGAAATTTTTACTTCTCAAAGCTTTGAATTGAAAAAGAGAAAAATTTCCTTTAACTTTTTTTTTTTTTAATGAATTCAGAAGCAAAACTCACAACAGGTGCTGTCTGTGTATACCCAAATCAAGTCCAGGTTGCCCGAGAAACATTGGACAAATGTGGAGAAGGGGGGCGTTCTCTTCCTGTGGCATCTGGTTAGATCTTAATTCTTATACATGTATTTAAGAGTATTTTATCAAATTGATTATACATGTTATTGTACTTTTATATTCCCAATTGATCAAGTGAAAGGGGCTTAAAATTAGAGGAACGTGGTAGTGCTGGTGTTAAAGCACTGGCTTCCAAAGCAAGAGGTCAGAGGACAAGTCCAGATCTGGCAGTCACATTTTTTCCTACTACAGTAGGACCTGTTTAATTTTGAGAGAAATCTTTTCCCGTTCATCTGGGTAGACAGAGAGAGACATGCAGACAGACCATTGATAGAGAGAGAGATGAAAAGAAAGAATATGAATGAATGGATGAGTCTAAATCTAAACCAGGTCTTGAGAGATCATGAGCGAAAAGGGATATCTGGTAACTGCCAAATTGCCTGTGAAAACAAACACAAGCCCCGTTAACCCTTTGAACCCGTAATCCTGCTACAGCGGGATGTGATTATTTGTCAACTATCCGTAGTCCCGCTACAGCGGTATCTGCCTTATTTGACTCTAGGCCGTAGTACCGCTATATCGGGATTTGGATTGGAGGGGTATGATCTAACGCGCTATAAATAACTACCAATAAGATTCACATCCTGTTTAAAATAATAAATAGCGTCAGTTAAAGATGTCCGCGTCCATCAGTCATGTTTTTGATGATATTTGAGTAAGAGCAGTGTGGGGCCAGAAATATAGGTCAATGAGGTCAGGGCAATAGGGTTCAAATGGTTAATATCCACCTGTAACGCAGTAGACCATGGAACCTGCTGCATGTAGATAGACTGTTACAAGTTTTCTTACCTGAGTCAACAAATAACCACTGATAAGTTTCATGATAGAAACAATTCCATTCCCTAGCATCTTTCCCGATTTCACTTTTCCTGATTTAGCGGGTCCGACTGTAATTCGGTCAGTGTTATTATAATGTGACTGGCCAAGTCTTGGATACATGGCTTTTGTGTTTTGTCTGTGATACAGAGCATGCTTGCGGAAGTCAGACGTTAAGAAACAAACCTTTACCTTTTATTTCACTTAAAAATTATTATCAGTGATATTTCTATAACAGTTATTAATCCTTTTAGGGGAAATGGAAACTGTCAAGACAAAACATGTACCATATTCATTTTTTTTTTCTTATTTTATACCTAACATAGTTTCTTAAGGTTTTCTAACATAGTTTCTTTAGGTTTTCTTAGTCATTTCACTTTATTGAAAGTATACATTTGATTAAAAAGAATATTTTAATGTACATTGCCTTTGTTTTTTCTCTGTAGTTGCCACTGGGTTTCCTTGTGGTCAAACACCACTAGGGCCTCGGCTGGAGGAAATACGCTCAGCAGTGAAAGATGGTGCTTCTGAAATTGATATTGTTATCAACAGGACTTATGCTCTTGCTGGAAACTGGAGAGGTATATGCCAATTAATAGCTGTATAATAAATCTTTTTGGCTTTGACTAGCTTTATGTCACAAATTCGGACTCAAAGAACACACTACATTCAACGAACAGATGAAATTTCCCAATTTTTCTTCTTCTTTGTCTTAAGTAATCTTCCTGGGATCCAACAACTAACCCATACCCATCCTCAAATCAGCAAACCAGAAGTGTTGGAAGGCTAACAAAGTTGCATACCAGACACTCTAAATCTCTTTTAAAATAAGACGAGCAAAGATCTGTCGTGTCGCCACTAATAAATATTTCTCCCATAGGCCATGACTGTGTGGTGTAGTGTACAGTTAAAGGGGTGGGTCACACTGAAAAATGAGACGGGAGGGGCAGAGAAGTAGCAGCTGATGTCCAGCAAAATAGGAGATAAAAGAGACAAAGTTCCCAGTTTAAAACATGAGACGTGTGTGTATGTTGGTTTTGAAAAAAGAGGCAAAGGAAAAGTTTTAGACAGGTGGGGATGTTACTGGCTCAACATTATCGAGGTACAATAATGTAATGGTGGTAAGGGTGGTAGGGTATAGGCAATTGTGAGCCATATATGGCTTCAATGATCATGCATCCAACAAACTATTGAAAATTAACGAGCTAATTCGTTGAGTCTGAGTTGTACTGTATGTCCCTGATTGTCACATATCTACATTTTTCGCTTTCAAGTAAATGTGGAACATACGTATCTCAGTATGATTTTAAAGTACTTGAAATTGCACTTGGTGATTCCTTTTTATTCAGGTGTCTATGATGAGGTGCGCCAGATGAAAGTGGCTTGTGGTAAAGCACACATGAAGACAATTTTGGCCACTGGGGAACTTGGATCCCTAAGAAATGTTTATAGGGCCAGTATAGTTTGTATGATGGCAGGTTCGTGATGAAGTCTTCGTTCATTCTGTTCTCAAATTTTTTTCACTTTTTCTACTCATTATCTTCTAATAAATGAATTGTGTTATGTGGAGAATAATCTAAAAACTTAAGACGTATGTTTTTGATGGGTTTTTTTCTTTTAAAAGTCATATGATAATGATATATATAATGATATATAGCCGTTATGCTGAATTGATTCTACCTTTTATTAATTTAAAAATAATGGTAGTAATGTTTACTTCATGGTTCATTTTTTTAACTTCAGGAAAATAAACTTTTTATTTTCTGTAAAGTCTTGAAAATGTTTCTTTATTTTGTTAAAATGTGTATCGCTGACTTACTTCACAATTCCCTCCTCTTAACTAGAGCAAAGAAGAGTGTAAGATTTATTTTTTAAGAGGTAATGGTTTTATTTTAATTGGCTGTAAGGCTTACTCTATAAAAGTAAAACCAAGGGGAAATTTCATTTTTTTTCAGACAAATGGACAACCATGTAATTAAATTATTTAAACATATATATACAAATTTAAGGTTGAAAAAAAAGTTTTAGAAAACAAAACAAAAAATTCTATTGGCAGGGTATAAAACATTTTTATTTGCATTTTTTCATTTCATCTTAAAATATACGTGTATTATGTTTAAATCTTTGAAATTTAATTGCTCATTCATAATCATATGATGAAAAATCTTTACACTGTTAAAAAAGGAAAACTTCACAGATGAGCCCTGCAGTAAATAGTTGGTTGAGCACAAGCTGAAGATATTTCTTTTTTCCAGGAGCCGATTTTATCAAGACATCAACTGGGAAGGAAGGTGTAAATGCAACACTCGTTGTTGCACTTGTAATGATCAGGGCCATTAGAGACTACTATGCTCTCACAGGCTATAAGGTGGGTCCTTTTATTTTCTTTACTTTTGACATGCACAAATAAATAAATCAATATACTGATACTCTCAAAATGCTCAAATCTGCTATTGCATATTGTCTATATGGTCGTAAAAAAAATTTTGTTTTTGTCTTTTGGTTGTTTTGTTGTTGTTATTGTTGATTTTTTTTTCTTGGGGGAGGGGCTCTTGGGATTTGGTTGGTATTAAATGGAATATTAGAAGGGGGAGAAAAGCCTTTTCATAGAAAGGATTATTGTCATATTAAAATAATGTTTGGTTTCAAAGAAAATAACATATATCTATTTACTTTGATGTTCTTAATATTTATATTTGACTTTAACTTTTTAAGCAGCATTTTTTTTTAAGGATGAACTTTTGAATGTTTTTACATCTTCATTAATTTTTGGACAACATGAACCGTCAAGTTTTTAATCAAGAGGGGAGTGTGTCTGATCATGTACATACATGGACAAAAATGAACCCAAGTATTAACAATCATTTTTTTTTTTGTTGTTGTTTTTTTTAAAAACTATTTTCATCCAGATTTTTATATAATATACTTGGTTATAAAATAATATTCTTCTGTAAGTTAACTTTTCACTAGGTTTGAGATTTTGAACTTCCATTTGAAATAATGTGCTTGATTTTAAAATAATGCCATTTTAGTTGCATTGTTCACCGGGTTTCAAATTTCCATTCAAAGCTTTTAATGATTTTCTTGATTATAAAATAATGTCATGTTGTTATGTCACCAGGTTGGTTTTAAGCCAGCAGGAGGGATTCGCACAGCAAAAGATGCATGTGTGTGGCTGTCCCTTATGCGGGAGGAGCTTGGTGAAGAGTGGACCAGGCCTGACCTTTTCCGAATTGGAGCGAGTGCTTTACTTGGAGATATTGAACGCCAGCTTTACCACTATGCTACTGGTTGTTACCCTGCCATGGGACAAATGCCCATGGGATAATTTTCATATTTAGTGCAGAAATATTGTTACTTGCCATATCATCTCAGCCTTATTTATGGAGAGGCCAGAGTTGTATTAAATCCTTGAAAATTTTCAGAAGGATAAAGTGAGTTTTTGTGAAACGAAAAGATTGAAAAGTTGATTCTGTCTGCATAATTATTTGGAACAGTCTGAGAAGACTTTTGTTTTACGTGAGCCTTGCCTGATTGAAAAAAAAGTACTGGTAATAATGATATATATTTATGATTTAATTATGTAATATGGTTTTAGCCTTGTTGGGAAAGTAGTTAAGTAATTTTTAATTGTTTACTCTCTCCCCTTCAAGTTCAAGTCTTCCTGTCTTGTTTAGGTGTGTTTGACATTCACAGAATAGAACTGCATAGAAAAGGAAACATGACAGCCCAATCTAAATATATACCAAAGATTATTGTCTCTTTGTAAGAATCAGAAGAGCTCATTTCCATTTAATTTTTTTTCTACATATAAGTTCTCTATGTAGTCCTCTAATCTATTCCAAGGCACATTCTTTGTGTTGTTTTTATGGGTGTGGATGAAGATACAATAAGTAAAATATTACGATATCCCTATTCCATCTACAGGTGCCATTAATTATTTTGAAAATTGATATGTTGACACAAATTTCATGAACCACTAAGTGCTTACTTCATAAAATGATTAAAGCTATTTGAAAAAGGGGGATAAAATGAACTAAAAAAGCAAAACCTCTTGAATGGTGTAAATTTCATCACGAAAATTATTTTAGGATTGTATCATATCATAGATATATCATTAATTTTCTAAATTGTTCACAAATATAGATAATTAATGGAAAAAAGGTTAAGGAAAAATTTACAATTGCTTATATAAAAGTAAACGATACAGCTGATGTGTGGTTATTAATCATGCATGCATTTTCCAAGAGGGGAATTATGTTTTCAGAATTTGTATTGTACAAATTGCGCTTCAGAAATTTTCAAATGAGATATACATGTATACACAATATTACGAAACTCACAATATCTGCTATTTATGGTATGTATTCCTATTTTTCCCTTGTCATTATAATTATATTAATGTATAGATATTGTTTAGAATATGCTGAACATTAAATTTTGTCCACAGCTTCCAATCTAAGCAGGATCAATGAATATTCAGACAAGATACTTATACTAGTCATGATTGCTATTGATTATATCCATGCTATTTTCTTATTGTATATATGAGTTCCTTGTAGAAATTTTTTACTGGTGTAATAAGTTGCATTTATACCCGCTAAATATTCCAGTTGGATTTTTGCTCTAATCTACCCTGTAATTTCACAATTTTTGTAAACTCTTTTTTTAATGATTGCCCACCATTGAGAGGGTGTTTGGTTCACTTCAATCCCCAACATGATTTTTCTGGACCCTGTTGTATCAACCCAGTACAAAATGCATTGCTGCAAATTTAAGTGCAGCATGGAACGTAATTGCAACCTGCCTCACAATGCCATTAAATAAGGAAAAATGAGGACCCAAACTATTTGGGTTACCCAACACTCTGTCAAAGAGCATGTGGCAAATGTTTATTTTCTAGTGAACTCTGTTACGATCGCATCAAGGGAACCTCACTTGATTGGGAGGGTCAAGAACAGTCACATCAAGCACAGAGCGTCTGTTGCTTAGGGGTTGATAGAGGGAACATTGTGTCCACATGTGGAAATTGACCCCGTCCTTAAATAGTTAATATATAAGGAGCATTGTAAAGGACATGTTCTAAATATACATCCCTGCCTTATCAATGAAAGAAATCCCAATTGGCACCTGTTAGTCTAATAATAAAGGTAGCTAGAATCTGTATCAAGTAATCTAAATTTATAGAAATTTGCATAGATGTGAATGGAAAATTGTCCAACCAGATTTACATTTTTTGTATTAATACTAGAATCTATCATTTATCTAAAAATGTTATTGGAAAATATGCAATGTACTCTATGATATATAATATTATTTAGCATCAATAAAGTAATATAAGTATTATGTAACCTGAAACTCACAGTCTGAGCAGTTTTGTTTTCTTCTCTTTTTGTTAACAATTATAGTGATCTTTTCCAGTGATTAAAGATACTTTTTAAACTCGCCTTTTCAAGAATTAAAGCATTTCTAAGTTCAATTTGCCAAGTGACCCATGCTGAGAGAGGGAGATCTTAAATTCAAATGCACTTGTCTTTATCCAGCCTTGTCATAATAATGATTTATGCTTCGACTGGTAGTGGTACTCGTCGTTGCCTTTCGCTTTTCACATTATAGTATAATTTTTATCTAAGTGTTTTTATTCTTGAAAAGGGACTATCCAAATATTGATGTAATAAAAACCGAAGAAAGGCCTTAAATTCATAATTTTCTCTATTTACACTAGGTACAGTTCATAAAATATTTATTCTCAAAAAGAGTATTTGAGATTGGCGATCTGCGTCTAGCTCTGCTGTTCCTCACTTGTTGAGTGCAGCAAACCAGTGAACCAGTTTTTCACCGCACTCACTACGGCACATGGGTTTACATCTGAAGGTCATATGAGTTATGTACGCTTAGGTTTACAAAGCTGTCCGTACACATGTGGTGAATCAGAAACGCTTAACAGTGAAGGTAATCGTTGAAGACGAGATGGATTAAGTAAGTGTATAACAAAGAGAAAGGTAGAGGATGAGGAAAAGACTGGTGAAAGAGAAAAGGAATGGATGAGAAAGGTGCAAGAACGGGGGAGGAGAAAGAGGAAGAAAGACAGACAGACAGTGAGAGAGAGAGAGAGAAAGAAATAAGTACACAATAAAACTGAATATTAAAGGAAAGAGCAAGAATTAGAAGGAAGACAGAGGGAAAATAGAGAATAAAAATTTAAAAAGACGTTGGATAAAAGTAGTGGAACAAGCCAATAGACAAAGAGTGATGAAGGGATCGGGAAGAAAGAATAAGAGAGACAGACAGACAGGCGGAAAGAAAGGCGTGGACAGAGAAAGAGAACAAAAGACAAAGAGAGGCCAAGAGTGAGGGAGAAGCAGAATAAAAGTAGATGTACATTTACAAGCCAACAGAATAGAAAAGACCACAGATTATATAATATGAGAAAACAGGACGATGGGCAAGGGAAAAAGATAAGGGGGAAAATAACAAGAGAGATAAAGAAAGGGACAAAAACAAGAAAACAAAGAGAGAGAAAGAGAAAAGGGTGCGTGATGGTTATGGCAGTGTGATAACGATAGAAGTGGTGAATCCTGGAAACCTGAAGTGACAGCAAAGGAGTAATAGTAGAATATGACGGAAAGGTAGAAGAAGACAAGGAAAATGAAGATGAAGAATAAGAAAAAGAGACGAAGAAAAAAAAAGTAGCAGTAGCAGTAGCAGCAGTAGCAATAGCAATAGTAGGCCTAGTACATATAGCAGTAGTAGTAAGTAGATCTAGAATTTTTAGGTATTTTTCCACAGTGGTAGAAGTAGAAGTAGGCTTTTACTTTAGTGAAAATGGCCAAATTGTTGTACTTTGTGTGATTAGAATCATCAACTTGTAGATGCAGCTACACTGAGTCGCTTTGTCACTTAATGCGAACATGATCTATAAGCCTACCACTAGACCACAACGCTCCTTGAAAATAAAGGAATTTAATGTATAGGGTAGCCTACTTGATTGTAACTATCTTGATTGAGAAAGTCAAAATGATAATATACGATACTTAAAAAAATAACAACTCCCTTTTTAAGGAGCGTAGAAATACTACTAAAATGTACTAGACCTACTGCTACTACTACTACTACTACTACTACTACTACCACTACTATTAGGCCTACTACTACTACTACTATTGCTACTGCTACTACTACTACTACTACTACTACTACTACTACTACTACTACTACTACTACTACTACTACTACTACTACTACTACTACTACTACTACTACTACTACTACTACTACTACTACTACTACTACTACTACTACTACTACTACTACTACTACTACTACTACTACTACTACTACTACTACTACTACTACTACTACTACTACTACTACTACTATATGATAAAGAGAAGCAGGCCAACAACTATAGAGGCTTTAACAGACGGAGCTAGACCTAGGGACCAAATAATGATGCGAGCGACTGAGGGAATAAGGTGAAAATAGGTTAGAAAGGGACAGCCACAAACCTAGGTCTAGCTTAGACCAACAGATAAGACAAGTAGACAAAGACACATTTTTAGACAAAATGACACGGACGGGGATCGAACCCGCACCTTCTACTCGGCACCCATCGCCTTGCCAAGGCGAAGACCAGTGTGCTTAACCACTCTGCCATCGGCTTTCACAAAAATGAAAGCTCCTGTCAGAGGGCTTTACACACGGCTTGCCTTGACTGAGAAATCGTACTTTGCTGAGTTAGACCTGTCCAAGTTTTTATTACAGAACGTGAACAAACTAGTTTCTCTATAGGATCCCGAAGTATTCACGTTAGTCAGAATAAATAAAAGAATTAAGATACAGAAAAGCAGGCCAACAACTATAGAGGCTTTAACAGACGGAGCTAGACCTAGGGACCAAATAATGATGCAAGCGACTGAGGGAATAAGGTGAAAATAGGTTAGAAAGGGACAGCCACAAACCTAGGTCTAGCTAAGACCAACAGATAAGACAAGTAGACAAAGACACATTTTTAGACAAATGACATGGACGGGGATCGAACCCGCACCTTCTACTCGGCACCCATTCTACTACTACTACTACTACTACTACTGCTGCTACTACTACGACTACTACTACTACTACTACTACTACTACTACTACTACTACTACTACTACTACTACTACTACTAGGCCTACTACAGGGATTCCACGGTTCGAATCCTACCTCTAGTGCCCCCGTCTCTGAACATGTTTTCTTTGTGTGAATAGCCTACATATTACAAAATAATAATAAAGAAGTTTATAACCACCTAGTAATGTGGTGTCCTCAACCTGTCTCTGTGTGACAGCACCATAGATTTGTTATTATTATCTATAAACTGTTCTTACTAATATGTATAATGCGTCCTAAGTCAGCACGTCAAATTTAGCCTTTTTAGTATTTGGAAGAGAAGCCGTAGCTGTACCCATCACAGGATATGAAGTTTTGCAGAAGCACAAACAACCATTCAGACGCATCTTTTTTCTTTCCGAAAAAAATGTGATTGTCTAGTTTCAGGAAACTTACGAATTTAATGGAACAGGATAAGCTTATGTATTTTTCTCATGCGCGCCGAATTTATTAGTGTGGAATATGGCAAATATAAATCGTGGAGGGATTCTAAGCTTCTTGTCACCATTCGCATTACAAATCGAACGTTGTTTAACGTTTTCATGCATAAACGAGTTCTTAGTTGTTTTCACTCGTTTACACTCTAGGCTTCTCTTTTGCCCAATACGCAGTCTAGCGTAGCGGAAGTTGCGATGAGTTTGGCTTCTCAGAGCAACTTGGTCGAAATCTGAAAAAAAACTGAGTCTCTAAATCAATGGAAAGCTATTAATGCGTAGATCTACTTAACTAAACAGATAGATATATGATTTGTTCCGAGTCGTATGGAAATGGACATGCGTCTAGATTAACTTTTCAAACAAGGATTTGAAACCTAGATCTAGATCTTGGTCTAGACTGAATGCGACTTAGATCGAGTGCCTGATCATGTATATTATGGCCTTTATCTAGGCATTCTAGCCTAAGAAATTTTCTTTAAACCCTCTTGAGGTAAATCCTTATGAAACTGATACCAATTTGTTCAATATAATGAGATGTAGAGTTCTAGATTTGCGTTAGATTAGTTGTAAGATCTCTGGGATTTGTCACTTATAATAAAGTGTCTTGTAGATCTAGATCTAGTAGGCCTGTAATAGGCCTACTGGGAGTTGGACTAGATCTAGATTCCAGAACTATAGATCTAGGCACTCCTTGAGTTTTGTGGTCCCTAGCCAGTGGGCGGAATTCGAGGGGCGAGTGGGTAGGATTCGATTACATCAGTCAGTCAACCTGTGGAAAGAAAGAGAGACAGACAGACAAACTTACATACTAAGCGAGTGTGAGAGACAGATACTATAGATTTTTAGAGTTTCAATTGCTTAAAATATCAATTTTTTGTGCTTGTGTATGTTTGTCCTCACACCCCTTCCCCGCCCGCATTATTATTTTTTTTTTATACCCGTGTTCAAATAAACAATTGACTACAATCAAATCATAAATAGAACAAATCATACCAATACAATGTACAAAAAAAATTAACAACAAAAAGACATGATGAACAGCTTGCAGGTGTTTTATTCAATTTTAATTTTTTTTTTAAAGCAAAAAGACATGGAGTAAGCTGGCAGATATTTTGTTCAATTTTAGTAATCGAATTTTGCCCGCCCACAGGCTAGGGATCACAAAACTCAAGGAGTGCCTACTTCTTTTGATGATAATCCTGAGGATGAATTATATTGCATTGACTTTTCCCTTTCCCTCTATGAATCTACATTGTTTGTTGTTGCTGTTGTTTTTTTTTTTAGATTCTTTACATTATTATTTTAAAAGAGCATTATAAATGACCTTCTATATATATAAAAATATAAAAATGTTTTTAACTACACTCAATTGACAGTTTATACGCTTTTCATTGTTATGTTTTTCTTAAATTTAAATACATTCTTCTTTAATTAATTTCCCTCAGAACAGAATAAGAGATCTGGTCGTATCTAAAGCAAAAGATGGGATGTACACACTCCGGTCTTGATGGGAAAGGTGATGTGCAGTCTTTCAAAGTTTATAATGTCAATGACCATGGTGTGGAGCTTCATAGAGGAATCATCCAAATAGTTGATGGCGACCTTGTTCTTTACCAGAAGAAGAAACAACCAATAAGGTAATGGAAATAAACTCGTGAGTGAACTTACTCTTTTTTTTTTCATCATTTTAAAACCCTTAATTTTCTGACTTGTTGATTAACTTCACAATGATAATCTCTCATTTACAGTATTTTATATTCATTTTTTTCATCTTTATACTTTTATCAATAAATTTGATTTAGTTCATGATAATCAAAGATATAATAATTAATGTTTATTTTATTTAGCCTTTAGGCTGCATAGGAAGAAGGTTAAACATGTTATAGATGTATTGTTGGATAAATCTCTCTTTCGCATTTTTGTTTAGATGGCCCCTCAGATGCTTGCGGAGATACGGCTATGATGCAGAACTGTTTTCTTTTGAAAGTGGGAGGCGATGTGCAATGGGTTCTGGTATTTTTGCCTTCAAATGCGCGCATGCACAAGATCTTTTCGATTTGGTCCAAGACAGCATTCAAAGGGCTGGCGAACTGATTCAACCAGCTGCTCAGCATCATGCTCAAAATCCTCCTAATTCAAATGGGGGAAGCTTGCGATTGAACAGGTACGGATAATACTTTTGGGAGATATTTCTGAATGGGACTAACTCAAGAAATCTGCATTGTTAGATTTTTTCATTTCACTACTTTCAACATCCTTAATGGTCCCATACAAAGTATACCTGTACAATTTTTAGTGAAAGGAATTATCGTTTAAAAATCAAATCATCATAGACCGTGTATGGTCTTATCAAATTTATAAATATAACTATGGAGTTTTAATTACAATTGACTTATAATGTGTTGTGGCTCAGATGTGTCGTTTTTTTATATTGGTACGATTTAAAGACTTTTTTTTGTTATATGCAACTCGTTAAATTTTTCAAATATTTTGATGTGCTTTTGATTGGGTTATGCCTTGAGTTGGCAGTATATCTAGTTATAGTAGCAATACTCAATTGCTATGATTTTTTTTTATAGTAGAGAACAGATAACAGATTGTCTTTTTAAGCAACTAGAGATCCAGGTGTTAGCATTTACAACCAACTGTTATACTTGTTTTAATTCACATTTTTTCATTCTTAAATGTGCTTGTATTTTATCATACAAAAATGAACGCCACTACCTAAGGTCATGTTGCATTTCTGATCTTTCTTTAATAGGAAGGAATCCCATTACATGTTTGAGCATGTTGTTTATTAGGAAGCCCACTAGATGCTTTCTTTCGGTCGCCTCTAGAGTGGACAAAAGTGTAAATCTCTTTCTTTCTGCATCATTCATCTGACCATCTGGTTTCTGCTATACCCATAAATCAGCTTTTAGGTGTTCTGCTTCTTGACATAAGTTGTCTAACTTTCCTAGTTGTAGGAGTGACTTATATTCCATGTAGCAATAATTAGATCGCATGAACAATTACAAAAAAATACAAAACAAAAACTAGTTGTGGAGATTTGCGATTTCCTAATTTTTATCTTTGATTTTTTATCTATTGTGCCAGACGACCAGAAGCAAATGGGAATACAAATATGCGTCCCCACCAATCATCTAATGTCATACCTCCAGCAACTAATTGGATACCACCTGTTGCAGTCAATGGAGGTTACAACAGTAACTCTAACCTCTATGTAAATAGCAATATTGCTCAAAACACAGGTCATGAATATGCCAACACAAGCTTTCCAAATCAAAGCATTGAAGCTTTCCAGATTGATGAAGCAGCTGCCCTTGTAGATTTCCTTCATAATCCACCTAACATGGGCACGGGACGATCACAGGTTTGACTTTTATCAGCATGTCAATTTTTTAATGTGTGTATGAGCATAGTTGTCACAATTGTTTAACCACTGACTTGAAGAATCTAATGATTTCTTCATAACCCTAATTTTATGTTGGCAGGGTACCAAAAAAAAACCCTCAATTAAAAACAAATTAAATTAAAACACTTTAAACGGGATTTTAAAAAGAAATTATGTATTTCTAAAATATCCATTTTTACCATTATGACCTGCAGAGATCTCACAACAAGCAGAAAAGGGTAAAAAAACTTTAAATGAAAGTAATATATATCTGCTTGCTCTGAAGAAAAATATGTTTTGTTGCATGTTACTTGTCCTTTAAAAAAAATCATAACAAATGCGTAACAATTCATCATTCTCAAAGAAGAGGTTTAAAGTCTTTTTTTTTTCAAGGGAAGGAAATGTCATGTAGACCTGAATTATGATGAAATTGTGCAAAAAGGTCTAACATTCTTTTTTTTTTCCTTTAAAATCTGAAGGTGAATTATGCTGAGCTATGTATGCCTGACAGTCAAGGCAGTAGTGGCCCAAATTCTCCAGAGAATTACTTGGATCAGCACCGACTATCTCAACCTGTTCATGCTGTAGAGAGTGAGTTATTATAGACCTGCATGAGAGCCGACAATTGTCGGGTTTCAGATACTCACGATCATGTGATCATGGGATTGCCAACATTGCCAGCAAGTTTTCGTGTTGGAAAATTATTTTTAGCTCATATGGAATCTCTGTTATGATCTAACTTTCCACTGTCAGAAAACCAAGAAGTGTATCTATTCCGAAATTAAATCGAGCATGCGCAGTTCGATAATTTTTGTTTCAGCTTTCTCTTTCTCGTGATAGGGCCATTTGCTTGAGAGAAAAAAATTTTAAGTCCATTTCGCTTGTTTTACGCAATTTTGTAACCCGCTTTCTTGTATTTATTGATAATCGTTTATCTCTTTCTTGACGATTGGCTTTCCTTTGCTTTTGGACAAGTTTCATGGAATTTGATCTTTCTCTACCGGATTTGTCACACAATTAAAATAGTTGTGTCCTAGATCTAACTCTGAAAGTTTCTCGGGCAGCACTCAGCGTAGCCAATGGCGTCAAGCCCAGCAGAGTTTAGCTGAGAATTCCCTTATGAGATATCGTGTGCGATGGAAAATTTTTTTTCACTCAAATTCTGTTGTTAGATCTGATTTGAGTTCAAAAACTGGTAGTATTTTAACTTTGAAAATTTTTCAGGCTCTGTTGTTTTTCAATTAAGATTGAAAAAAATGTATTCCTGATCTATCTAGATGTAGAAATCTATAACTAGTTATAGTCTACCTAAACCTCTCTCTCTCTCTCTCTCTCTCTCTCTCTCTCTCTCTCTCTCTCTCTCTCTCTCAGTCTGTACCCTCTTCAGAATTTTTATGTTGGTTACAAAGTTAGGAAATATATCTTTAATGTAAGTCATCTGAAAACCTGGCTCAAATTTCCTACTCATGTTGAATTTTTGAGCCAGAATGAGATGGTAAAAAACCTTATAAATGCAAAATTCTTAACTTTAGGAATAGGATATCAACATTACTTTTAAACAGATCCTTGTTCACTTTTCCAGAGCTTTGACATAACATAACACATTTCTATCAGTTAACTTTAAAATTTTCACAAAACTGCCTAAGGTTTAAAATGTGTTTTAATGTTGAGATTAAGTCAAGATTGGGTATCGTAATGGATGCGAAAAAGTTCAATTTGGTTAAGCTCACTTGCAGGTGTATTATTAAGAAATATGTTTTATTTTTTTATTTTTTATTTCAAGTGCCTAGCTTGTTATGCTGAGTATTCTTTTTAATTGAACAGTATTAACTTAGTTTGCAAGGTTCACTGTAATTGGTAGACCTTGTTGATGGGATATTTTGGAAGGGGTGATGGTAGGTGTGGGTGTGTGGGAGTAGGTGGAAATCTCTAAAATACAAATGTCACTTAGAATGTAATCAAATTACTATTTATAGTTAGTAACTCATTTAGATGTTCTTAGAAATAGAAGCAAAATGTCAAAGAGAGGACTAAAGAAGACAGCTAATGGATATCAAAACCTATTTAAAGCTCTTTTTTTTTATCAGTCTCTCGTGAATTCATAATCAAAGTAATACAGTATATTCTGAACTCTGGAAACAAAATATTGCAATAGTATTTCCAAAACATTTTTCAGTTTCATATTATGACAATGGTAACCTGTATTTTACTATTCACAATGAAGAACAGGGGAAAAATATTAGCCTTTAAAGTATATAATCTTCTTTTGATCTAGAGTCACTTTTGAATTATGTTGATGATAAGCTTACTGCACCAACAGTATGGCAGGTCTCAGAGATATGAATTAGAAACAACAAAGAAGTTTGTAAAGCAATGTTGGATCAATTGCAAAATATCTTTCTTATTAATTTAGAAATGGCACATTTTGTTGCTTTGCAGCTCCCTTTTTGACACCATCTCTATTGCCTGCTTCCATTTTTTTGTTCATTTTTTGAAACAGACAATTATTTGCCAGATGTTATGGCAGGAGCTTTTGATGAAGAGGCAGGTTCTGCCGAGTCTGAGGTGTATCCCTTGGATACCTTTGGGGAAGATGCTGCCTCCACCAACTACGTCAACATTTCTGTGGATGATAGCAGCGGAGCAGTTGCGGCGGCAGGAGCGAGTCACACACCTCAGCCGCTGGCCCCTCATTCATCTTCCAGTGCTGCCCATCCCCCGCCCCTCCTACCTACTACTATGGTATCACCCACTCATGATCTTCTGACCAATCATGCAAACTTGGCCCCACCCACACAAAAGACCTCACAACAGGTAAGTGAATCTTGAGATTAACAATGAGTAAAAAACTATTTGGTCTTGGCTTCGAGAAATGTATTTTTTTTTTTCCTCTCATTTGAACTTTGTCAAGTCAGTGATGTATGTTATGTAATTCAATTTTGAATCAAACTGAAAATTTGACCATGCCCCACTAACTTTTGAAATTGCAGTTTTATATATGAATATATATGTTGCTCCCAGAAGGTTTTTTAAATTACTGTTTTTTTGTTTGTTTATTTTATTTTTGCAGGTCAACTATATTTTGATTGACCATGACCAGAACATTGAGAATGCCAATGGAGGAGCAAGTAACTCTCCCATCTCCCCTACAGGCTTAACCCCTTTCCCAGAGTCTCCGTCGAGAAAAACAGGGAGTTATGCTACCATAGACTTTGATCGCACTGTTGCTTTGTCAAATGCAACAAAGCCTGTTGAGGATGAAGGTGGGCGCAAAACGAGACACAACAGTACCATAGAAGGCATACCATAGCCTTACAGGTTGCATTAAAAGAGGACAAGATAATTTCATGAGCTGGAGCAATGCCTGTAACACTTCTGTTGTTCCTGGATTTGGCAGTCAAATGTCAGAAAACATTGAAGTAATTTGTACTTTATGTGTTCACCAGTCATGATTACCAATGGCTGATAAATTAACATATTTTTTCACATAACTGGTAATTTGAGTTTTGAAAATTTAAGTCCCTATAAGAACTCTTTTTTTTTTTTAAAGCATTGACATATGTTTTAAGTATTAAATGAATTTTATTTTTTTTTGCTTTTAATCTAATCATTTTACGGTTCCAATTGATATTATGTATGGCACAAGATGGTTCTAATTGAACCTTGCCTTTTTTGTCTTAAATTTTAGTCATATTTAACAAAAGGGTGAGCTTAGGGCATCACCTTGTAATCACTGATTGGGTCTTATCTAAAGCTTTGTGCAATTCATTGATTCGCCCTACGTGTTCAAAAATATAATTTTTAGTTTTTCTATATTTTCCTGAAATCCTCTATCTTTTAAAAAAATGTAACAATGCTTCATTCAGAATACTTTGCGAAATCATAAATTATTAGTGATATAAGTCTATCTGCCCTAAAAGTTAATACCTTTTAGAGTGTGTTGCCTATGATCATTGGAGTAATAACCCTTCATCTTACAGCATGCTCATGATTCAAAATAAGATTTGCAAGCTAGATCTGAATCTCATAAGTTAGGTCTGCTATTTTTTTTATTATTTTTTATTCTTATGATCTTTGGGTCTGGGTTATATGAATACAATTTGTCAACAATATTGAGATTAGGAATGTAAATACATTGTTTACAAAAGAATCAAGGCAAAAATATATATTTGACAATTTATGTGCAAATGTATCTGCTACGAGTTAATAACAACTGCCAGGCTGGATTCATAAAAGAAATCAAATACAAAATTATCGATGAACTTTGAAATCCAGCAGAAATTATGTTTAATCACGTGTCACCATTTAAAATCTTAGAGTTTTCATGGAATGTTTGGTTTTTTTTTTTACTGTCATCCAGATTTGGATTTTGCTCTAGTATAGGTTTTGGTCATTACACTTGTAAATTTCTCTAGATAATCTTAATGTTCCTGAAAGTTGATCATAAAACTCTGTATATATCCTTTATTTTTATGCAAGCTCCGTCCTGATCTTAATTTTCTTGTTTCGATACCATTATCTTCAGCAGCATTTTCATTTCCCTGCAGCTTCAGAAGCCGCTACTTCTACCAAAATGTAGACTGAATTACTGAAAGCTTGAAGCTGTAATACAAGTCATAAATCTTGGTGTGGCTTTGACTTTCAAAACTTTGCTAAGGATACATGTATTATCAGACCCTTTTTTTAATTCTAGCCAGCGTAACAAGCTGTCACTTCAGGTTTTAATTCTAAATAAGTTCTTTGTCTTAAAAAAAAGACAAATGATAGCCAAACAAATAGCCTTATATAAAGCTCCTCATCTTATGCACAATGAAACAAATTAACATTGCAAATATTGTCGTTGAACAAATCTTGAAAAAGTATTACATACTTTTAAAGTTCAGGAGATCGCCTATTGCAGTGGCTGAAAAAAAAAAAAAAAAAGAAAGTCTATGCAGAGATCTGAGGCTCTTAAAAAGCAAAAAACTATGATGATCATCACCAACTTGTGTTTCAATCATTTTCGACTCAAATGCTTAATTTGCTTATGTTGGCATTGGGGGTTGTGTGCTTTGTTTTTTGTTTTTATTATCACAACCATTTAGGCATATTTTACATTTTCATTTTTGAAAGTGACATTTTCTGAGATCTGAACAAAAACAAAAAAAATAAAAGTTGTGTTCTGTATTGTGTGCTTGAAAGTAAATTGTAAGCATAATTATAGACTTAAACAAAATTCTCCAAAAAGCTTGATCAATAAGAATGCAACAATCCGTGATTATTTTCATTAGTTTATTGTCTGTTCATCTCACAGGTTGGATCTAATGAAAAATAAGTTATATGTTTTTTTGTTTTGTTTTGCTTTTGTTGTTTGCTTTAAAATAATTATATAAAAATAATTCTCTTTGAAATATGACTTAAATGTAAAGATATGCAGAGACTTAGCTAATACTTTTCTGAACCATTTACAAAACATACTGAAGAATAAGGTTTGTTAAGAGTGTATTATACAATTCTTGCTCAAAATCAACATGAGGTGACATGATGGCAGTGACAAACATTCCTTTATTTGTATTCTATTTAAGATAAATTTCAACCCACCACCAAAGATCTTGGAACAACGATTGTATTGTAACAAGTAAGTTGTCAGTACCTAAATGAGATGACATTTCTGTGGATTTTTTAGGACTAGCAATTATAAGTTATGTGTGCCAGTTGCATGGTATATTTTAGTATTCCTGTAAGGTCTCTAGTCACTATTTCTTAGTTTGAAAATCATACACTGACTGAATGAGTCACTTAATCTTTCACATTAAATGCTGAGATTTAAAATGCAGTGTACCATGTTGACTCAAAAACAATTACAAACAAAAGAGAAAAGAAAAGTGTTGAAGGTTTTTGGCGCACACAAAAAATTAGAGAACACCAGTTCCTTTACAAAAACATGAAGTATTTTGTTGGGGGATTTTCGGTGAAGATTTGGTTTACATAAGAAGAAAAAAAAGTAGTGAAATTTGCAGTTCGTACCAAAGATCACTAATATAAATGAAAATGTACATGTATTGTGTTAGTGAAGTAAACACAATCAGAAGTTGTACACTATATTGAATTCTCTCATTCCAAAATTGGTTATATTCAGGTAGGTAGGTATGAGATAATAATAATTATGGGACAAGTCTTTAAGAATATTTCTCGACTAAATGCCTACTACATTCCATCTGTAGTAGTTTACCAAAAACAACCAGCCTGTTGTGTTCTTTGCTTCAGAATCTTCATGTAAATCCTAATGCAAACGTTAATTCAGCCTTAATTTTTTTTAAAGAAATTTGCGATGGCCACTTGTGTAAAATAAAGATGTGTTCCATTGTTTCATACAAGAAAATCTGTTTAAGAAAAACTACATGTATGGCTTTGTATAAACGTATTTTTAGTGTACCAATTTACTTTTGTTCTAACTCTACATTTACTTTTAAATATGAACTTGTGCTGAAGTAAACTGTAAGGCTGTCCTCAAGAGGTTTATCTTAAGCTGATTCCTCTGAAATTTCTTCCATCTCATCTTTTGAGGTTATTTATTAGGGATGTGTTATTGACCTCAAAGTATTGGTGCTCTTTGTTTGATAGTCCCCTCCCTCAAAAGTTTTTACTGTTATGTACAAAAATCCAGATGTATCTGAAAGAAATCTCATGTATACAATTGTTCCTGTTGAGGTTTTGAAAATGCCAAAAATTGGATGTATTGCCAGTGTGCTTGTAAACTTACCAAGTTAAATATCTCTGTTAAATTGATGTATGAGATATTCCTTTTTCCATTTTTTTTGTCGATTTTTGTTTTTATTTACTTTCTAGTCCTTTTTATTTTTTTTCCTTCAGAAAGAAGTATTAGCTAGATCGTAGAAGTTGGCATACTTAATTATATTCCTTCTTTTTATTATTGAAATTTTTTTCAGTTGCTTTAAACATTCTTTTACCTGTCAATTTCTAGACACTTTTATATCTTAATATTATTTTTAAACAAAATTCAATTTTAATACATGATGAATTTTTAATGTTGCTTTCTATGAAGGTTTATTCCTCCATTTGTTACATTTTGATGCTATTTTCTTTTGTTGTTTTATACTTCAGCCTTTGCCCACTCAAATACTCGTTTATTTTAATAACATTTAAATCCAGCGGTTCTAGAGTCCCAGAAAAATGTGCGTCTGCTTGATTCACATGGATTTGTCTATGACATAAATCAGCTACAGCGTGGTTCATTGTTTTAGTATCCTTTGCCCACTGCGGTTTGACAACTTACTGGTGTTTGTTTACCTTTTTTTTTTTATGATTTATAAAAACTGCAATATATTCGTGGTTGTGCAATTCATGATGCTTTTATCTTTGTCTCTATTTTCCTCCTTAGAAAACATTTTCTGTGCAATTTACGTTGTTAAAAAAAAATGGAACTGGAGACTAAGAGAGAGAAGGAGAGACTGACATGAACGTCTCTTCTTTTTTTTTTCTTCTTTTTTGCTGTCATGCTGTTTTAATTTTTACGATTTAGGCTCAAGTTAAGTGAAATGGCTCTTGTGCGGTTGTGTATTTGCTGACTGCAGAATAACTTTTGGTAAAACTGCATTGAATCAGTGAATGTTATGTTTTAAGAACTTTTATCGCAAACTCTAAATATAAAACTTTGTTCACTAACAGTCAGTTCAAATAATATGACAATAGTCTGTACTTAAATTAATTTTTACTTTGTTGTGAATTGTGTTGTAGTATCATTTTTTGCACAGTTTCTCCTGTCTGTTCATCTAGCTCTCTCTTGAAATTGAAATTGAAATTCTTTATTCATGGGCCAAAATTACAAAACAGTGTAACAGTTTTAACAAAGACATTCTATTATGAACATATTAAAGATAAGATAGAAGTAGGGAAACTCAGTACCTTCTGTGTAAAGAGTTTTCTAAATTAATGTACACACTTTCAGGTCAACAAGTTTAAATGGTATGTAAAAGAGTGAAAATTAAAGAATGACTATTCCTGAAAATCATTTTTTCTTGTATACAATGTCTTTCTAACAAAAGGTATTGAATTTAAAATGGTGTGAGGACATTAAGTATTTAGTTAGAGGCATAATGTAACATTTGATGGATATACAATAAAGCAAGCGGATAGAAAAACATTTTAAATTCACTTGGGGCTTGGCTAATAAAGAGGTTATGAAACAGTCAATATCTCCTGATGAGCACCTATTACATTTTTTACTTTGAACGACTTTTATCCTGTAACAATTATTGTTAATAGGTAGACGGAGTTCTAAGAAGAGCCAACATTCTTCGCTGCTGCAGAGAGGTCAAATCTTAACATAGTCTGGAATCACATGAAAAGGAATAAGTTCTAAATAAAACTCACATTTGCATCTCTTACTAGCTGTTTTTTTTGTTTGTTTTTTTTTTGTTTTTTTTTTTTGTCTGGCTAATTTTAACAATTTCCTTTTTTTTTTTAGGCATAGTACTTTTTTTTTTTTAATTACAATGTATTCATTTTAGAACAGGAGATTATAATACATGAAGTGAAGTGCAGAAACCGTAAGGAAAAGACCTTTAATGTTATTTTTAAATATAGTATGTGTATCTATTCTTTTTTCCAAACACTTGGCATTTTTTCGCTTTGGTTTTGTATTTGAATGAAGAAAGATGATTGCATTTATCACTGTCTTCCTTTAAAAATACACAAACATTGATGGATTCTTTTTTTACCACCTCATTTTTAATTATACAATATGAAACTCTTTGGTTAAACAATGTTTGGAAGCAGATCCTAAAATTACCATGCAATAAAATAATTTGTATTAATATTGTTGCTATCATTATATGAGTTATATTTATAACATGTGTACATTTTTAAGTACTTATGATGGCATCTTGTTTATGAACAAAAACAACAAGCATGGTCTGCTGATGTCCTTACATTGGATAGAATTAAGCCTTGATTATTTTGAATGCCTCAATCTCTGAATTCATGGAAACATTAGAATTACAGAAGCCTGGGCTTGGCTAATGTATTTAGAGATTTTTGTTACAGAAATGTAAATACTTTTAAGTTCATGTAAATATGTAATTTTTACATTTTGTTTCATGATACAGAGGAGAAACAAACAAAAATATTGAGATTTCTTCTCTAGAGCAAATAATGTGTTCCGTTTTTGTTTTTTTTTGGTTTAAAGAAAGACCACTATTCATTATATTTGCATGAACTCGCAATATCCATTTTTTGTTTTGTTTATTTTGCTCATATATTTAGGGTCTGTGACTTTGTTTAATTACTAATGGAGATTTAATCATGGAGATATTTGCATGTAGACAAGGGCTTATGAGCCATACAGCTTGAACGGAACTACACACATAGACTTTGTTCATGTTTCAATACAAGAATACAATGGCTCTATCTCAACTCTGATATATAAATCTCTCAATTTCCTTTAGGCTACTTTATACTTCTTCTTTATCTGAAACTTAAATTGAACAGCTTTCGTTTCTACTTAAACATTCTAGAATTCTTCATTGTTATTGTAACAGCTTTTTTATATTCCAATGTCACAAAGTAAGGATTAAAATCAACGCTGGTTCAAAAAAACTTCAAAGAGAAAAATTGACTTGAACTTTACATTTTTTCCCTCAGACCGAGAAATTTACCGCATTTATTCTACCATGTGCTAATAGATTTTTCATGGGCTGTAAAGACATTGTTATAACTTTTCAAATATTCTGTCAGTGGAAAATATTATGCTGAAGTGCTCATTCGAGTTTATTTAGGCACTGGGTGCATAGTATATTCCCCCGCCCCACTCTCCTTGCTGGACTAGAATAATTGTTTTTACACTGAAAAAGTAGAAGAATTGATGGTAGAACTAAGAAGTTCATGCATCAACAGAAAAGTAACTTTTTGTTCACCCAGGTTGTTTCTTATTTTGATAGTTTCTTTTTGGTGACGTTATTAGTCACTAGTTGTTGTTTTTTAAATTTCAGTTGATTTAGTTCTGTAAGACCTATATACATGTATTGTTAAATGATTCTGGTTGTTATTGTATTTTTACAAATTTATACATATTTTTGTCTCTTACAAGTTATACTTTGTTCATGCATGAAATGATTTGTATAGCTATATCTGCTGCAGACAATTTAAATTTAAAAGAATGGAATAAAATAACTCCATGAAAGTGTTTTTGTATGTTTATTTTTATAAGTCCCTTCTGAATCTGTGTCTCTGAATTGTTGTGGTAAGACTATTCCATTAATATCGTTGCAGCAGCTCTGAAAGCTCACTCACTATCCTTTTTAGAACTTTTTTTTCCCCATACGAATGGACTGTGATAGGAAGTAGGAGAGAGAAGATTTTAAGAAATACGTAGAGGCAGTTTTGTTGAGTCATCAGGACCTATAGCGGTGAACTGATATCTTATATTGTACTGCAATGCAGATGCTTAGAAGAGGTTTCACATGGAAGAAATCTTTATCAGCCTAGAGCAAAAAAATTGTCTTACCTTTTATACCTAAACCTCAAGGAATAGTACTTGAATTCAGAAAAGGGATAATCTTTACACCAAACAGTAATTATATAGCTGTACCATTATAATTATGGTATTGGCTCCTGGATTTTACTCATAAGTAAGCAAAAAGTACCTCAGAATTTCAAGTATAGTTTATCGGTGATCTGGACAAAGTAAACATGAACTCATTTGTTTCTTTGTAATGATAACTGCATTGGTAATGTTTTTGTTAGTTATGCTACCTGGGAATCTGTCATATTAATGAATGAAAATAATGCAATATACACCAGTGTGATACATTATAATTTACTACTTTTAACTTCAAATTAGCTAAAAGTTGACGATTATGGAATTATGAATAATTTTAGTGGAAATCTCTAACTTTTTTACAATAACCCCAAAGTTGTCTAACTTTTTTACAATAACCCCAAAGTTGTGTAGGTTTTTTAAGTATTTGTTTCGCAGTAT
Organism: Elysia chlorotica; assembly: GCA_003991915.1. Classification (NCBI taxonomy): domain Eukaryota; kingdom Metazoa; phylum Mollusca; class Gastropoda; family Plakobranchidae; genus Elysia; species Elysia chlorotica. The sequence goes on along the minus strand of RQTK01000618.1, from coordinate 230,939 downwards.
CATTCTGATACGGAATTGTGTTATAATATGAGAGCTTGCCTACAGATGTATGCATGTTTTGTCAACTCGGTCCTGTCTTACAAAGGCTTTTGATATGCAGAGAAAGTCTGAAATCATCTGTTTCTTGTCTAGCTTTAATCTAATCATACAACTAAAGCTCTAGATATATATCTTAAATACTACACATCAGTGTGTCCCAGTCAAAGATGGACTGAATGGTCAAAAGATCACTCTTATAACAAAAAAGTTTAAAGTAATATGATTACAAAGTTGAATAAAATTCACAGCTTATGCTAGGAATTTTTGCATTCTGTTTTGGACTAATACGCTTGTCAAGACCTATTTTATTGTCAGATACATGTAGTTCTATTGAGTGAACTCTTCGGTCTTTGCTTGACAAGAATACACATGTATAGACTTACAGTAACTATGACAACAACAACAAAACACGCAAAAACGTTGTCATCCTCCAAAACGGTGTACACATTTTCTGCTATGAAAGAAGTGAACGTTTTACTAAAATGATTATTATAAGATTACTACATGTATCCTAGTGCCAACCACAACCAAGTGTTACTGATTCATTAGGCAAATATGAATATGGCAATAGGAAACTAGGGGCTTATCTTAAGCCGGCCATAGACGTGTCGATTAATTGCGGCCATCAATTGACTGACAATATTGCTAACAATACCCCAAGCAATAAATGCCTTCCATCTGCCCACACACGCGTCGACAAAATCATTCGATCCACGAGTTAAACTTGTGCAATTGTGTTAAATGGAGCAGCAGCAGTAATGTCGCTCTCTGCGGCTATACTTATTAAGATTTGCAGAAGAAGAGCTAAAAAAAAAAGAAGCTCACGTAGAGTATGGGTGAAGTCATGGCTACTAAAAAAAGCAAAAGTTATCCCATGTTAATTTAAAAAGGGAATTACAAGATATTCCTGAAGACTGGAAAAACTATTTGCGCGTTTTTTTTACTGGTTGGTCTTTTACGTAGATTGTATAATTCAATTCCATTTACACTAGTTATTAGGGGGGTAGAACATCGGCTTCCGACGCAAAAGGTCCCGAGTTCGAATCCTGGCTGTTGCAATCCCTACTGGTTGGGTCGGTGTCAGTATAATGTGACCGGCTGAGACAGGAGTCATGGTATCCCCACCCTGTCTCGTGTGTGGCAGCACATAAAATTGTCAGACGTCCGTCTTGAGGCCCGTCTACGAGATAGCATATAAGTTGCTGATGTTGGACGTTAAAACCCAACCAACCAACCAAACACTAGTTATTAAATCTTTCATCTGTCTGTGCATTATTAGTATCGGTTTTAATTGGTAGCGCTTTTGTTTACCTATGACTATCGTGATAGTCTGTTTTCCATGAGATACGGTTTCAATTTTAATTCATTAATTTGTGTTCACTTATGGTTGCATACTATTACACAGCTTTACAGTGTTGCATTTTATATCATTTTTATTATATTCCTTCTGATAATGAGTATATGCTGCATACTATTTACGTCTACATTTCTTCTTATGTATATTGTTTGGTTAAGATATAACTTTTAATATTCAATTTTTAATTGCATGCTGATTGATATAATGTATGCGTATTTAGTGTATCCACTGTAAAGCGCTTTGAGATTTTTTTTAATATTCTGAAAATGGAAAGCGCTAAATAAATGTTATTTATTATTATTATTATTATTATTATTATGAATAAAGAAACTTGAATTATTGGAAAGGATGTATCGTCCAAGGCACTTTTGACTCGCGCAAAATTACACCGGCTTATTTCAAGACGGGCTGCAAAAGAAAAATCAGCAGGAAGAGAAGAAAGAAACACGATTTTAAATAACACCAATGAGTAAAAATGTTCACATTTGTTAATTGTCTCTCATCCATTCAAATAAAATCGTGTTTGGATTTTTACATAATTAACAGATATAGGTAAAGCGATTCGTGTAGGCTTTAAAAAGCTATATCATATAATTATACTGATAGATAATTTAAACGAGGGACACAAAAAACATGGGCGGGAGTGGGGAGACAAGAATGTTAATTTTATAGAGACAAATAACGATATAAAATTTAATTCTCTAAAACATGTTCTAAAAAGCATCTCTACGCGAAGACTTTGCTAATTTTGGGTCGAGAAAATCGAATCTGTTGTCAGATTCAAAATCCGATGGCTCATAAATGAACATTTCACCAGCAAAAATAGCCGACGGCACCGGCGTCGGCTTGTCTGGCCTTAAAAAAACAAAGGGCCTGCCGCAGATTGACAAGGTCGCGCGGCGCGGGCAATTTATTTTCAGGTAGTACCAGTCGATGAGCAATCAGCTTTCGCTGTCGATAAATTTCTGCAATATCGCCATACACCAAGCAAGATAATGCCAAAACGATCGCAACGCAACAATTTACAGCTATTATTGCCACGTCTATGGCCGGCTTTAGGCCTAAAAATTTTGGGGGGTTTTATTTGTTGGAGATAATACACATTATTTTGTATTGGATCTTTGAGTAATCATTGCTGAAACCTGGTCATACAAATGTACAATAGGTGGAATATTTTTCCTCACAAGGGACCTTAGTAATTTTTTTTTCAAGCAAGACACCTCCAATCAATAATCATCACGTAATTCTAATATCAGCAGGCTAGGACAGCTCAAAGGTCTCAAGGCAATGTCAGATATGTCTATTTGAAGGAGTATGTTTGTTCCTTGTAGAATAATGGTCTATCAGCATAGAAGCTAAAACTAAGTAATTTAGTTTGCAGCAAAAAGTATATGTTGTGGTTTACATGTATTTAAAAATAAATCATGCCTCTGTCCTTAAATTAGCTGTATTGAGATTATAAACTTCCAGGTGGGCTTTATCCCTGTTTGTGCTTTAGAAGGTTTTTTGACTCTAAAGCATCTCTGATTTAAAATTAGATGATCTGGACAAAGTAAACATGAACTCATTTGTTTCTTTGTAATGATGACTGCATTGGTAATGTTTTTGCTAGTTATGCTACCTGGGAATCTGTCATATTAATGAATGAAAATAATGCAATATACACCAGTGTGATACATTATAATTTACTACTTTTAACTTCAAATAAGCTAAAAGTTGACGATTAGAATGGAATTATGAATAATTTTAGTGGAAATCTCTTACCTTTTTACAATAACCCCAAGTTGTGTAGGTTTTATCATTCTGATACAGAATTGTGTTATAATATGAGAGCTTGCCTACAGATGTATGCATGTTTCGTCAACTCGGTCCTGTCTTACAAAGGCTTTTGATATGCAGAGAAAGTCTGAAATCATCTGTTTCTTGTCTAGCTTTAATCTAATCATACAACTAAAGCTCTAGATATATATCTTAAATACTACACATCAGTGTGTCCCAGTCAAAGATGGACTGAATGGTCAAAAGATCACTCTTATAACAAAAAAATTTAAAGTAATATTATTACAAAGTTGAATTAAATTCACAGCTTATGCTAGGAATTTTTGCATTCTGTTTTGGACTAATACACTTGTCAAGACCTTTTTTCTTGTCAGATACATGTAGTTCTATTGAGTGAACTCTTCGGTCTTTGCTTGACAAGAATACACATGTATAGACTTACAGTAACTATGACAACAAGAACAAAACACGCAAAAACGTTGTCATCCTCCAAAACGGTGTACACATTTTCTGCTATGAAAGAAGTTAACGTTTTAACTAAAATGATTATTATAAGATTACTACATGTATCCTAGTGCCAACCACAACCAAGTGTTACTGATTTTTTAGGCAAATATGAATATGGCAATAGGAAACTAGGGGTTTATCTTAGGCCTAAAAATTTTGGGGGGTTCTTTTTGTTGGAGATAATACACATTATTTTGTATTGGATCTTTGAGTAATCATTGCTGAAACCTGGTCATACAAATGTACAATAGGGTGGAATATTTTTCCTCACAAGGGACCTTAGTAATTTTTTTTTCAAGCAAGACACCTCCAATCAATAATCATCACGTAATTCTAATATCAGCAGGCTAGGACAGCTCAAAGGTCTCAAGGCAATGTCAGATATGTCTATTTGAAGGAGTATGTTTGTTCCTTGTAGAATAATGGCCTATCAGCATAGAAGCTAAAACTAAGTAATTTAGTTTGCAGCAAAAAGTATATGTTGTGGTTTACATGTATTTAAAAATAAATCATGCCTCTGTCCTTAAATTAGCTGTATTGAGATTATAAACTTCCAGGTGGGCTTTATCCCTGTTTGTGCTTTAGAAGGTTTTTTGACTCTAAAGCATCTCTGATTTAAAATTAAAACAGAACATAGATGTGTAAATTGATGCCTCTGAATACATGTCCAAATCAGAAAATCTTTTTGAAATTTTTTAAAAAGGATTTTTCATTTTTTCACAAAAAGGTTAGTTTTCCATATTGAAAAAGATTTGATGCAGTTACAGTTTGCTGTACATAGGAAAATGTTTCTTGTTAGTCTTAAGCGTAGTTTCAGATTAAAATAAAATCTTTATTGCAGATGAAATAATTATGGCGTTTTGTTTACATTAGCTAAACATGTATCTTGAACTTGCCTAAATTAATGTTACCAATTCACAATTGCATTAAAAATGTGTTATTTATGAAGGAACACAATGACATGTCAAGCAAAACTATTATGAAACTTAGAAAGTGCAAATCATCCTGTAGAAAGGATGAAAAAATGGCAAGACAGGAACATGGGCTATACTGATTGGTGATACTATACAACCCAGTGTTGGAATGTGGGACTGGGTAAGAAGCCATCAAGGATGTACTGATGCAGGCAATATTTAATTTAACATTGGGCAATTTCTATGAGTTTTAATTTAAGGGTTTATGAATATAGAACAATGTACCAATGAAAAAGAAATAAAATAACATTTAACACTAAGGCTTTGTTAAACAGCACAGAAATGATAGCAATAAAAACAAAACAAAAATGGACCTTCAAAAAAACTCCTTTTTTGCATCATAATTTTTTAATTTTTTTTATTCATTCAACAATGACAACATTTAATTTGGGATGAAGATGAGAAGTTTCTGGTAGTTTTTAAAGCATAAGGAAGGAAATGGTGATGAGTTTCTTGTTTAGACAAAAATAGAGCTTTGTTTGCATTGTTTGTTGGTTTTTTTACCTGAGCTAAACATTTACAGAGAAGGCTAACAGCTAAATTAACTTATGATAATCTTAGCACCTTTTTAAAACCTCTTCAAAACTATTTATAGTTTGAATTCAGCTGCATTTCCCTCATCCTAGGGCACCTCTACAGGGACATGGTTCCATTGAACCCAAGATAAGACCTGTAGGTACAATGACTTTTCCTCATATTCCAAGCAGTAGACATACATTAAAGTCTAGTTTTAACCTTTTTTTTTTTGGCATGCTTATATCTGCAAGGGAAACCGCTATTATATGAAAAGGTGTGTCTATAGGGAATATGTGTAATAGTGTTACAGGCAACAAATCCCGAAAAAGTTAAGTTTTGCATTTTGCTACCAGAACAATTTCTAAACAAGCAATATCAGCTGGTAGGATGGCACAACATCTAAAACCTGCATGTATGTCATTTAGATCAATCAATGAAGATGAGCATTTTTTTATACAAAGTACAACTGACATATATCAATTTTTCAACATCTTGCAAAATGTTTGTACAGCAAAAAATTTAAAATATTATCATTCCTGATAAATAATGCAACAATCTCAATCACGATATAAGTACAAGTGATAAGATTTAAATATTACATAATATTTCACTACTGTACCATTGACAAAGCATGATATCAATGAAGTTAAAACCATAGGGCTGCCCTTTAGCTCCATTTAGCAATCCTGCACTTTGGCCTTATCAAAAGGTATGGTGTTAATTAATGATTGTATATAAATATAAATGCTAATTATTTGAAAAAGAAGGGTTGCCTGTTTACAGGATTTGAAGATCGGTGCAATAAGATTTGCAAAGGAATGTCTGACAACAAATTTTAATTTTTACTTTTCAGCATGCTTTCCACTACTGAACAAAAAAGTGATCCAACACAATAGCAGAAGATTATCCCATACACAATGATCCAATGACCAAGGTTAATATCTTTATTTACTGAATACATCGAAACCATTCAATTTAGTTAAAATTGCTAGAAAAAAATGTGTAAACAATTCTGTCCAGGAGGGTGTTCTCTCTTTGAAGATTATGATATAAACTTCAATTTTTACTGGCAGATTACACTTCACTCACATAAAAACTATGCTAAGTTTGATCTTTGAAAGAGTACTAAATGTTTTAACTTTCTAAAAATAACCCTGTCATTATTATTTTCTTTTTTCTGTTTAATTTTGCTATGCACTCTGACATATCACAGGTACACTGTATGGCATTTTTGTTCTCTTTTATTTTTATTTTTGTGGGGGCTTTTTTCAAGAAAAGGAAAAAACTTTAGGGATATATGATCTGTATTCAGAGCAAAACCTGACCTTGGGCATAATAAATAAAAAACAAACACACCAGAGCTATCAGAATTTGATTCCATTTGTCATGTCAAAATTTAAAGGTAAGGGATAACAGTATCTTTATGTTTATTTGTTATGTTGCTTAACATCCAACATTAACACTATATAGGCTATTTTGAGGACGGGCCCCAAGATTGACGTCAGACAGTTTTAGGTGCTGCCACACACAAGATAGAGCTTTGCCTTTTAGTGATAAGGAACTTTTTATAATTAAAGAGGTATACATGTAATCAAGCATAGCTATATTTGTGCCAGAAGCAGCAGCACTACTAAACTACAAACACTTCAAAGACCTGACCTGTGAAACCTGCTATCAAAGTGCATCACATTTTTCAAAAAGCACATTCTCTTCTCTATGCATTTAAATACTACCTGCTTCAACCAAGAAGATGAAATTTTTACAACTTTATTTGAGGTGACTATTTGAACATTAATAAGAACAAAAAAATTGAATCCAGATTTGTAGCTGGGCCAAATTCTTATGTATTGAGTCTTGATAATGATAAAGGAGCCCATGCTGATGAGGCACATAACCATACAATTATACATAATATGGCAAGAAAAATATTCATAGACATTTGGGTATTATCACTGACAATATATAATATTTTGTACATGAAATGCTGTATTAATACAAACTGCCAATGTGACTATGTACAAAGTACCCATGGTTTAAGGCCTTTTATTTGGCTGTCCACAAAACTTAACCAAGCATAATGTTTTGTGATGGAATTGATTAAAACTCGTTCAATGAACTGTTGAAAATCATTTTATTAATAAACAAAACTTTTGTTTAGTTTTGTTCAAGGCAGAGTTTTTAACCGTCTTTAAGTAATAAATAATTGTGTTTAAAAAAAAAAAAAACGTTTGAGATTTGTCGAGAGCACAGATTAATTTGAAAAGTAATCAATTCAACAGAAGAATGAAAAGGCCAAAAATTGTTTGGAATGATATTTGTCATACATCTAATGATATTTCGAATTCCTTAAAACCTTTCTTAAAATTAATTCGCTTAATATTTTTTATTAGAACAAAATATATCTATAACTTAAAGGAAAGAAAGTGACTACATTTTTAATTTGAACTTGCTTTGCTAATGCTTAGCGTCCCGAAACAAAACAACAGACCTATGTTTATTTTTTTTTACCTTAAGCCACCAGCTACCATGATTGTATTTATCTTATAATTTCATACATATTTTCCCCCTTAACTAGAAATACATGTATATTTTCTTTTACTAAACATACAGGCTGATTGTTTTCAACAAGGAGGGAAGCCTGCACTTGAGTACGAGCTGTTTATTTTTGCTTTTTGATAAATTTTCAATAAAATTGAACTTTTCATAGTTGTAAAAAACAAGGAGCATGAAAGAAACTTCCAAGCTCATGGTTTGCAATTTAACAAAGGATTAAAGAAAACATTATAAGAAAATAAAACAACAATGTAGTGTGCAAAGGAAACAAAAATAAACTTGGTATGTCCAAAACATCTAGTGCTTATATCGTCACAATATCCACATCACAGACAACTAGATGCACTATATCAAAGTCAGCTAATGCATTGAGGGTAGCAACCATTTCATTTTGAAATAAAATATGGACAATTTTGAGGCATTGATAAAACTGCATGATTTTTGTATGGATGTTGGATTTCCTTAATTTTTTCCAAATGGCAAAATAAATACATGCTGCAGTTTGTGATCAAACTTAAGTATAGGGATTGAATATTTTGGATATGTTTGATATTTTCCCTTTTCCGTTGAATATAATTATTTTTGTTATTACAAGGTTCGTGGCTCTCATATAGTCAACAAGCCTAAAGATCATTTCCTTCTTGAATGATGTCAATCCTTGAAGATCATCCTGATGTTAGTTTGAGAGATATTGGGTGTAATCAGTCTGCACTACAATGTTTCTTCAGCAATCATTAATATGTTTACTGGGTCGCCGTCTATGTTTCTGACTGACTTCCTCATCAGAAGAACTGCTCAAAAACATCTTTACTTTGTTCAGGATAACATCAACTAGAATGGGTGAGAGGGCAGGAAGAAAAAGAAACATAAACATTATTCATGTTAAATTAGTTATTGACATTTAATCTTGGTACACAAAATCACATAAATTTAGCACAAATATAGTTATTTGAGTATCAGAGCCCATTTTAGTCACAAAATGAAATATTTTATTTCAATTCTTGTGTCCGACCTTTCAAAAATCGTACTACCATGAAGAAAATTAATTCAAGATAATTTCTTTTACAATTAACCCTAAAAAAACAAAACAAAAAAAAACATGAGTGACATTCAATTAATTCAAGATAATTTCTTTTACAATTAACCCTAAAAAAAAACAAAAAAAAAACAAAAACATGAGTGACATGCCTGTTTAGAACAACATTGACAATTCTGTTTCAACTCACCTTTAGGCATCTTTGGTAAACCCATAAACATTCTATTTCTCGCTGCAAAGAAAAAAATAAAGAAAAAATTATGACAGATGGATGGATATACGTATCTATTCAAAGCAAAGAACCAGCATTATTCTAAAAGAATAAGTTACAATAAAAATTCATACACAAAAAAGGTTGATAGAGAAATTTAAATAATATAAATAATAACGTGTAGCTTTGACAATATATTATAGATAAAAGGTGTTTATTTGTGTTACTATAAAAAATGTTTTTCCCCATTGCATTTGACATGTGAGACTTATGCTTGTAAGTGCTAGTAATGACGAAAATTGCAATTGTTGCTAAAAGTAAACATTGCAAAAATTCTAAATAGAATACACAGCTTACCTGAAGATTTCAGTACAAGTCTCTTATAGACCTGCCTCATTCGCTCCAAGTTTATCTGACTCACAACGCTATGCTGCACCATGGGAAGAGGATAGTCTTTACCCACAATGCATTTAGCTGCCTTCTGTACTGACTCAGGTGCTGTCCATGGCTCATATATGTACTGTGTAGGCATAGCCTTTAAAACGGGCAAGTAGTGTCTAGAAGGAGATACACATAATAAGAATATATAGAATGTTTCCATATAACAATTTTTAATCTGATATCTTCTAAATTTAATATAGTTTATCAATATTACAAAAAAAAAGATTGATCTATGTGCATCTGCTTTTCATCACATTTTTCCCATGAAATGTTGGTCTAATTTAAAAATAAGAATTTTCCTTTTCATTCGGTTTATTTTTTTCTGATTTGAAATGTTTGATATATCATTACAAACACAAATAAAAGTTTTCTAAAAGTTCATTAAACAAACTATTTCTGAAAAATGTCAAAATTGGAAATATAATAATAAATCAAGTAGAGAGAACAAAAATACCACGTGAAAAAGCAATTAGGTAGACCCTATGTTACCTGACAAAATCGCCAGAGGGATCAGCACGCTTTCCAAATCCAACTGGACAATAGCAGTGGAAAAACTGTTGAAAGAATGCTGAACAAGAGAGCCACATCCACATGCCTGCATTAACACTCCAGTCTGCATCCAGCAGGATCTCATCAAAAACCTAGTTGCAGAAATAATTGCATTACAGATGTAAACAAACATATTTTAGAAGCAAAAAATAAATTAACAGTTCTTTCTTAAGAGCTGTTCAAACAGATATTGTAATTTTAGTTTTACTTTTGTTACAGGATGTAAAATTAAGAAAAAGCTCAGGGGACTGAGAACATAATGATACAAATACAGTGTGATCAAATTATGGCAAGAGCTATAATTGATTATTTTAATAGTATTTATTATGGTTTTGGTTTCCAAGGATGCCCTTAACTCTTTGAGACCTGGCGCTCTAGCAGTATTTTGACTCTAGGGGCCTATACCTGGCCTTCTGAGCTGAAAATGATGAAAACTGTATCGAACAGAGCACCATGGTTAAAAAAAAATAAATTCACAATTGTACATAATTTTATTTCTAGATCTAGATCTCCATATGGTAATTAGTTTGAGCAGGTGGGCTATCACCTGACGGTCTTGGACCCCACCCACCTAGATTTGCACTTGGTGAACTTCTAGATCTAGATATAGTATTTGGCTCTGTAACCACAGAATCAAAATAACAGAGACAATTAACAGAGAATGGACGCGGACATCATTCTTGCTCTTCTGTACTATTATGAAGTAAAAGTGTTTTCTGATGGGAGAGAAATAAGCCTCTATGGAACGCCTACTTACTGTGCTATTGCCTAACAGCTGTTAGCGTGCTCATTAAAATAAAAGCGTACCGCTTAAGCAGTGTCTTGGGCTCAAAAGGTTAACAACAACATAATAGCATTTGGGCTGTAGAGGATATAAAATATATTGAACTTGATCATTGTTTATCAATTCTAATATGCTAATTCCTAGCCCCCAAAACAAAATATATGTTAAGAAATAGCAAAACTAATTAAAACAACAACAACACCAACAATACATCTGTACTATTATGAAGTAAAAGTGTTTTCTGATGGGAGAGAAATAAGCCTCTATGGAACGCCTACTTACTGTGCTATTGCCTAACAGCTGTTAGCGTGCTCATTAAAATAAAAGCGTACCGCTTAAGCAGTGTCTTGGGCTCAAAAGGTTAACAACAACATAATAGCATTTGGGCTGTAGAGGATATAAAATATATTGAACTTGATCATTGTTTATCAATTCTAATATGCTAATTCCTAGCCCCCAAAACAAAATATATGTTAAGAAATAGCAAAACTAATTAAAACAACAACAACAACAATACAAGAGCAGCAACAGCCCATTAGGCAGACCACAAAATAATCTTATACACTACTGTAACAGCATTTATCAGCTACAGGCAATAACCTGCAAACAAAATCCATAGGTCACATAAAAATTGAGTTTTCAGTTCCATAGTTGTGAACGATTAAATTATTTCCACGTAGTCTGTATACAAATTGTTGTACAATGCGAGTACATTTAATCTATGCATTAAGTCAGGTGTCATTAGTACTACAGACATAAAAAAAATCTCAGTTTGTTATCTCATTTCCCAAATTTCATTCATAATAATATTAATAATTCCTTAATTTCATTACTTTTACTTTACCTTGATAGTAATATCGATAGTTATATAAAGTTAAGATCTAATGAATCTTTACCTTCATGCCCTCCTCCCAAGATATCCAGAGGTCACCCCTGGTGAGGAAGCAAGCTACAGCATGTCTGGCCAGGTGGTGAATCCAACCTTCCCTCCTCAGTTGCACCATAATTGCATCAATCCATGGGAAGCCTGTCATGCCCTATGAAATGAATGATACAGTGAGTGAGTGAATTTGTTTTTACCGCACACCAGCACACTAACGGCTATATTGTAACAATGTAATGTGAGAATCCCAATCAGTATATCGTGAAGTGCACTCTTTGTTCTTTTATTCTCTAGTTTACAAAATGAACATGATTTATCAACATACAACTGTTATTTCAAAATCGATTGTACAGGGTGGCAAAAATGCGTTGGTTCCGTTCATCTCAGTTTTGAGCAATAAATAAGCAAACTAACAGGTCAGTAACGATAATACAAAGATACTAAGATATATGCTTATTTGGCTAGTTTGCAGAATAGGGCTCACATGTCTAGAAATATCATAATATTAACTGCACATTAATTCTTATCTACTAATGTAATTGAGAAGCCAAATAAGTAATAATGACTTACCTCTGCCCATTTGGCCAGTGCCTCTGGGTTGTGCTCCCAAGGAATTTGCACACAGATGGAGTTTCCAACCATACGATCGAAGTTTGGGTTATTGGTAGCCACTGTATAAAAAAACTCTCTCCATAACAGCTGTCCATGAAGGGCTAAAGGGGGCTCCACACCTTTCTTCACCTGATGATTAATTAAAAAAAAAAATTAAGATACAGAACATGGTTATGTGAGCAAATATAGTTTAATTTATATAGGCCAGCTCATTAGTGATACCAATAGACATTATACAATTTGGACAAAGAGTAACTTGTTGAAGTTGAAATAATGCACGCAGAAATAGCACAGAATCACATAACATGGTAGTGCAAGTTAAAAAACTTTCCTTGCGGTATTTGATACTTATGGACGCAGAAAATAATGCTCTGATTATCACAATTAAAATGTACATTGTACCTGACAGTGTTTAATAAACATAAATGATTTTTTTTAAGAATAAAAAAATACAAAAGCAAAAAAAAAAAAAATGGCCATTAATGTCTCAACAATCCTCAGGCTAAAAACAGTTGCTCACCCTTTTATAGAGTTCTGTAAGTTTCCAGTAAAATGTTCGAGGAGAAAGACAACCGAAGCGGAGATATGGGCTCAGACCAGTACCGCTGGGATAGAGAGATTGAGGGCTCATCTTTGGTCTTTCAAAGCTGGCAACCCAGGCCTGGATGAGAGACAAAAGCAACAAACATCAAACAGAGGAAACACAACCTGAATCTGATTCAACAGAAACAAACAAAGCTATAGAGGGAAGAACATCATTTGAGAAAATATAATTTGGCTTTTACCATAGTCATAATGTCACTTACATAAAAAATATTTCAGGGAAAAAAAATAGTCTCATCAAAATTAAGTATCATTTATTTCGTCTCACGATATGGATAGATTCTAGTTGTTATTAACATTCTTCTACTCATATATAATCAACTTTTTAAGTGATACACCAGGCCTCATGAACATATGTAATTCTGTAAGCCTTGATTCCCTTTTTAATTCCCTTGAAAGACAAGAATTTATCACAGTTTAATCATGACTTTACATCTGAATCCTTATATGTTATCAGGATGGTCCCACCTTTCTCTCCAGGTGCCTGTTCAGCCTTGACAGGGCTTCAGACTCTCCGCCACGGAATGTGGCAGGTACCAAGCTGTCGATGTCAAAACCTTGTAGAACAAAAAAACATAAAATAATTTTCAGTCGTGAAAAACAGCTTCAAGAACTTCATAAAAGCTTTAAAGTAAAGTTAATATAGCGCTAATACGATGGTCAGGTACCACTAACAGAAGTTAAGAGACATGCAGAATCTTTTTCAAAATGAATGACTTTCTCAAATGAAGTGTTACACTTCATTTTATCCAAGTGCATGACACAGATTGTTAAAAACTGGTATGCATGTATGTCCTCATTTAACATTTCAAGAAGGATAGGTAGCTTTTTTCTCAGAAATATAAGTTCATTTTATGGAAAAGTACTACTTCAGAGTTGTAAAAAAAGAATACTATGCTGCATTTTCTACTTTCATCACACAACAATGTCTCTGATATCTTGTAACACAAAAATGTTGGTGTCTCTTTTAAGTTTAACAATCTTCACCTTTAAGAAATATAGACAAAATTACTTGACAATTTGAATTGTTGCCACAACTCAAGTGGTAGAGCTTTGGTCCACAGATTGGGAGGTCCGCAGTTTGAATCCCAAGATCGACAGATTTATTGGCCCGATTTCGTCCACTGTAACTGGTTGGATCGGTGTAGGCTGAGACAGGAATCATGCTATCTCCAGCCTGTCTTGTGTGTGGCAGCACATAAAATTGTCAGATACCAGTCTTAGGGCCCGTCCACAATGTAGCCTATTAGGTGCTGACGTTGGACATTTAACCAACTCAACCCAACTGTTGCCACAAAGTGTGCTTAATCAGAATCGCAAGGGTGATGTTTCCTAACTTACCAAGTTCATCCAGTGAAGGCACACTATACTTGTCATTGTGATCGTGTGACACGGGTGTGGTGCCATTGGTGATGGCCAGTGCTGACAGCGTTTCACAGGGCTTTTCTGGTGGCGGCAACGTGGACAGAATCGACTGGAACCTTTTGTAGGTAAGGGGCGGGCTGTTTCCATTGGCTGCTATTACGCTGTGGAAAAAAAAATGATTCCTTTAAATCTTTATAAAGACCAAGACTTTTGTTTCCTCGTTGATTTACCATTAAATTTTCAGTCCTGCATTTCCCTTTATTGTATGAAAACAGAAATGTTTCCAGACATCGGGATCCGAACCCTTGACTTCCCCATTAGAAGTCGCTTGCTCTACTATCTCAACCCCTTAAAATGCTATTTAATCAATATCTTTAAATGATTTTTTTTTAATATTACATCTGCCTTACAATCTTTTCAATCTAAAAAGTCTCACTTTATATAAAACAAATTTGGAGGAGGAATTTGTTACATTTATTCTGCCATATATATATATATATATATATTACTTTATGATCATTAATTTCATTTTAATATATTTCTAGGGGTAATAAGTAGATAAAAAGCCAAAGGAAAAGAAACATTAGCAAAATCTCCCCCATATCCTTGCGATTCGCACTTTCAATAATCTATTAATTAGCGGGTACACCTAAACCTAACCCTCCATTCTTCTTATTTCCTTCTTCCCTATCTTTGAAAACAAAAAAGGTAACTTCTTTACAAATGCGATTACTTGTCAAGCGACTGCAAATGCAACAATAACATCTGCTTGAAAACAGAAGAGAGAGAACAGAATTTAAAAAAAAAATATATAAATGGACAATGACGGCGTAAGGAAATAAAACTAAGCTAGGGAAGACAGGGGGAGAGAGTAGAGAGGGATAGAGACGGGGGAAAGAGGGAGGGGTCGAGGAATTATTTAAATATACAAATCAATTTACATTATTATAGATGGATAGATAGATAGATAGATAGATAGATAGATAGATAGATAGATAGATAGATAGATAGATAGATAGATAGATAGATAGATAGATAGATACATGTGTAGATAGAGAGATAGAGAGAGGTTAAGAGAGAGAGGGAAGGGGAGATTGTGGGTGAAGGAGACAAGAGGAAGAGAAAGTAGGAGGGGGCGAAAAGGAGAGGGGGAGATAGAGAGGTGTAGACTATAGAGAAAGGGAGGGGAGAAGAATAGGAGGGACAGAGAGAAATCAGTAAGAACATAATTGTAACCACGTGCGAGGCTTAAAATCAGTGGATGATTTCCTGAACAACTTCGATTAACGAGAAATAGAAAAAAAGAGACTAGTACAAAACAATATTTAATTTTCTGGAACAATTTGGCTCACCAAAATCAAAGCTTGCTTCCGCCTAGTTGTGTATGCATTTCCGATGGTCTCGTGCCACTTGTGCATGTGTTCAAACAGTCAAAGACATGTTTTTTCTGTTGCTAGCTAGATGTATTTGTCCCGACTTTTTGCTAAATTGTTCACACTCCCTTAACCCTGAACCATGCTAGCTGCGAGGCACACAAAAAACCACCAAAAAAAAACAAAACAAAAAACAACAATACAAAAGCAATACAGTGCAGATGTACAAACAATGCACAAGCTCATCTGCCCAACGCCATCATCAGACGTATGGAAAGGAAAACATGAATTGAACGATCATAGGCCTAGATAACCCAGACAAAATATTGTTACTCTATTGTGTATGGCTTTGTTGTGATGACTGGTGCTAAACTTGCACTTCACCCTTTTCACCCACACTTTTAATTTCTTTCTCCACTTCGCTTTGAAAATAGATCTATTGGTCCTCAAGTCACGCCAAACGGAACAAGTTAATTAGTGCTCCATCCCTAAGTTTTTTTTTTAAATATAACGTACACGCTAGTGACCTTTTAGTTTAAGTTTGCTAGGATTACGTTAATATGATGCTGTTGGTCAGAAACACGTTGACTCCAGTTTAATTTATTAATTGACAGCTGTTAACGAAGCTGTCTTTATACAAGAGCACAAAAACGGAAAAGAACTCTTTGGCGAAACAGACGAAAAAAGTAAATAAAAAAATGTATCAGTTTACAGCCAAATCTAAGCAGAGATATCACGTATTCTTGAACTAAAATAAGAAGTCAAGAACGACGAGGAGTCTTAGATCTGTCTTCCTTGCGGCGACAGTATAATAAAGAATTGACTTACATAAGGACAGTTACTTGGTATATGCAGCACTGTTAATCCAATATAATTATGCCATAGGTTGTAAATATAGATGTGGAGGGCCATCAGCAGAGTAGTCATCGTAAGACTTCTAGCCACGCTCACGTAAATTATCACCGAATTTATACATAGTGCTCCATGTAGAGCTTTTTGGTAGAGCCTTCACATACGACGGAGTGCTTTAGAAGCCGTATTGGTATCTAAAAAGAAAAGTTTCCTTCACATCAATTCAAGCTAAAGGTCTCCGACACAGAACAAAGTATAATCTGACATTTTGCACTGAATGCGCTGACACAAACTTGGATGAAGTTCACTCTCATCGTGTTACCGTCTCCAGATCGAGGCATTTTCGAAAATAACACACATGCCGTTATTATTTTTCAAGAAGTATTTTCGTGATTATTTTTTTTTATGAACATTGAAACGCTTTTTAATAAACGCGAAAGGGGACAACAATGTATTCCTTAGGCACTTAACAATCTTTCTTTTCTCCGGTACACTCACTGTGGTATGAACATACAGTATTGCTAAGACATATTGATGAACTTAAATTGTATAGGGAGACCAAAATTCTCTCTCTCATAGCATGCACTATTGGAAGAAGCAAGCATTACACTTCATTTTATGATTGTTCCAGTGCTTTTATTCAATACAATACAACCACATTTATTATGTAATAAACTTAAGAGCATGTATGTTTATCCATCTCTAATTCTCTGGATATTGGATTATCTAGGCCACAATTTTTAAGACTTTTCCCCACATTAACATCTGGTACAGTGAGAAGAGTGTTTGGTTACTCACTTTTTGGGGTCATATAGTGGGCACAACAAATGTAAAATATATGGTGTGAGATTGTTTGTTTACTCACTTTTTGGGATCATAGAGCGTGTGTGATGGTTTGGCGATGACTTGGATGCTGAACTCCCGCGCTAAGGCAGAGAGCGCCGCGTCACGCTCCTTGCCGTAGGGCTCCGGGTCCTCCTCAAACGCGAACGTTGTGATGGACCATTCCTGCAGTCAAAGAATGGGTTTACATTGGTTTCAGCCTTTTCTTCTTAAGATATGGCAGCAAACTGGCGCAAGCGGTAGAGCGTTGGTCTACCTATTGGGATGTCCCTGGTTCGAATCTCATGATCGTTTAAAATTGTCCGACCCCCGCCACCACACAGTCCTACTTTTTACAATAATAAATTATTACTTTCTTAAATCCATTAAAATACATTCTTACAAAATGTGGATCGTGGATCTGCGGACGGAGCTTTCTCCGGTTCAGCACGTTCAAGCACAATGAATATTGATTCTTTTTTCGACCGCAAAAATTTTTAGGCGCATGCTGCGCCGTTTAGTTAGAACTCTTGATTAATTGTAGAATAAAACAAAATTAAATCTACAGTAAATGCAATCAACACCATGTTGGTTAATTTTTCTTCTTACCTATAAACATTTCGAAACAAAATATTGCAAAATCAATCAAACGCAAAAAAAAGAGAAAACGAAATATAAGTTTAGAACGATGTCCTATAGGCGTTTTTTACATCATGAAAAAGTTCGTGTATCTCTTCGTGGAAACATTTTTAATTCCCAAAGGTATAGAATCTAGCACATTTCAAATGTATCTGTAATCCCTCATCTGTGTCTATCCCACAATCCCCACAAATTTCGTGAGTTCCCAATTAGATTATATATAAGGAATAGTAAGGAATGTACAGATTATATGCCTTAAAGTCCGACCAACCGTTTTGAACTACATGATAACGATTCAGTGGATGTCCTTGTATATTCATGAAACTGGCTTATAATTTCTTCTATAAATGTACATCCTTTGAAGAGGAATGATTCAATTCAAGAGTGGCAGAGTTATATGGGCTCCCACCATTGTTTCGTCATAGATAGGACCAAATCTTTATACTTCGCGAACCACATTGTAAAATTCGTACGTAGCTGTAGAAACCACTGTTCTGCGGCTGGGAAAGTTGTGCTCTTAACATCTGACACTACCAAAAAAAAAAAATGTACAAGCTTTCAACTGACGTATTTTGGGAATTTTCTGGAGGGACCACAAGATAAACGAATTAATTTCGTGCACAGATATATATAAAGACGCGAGTTGCGAAGGTGAATAGCAGAAAGGCTTGCGTGGTTCGGCCACATACATCACTCGTTACGACAGCCTGGCCAAGACGGTAATGCATGGTTCACTAGAAGGAGTAAGAAAGCGTGGGCGACAAACAAAGTGTTGGGTAGATGAGTTGAGTTAAGTTGGGTGAACGTTCAACGTCAGAACTATTAGCTCTATATGGTAGAGGGCCCAAAGACTGGCGTCGAAAATAATTGATGTGCTGCAACACACTAGAAAGGGCGGGGATACCTCTAGTGCCGTCTCAGTCGGTCACATTATACTGACACCGACCCAAACAGTTGCAGTGGACGAACTCGGACATATACACGTTTGGCTTTTTTTTTAACGCTCGTGGGATTCGAATCGCGGAATTTTCGATCTGGAGACCAACGGTAGACAACCTGAACGAATAAACCGCACTGAACATCCCAATCCTGACAAGATTGATAATGGACACTCGGATAAACCAGCCCTGCAAAATGTCAACCAATGCCGACCATGTCTCCTCTACGACTCCAAAGTCAAGGGAAATTCGCAAATTAAATAAAATTTAAAAAAGAAGGAAATCGGTCTGATCGTAGATCAAAGGCTGTCAAGTACAACGTGGCCGTAGCTTACAATGCGAAGAAGAGGGTTGGGTTGGCTTAACGTCCAACAGCAGCTCTTTATAGGCTATACTGTGGACGGGCCCAAAGACGGACGTCTGACAATTTTATGTGCTGCCACACACGAGACAGGGCGGGGATACCATAACTCCTGTCTCAGCCGGTCACATTAAACTGACACCGACCCAACCAGTAGGGAACGCAACAGCCAGGATTCGAACTCGGGATCTTTTGCGTCGGAAGCCGATGTTCTACCCCTGGACCACCGCGCCCCCCTACGAGGAAGAAGGCTAGCGACGAGCCGAAACCTACTGCCGTGTTGTACTTACGGTCTTAGAGTGTAAATTTCTGATAATCGATAACTCTCACTATAATAGCAATTAATAACCTTTTTTTTTATTTCATGTTAATTAATGTTGGGTACGCTAAATTGACTGCTCTTGAACCGGCATAATTTCTTACCCATAAGGCACGGATTTTTTCATTCACAAATAACAATCTTACTGTGTTTTCCTAGACAAATCACAAAGTGAAAGATACATACACTAATTGTTTTCATTGGAAACGGTGGCACATAATCGAGCATTCATATAAATAGTGTAGTACAGTATGCTTTCAAAAAAAAAGCTTTAAGAATATTTTTGAATGATGGCAATAATGGTGATCTTTCCTTAATAATTTGATTGCAATTAATTCACAGAATGACACACCAATCTTGTTTAAAGGACAATGAAAAATAATACAACTCAAAGTCAACAAATCCTTTACACGCAGCATAGGCCTATAACCCAACGACTTCTCATATTATGAGGTATAAAAATAGATGAAACAATGTCATTACACCAGCACCGACTTTCTGCCAGCCTTAATCTGCTACTATTAGATAACAAGCTTTGATGAGAGTATAATTATCGTCATTCTCGCTCTAGTGGTAGAGTTCGACATTATCAACTCGCATGTCCTAGTTTGACTGTTCTACACTGTATCTTATCTAAACTTACTTACTCTGCGTAATTAGTAAGCTCCGGTTTCGCAATATAAGAATATGATTTATTATAATAAATTTAAAACTGAAATTTGCTTGACTACGATAATTGTATACGATACTTCTAAGTTTTCAAAACAAAGATATGCACATTCAACAAACTTAAGGCAAATTGTGAACCTAAGCGGCAGTGGGAACTGCTTATTGCAATTACTGCAAAGGGGATTTTTTAAAATCTTTTTTTTTTCTTTGAATGAATTCTTGTCCCATGATCCATGATTCTGCTCTGGTCTTAATTCTGACAGTCATCGTGTATTGATAGCCTGGGCATCTCTATGGTGATCACCTACCTGGAAAAGTCGGGGCAGCACGTCAGCCGGCTGTCCTCTCACCACGTACAGGCGACTGTTGAGTTTTCTCAAACTGCTGTCCAGATCTTCTAAACTCTCCAGCAAAAATCTGCATGAAAAATAAATGAAGAAACTATGAATAGCCATTTCGACCAGAACATAGAGTATTTTACTGCTTTTATACATGTCTCAAGTTTAATAATAATAATAATAATAATAATAATAATAATAATAATAATAATAATAATAATAATAACAATAAACACTCACACGCACTCTAGTTTAGAGTCAGTTGATTGTTCGTAACGTACAACGTCACATTGAAAGGCACAAAACAATCGATTTGTTGATACGAGAGCTGCCACTTTAGTTCAATATGAGGGTTTTTCGCGTCAAATTAGTGGTTAAAGATACAGGGGCAATATTTAATAACGACGGACATCGAACAGTGTACGATGGGGGAAAATGGACACCATTTTTGCTTTTTTTTTTTTTTTTTGCACTACGTGTTATGACTAAACTCGAGGCTTTTCTTTTCTTCTAAACTCGCATGATATTTCATACCAACGAAACCGGCCAATGCGCTTTCGAAAGTTATACCTTTAACACCAAAAATAATTTAGGTTCCCCTCCCCCCAAAAAAACCGAATCATTATTCATTTTCAACAAACACAAAAGCTTGAAGAAAAAAAAAATCAAAACAAAACATCTACAGCAACCAGAACAAAGAGACAGTATGCTGGAACCAAAAATTAATATTGGAGAATTTTTAAATAAATTCTTTTTATTTCTATTTTCATTTTTTTTCATTTTTTTTTTAAATGTGAATTTCATTTAAAACTTTCATTGCCTGGTAATACATTTTAATAATTAGCCTTTTCTTATAATTGTTAATTAAGGTACGCTGTTATTATTAGTATATAATCATTAGCAGCAGCAGCAGTAGACCTACATAGCCTACACAGTATACAAGGTCAACGACTTCTTCGCCCATATCACAGACCCAGATACCTGCGCCGCCGCCCGCCAGCATTGATCCAACTAACCAGATTACGTCATCGCCTCTAACCTTGAAATGTCAAATGTAGTACAAGGACAGTGCGCTGTACAGGGTTCTCTGTCGCCGAAGGGTTTATTGATCGCAGAAGGGATGGCGACGCCGGCTTTTTTCACCTAGTATATATCTAGTTGCTCCCCCCCTCCCCCCCTCGCGCAGAAAAAAAATAATTATACTCTATTTTCAGAACGTTAATTAAAATCTTTGGCTTTTTTAAAATCATTATTACGGCGTGGACTTTTTAAGACATAGCTGTAGTAGTTGAGTTCCAACGTCAGCAACATATAGGTTATATTGTGGACGGGGTCCAAGACTAACGTCTGACAATCTTATGTACTGCCCACACACGAGACAGGGCGGGGACACCATAAATCTTGTCTTAGTCGGTCACATTAAACTGACACCGAAGAAGGGATCTAAATCGCCAGGGCTCCAGCCACGGACCTCCTGCGCCAGAAGCCGCTATTCTACCCCTGGACTACCGCGCGCCCCTCTTGAGACAGTAGACAGGGTGTTGTACAGTGGTGGTGGTATACATTTTTCTGGACACTATTATATAAATGTATTTATAAGATGTAATGATGTATATGAATAGAAGTTTCGTAATTATAAATGTATGAGAGCACTGTCCTCCTACTTCTTCCTCATGGTGATCTCACATAACATACATGAAAGAGTCCGTTAATCTAATTAAGAGACAGAATCATCAGATGACGTGAATACGATGCATTGCTTTTTGGTGAGAGGATTAGGAGAGACAAAGAGGAAGGTGGTGGTGATAACAAATTAATATGACACCGTCTGAGAAATTAAAATAAAATGCTATAAGACATTTGTTAGAACAGTACGCCTACATGTAATTGTACTAGAATATATCAGAGCAGGTTAGCCCGTTAGACTACTTCCTCGTACACAGGAAATGACTGGAAAACTCGGTGATAGTGAGTTTATGTGAAAAATTATTGTTGTTACTGTTAGTGAATGTTAGTGTTGGTTTATTTTCATTTGTTTTACATAACCATTTCGCAACGATTTTGTAGAATGAATGACTGCACACTTTGTTCTAAAGTTGTTGGGGTTTTTGTTTTTTCTACTACCGTGACCAAGCACGGTTAAGTGCATGTTTTAATAATTATCATAAACTAACGAAATAAGGGAGGGGGGGGGGGGGGGGGGGGGGTGTTGTTGTTGTTGTTGTTGTTGTTGTGGTGGTGGGTGTGGTTGTTGTGGGGGGTGGGGGGGGGGGGTTAACGAGATGCTCTCCATCAGTGTGATGTTGATACGATGGTAGGCCTATTTATTTATCTTTGATGACAAGATTAAAGGGTGAGATGATGTTGCATCAAGCACTATATAGGCTATATTGTTGACGGGCCCTAGACTAATATCTGACAATTGTATGTGCTGCCACACATGAGACAGGGCGGGGTGGATTAATGAAACAGTTTGAAACAGAACCTCAACACTCAGGCTTTTGTCTTTGTTTGTTCATTGATGTATCAACATCCAACGTCAGCAATGTAAGCACATTGGCTAGTATTGAGTGGGTTCTAAGACTTACGTCCTAAAATTTTTGTGTTGCTCTACAAAGACAGGTATATACCAAGACCACTAACTCATCTGATCTATTAGCAGTTTAATGAAGTACAAGACAGACCCAGGCAGAGAGCGATTAGATTAGGATTCAAAACTGAGGTTTTCCGAGCTTTAGGCAGTTTAAACGTCTATTTAGGATTCTGTACAGTAACAGGACCCCAGAGTTGGGTACCCGGGATTCGGTCACATTTTAGTATTCTTACTGACTCCGACTGGTTAAAGAAGTTGTTCTGCTAGCCCCCCACCCCCCTTTTTTCCATACACACACATACCTCCATTTGCTGATCCCCACTTGAGAAGCCCCAGCAAACCAGGGATCCAGGATGTAGACACATCTGTAGGTGGCTGCCCCATGTATGGCCGCAATGAGGGCAGGGTTATCATGGAGACGGAGGCCCTTGCGAAACCAGAACAGGGCATGTTTTTTCGATGTTGGAGAGGGAGTGGGAGTGGCACTGCTCTGCTCCGAGTTGCTGTTGTTGTCAGTGTTGGAGTTCATGGTGTTCTTTGTGATGTTTGTGATGGTATTATTATTTAGAATTCCAGTTAGGATACCATCTTCGCTGACTCTTGGTGTGTAATAATCGGGTATGTTTGGAGACAATGGTCTTTAGTATAGTAGCACTGGACACGTTTTTTTTTTACTTTGAGTACCCTCTAAAATTCCTCCGAATTATGAATATCTAGATTATGATGAACTCGTGTATGGCCTATTTGGGGCTTTGATAAATAATATCGTCTTCTATTGCCTTAATTTTAAAAGCAGATTTTCAGAACCTTGTCAATCGTGGCTAAGTGACACTGCGGCAGTTTCTGGAAACAAATGAGCAAGATCAACTAAAAAAATTATAACTCCATCAATTGATTCGGTTTTTATGGCGGTTAGGAATATCTACAACATTAACTAATTGATTTTGGAAGTCACAAAAATTTTACATAAAATCTTAAAAAGTCCTGAAGGAACAAACACATTTATATTATTATAATTATTAATTTGAGGAAGCATCTTCATTTACCTCAGTACCCATACGGAACTCTTTCCCGCTTTCAAAAGATCTAGTAAAAATTAACCGAAAAGTAGTTTTTGTTTTTGTTTTTATAAGATTTGCTCTTTTTAATTATCTTAAAAGTTTGTGGACAAAACAATCTTGCATTTTTATTTTATTTTTAAATAGTCTGCCTCTGCGAGAGCAATAAGCTTAGTCACAACTGTGTAGATTTTAGTTGGGTTTTTTTTTTAAATTCATTTACCTGGATAATGTCACTTTATGCAAAACATGAAATTTAACTCTTATAATACACCTCCATCGAGCCGATAAGAAATATTAGCTCCAAAGTAGCCCATTGAAACGCCTAAAACTTGCAAATTGAGAAAGGAGTCAAGAACTAGATTGTTCTAAATCTAGAGTCTAGATCTAGATCTAGATTAGATCTAAGTCTAGTCTACAAAACAACACTTTCTAATTATTCACAACTTCTCTTCTTCCACAATAATCAAGACAATTAAAACCTTTAGGGATCCTAGTAATAGTATAGAAATCCTGAGCAGAAAACAAGCTAATTGGACCGATGTGTTGTTTCAATCCATAGGATAAAGAACCTGCGAGCGACTGCGCCTCTGCGAGGTGGGAGCGAGAGAGACAGATGGGCATCGGGTTCTAAGTGGTTTCCAATCGTCGCCTAAGTCCATGAAAGCACCCCTTTCGGTGACGTGAGGGTGACCGCGAGGGTTGCAACGTGATCAGTTATAAATAGAACAGCTTACATAAGTGTTGTGTGATTGGTTGAAATATGTCACGTGGTACACAAGAGTCACGTTGAGGTCGGCATGGGCCTCCAGCTACACACGACACGCAGAGGCAAAATGATAGATGTATTCGTTTCTTGTTGTTGTTCACTCCACCCAAACAACTCCCTGACGCAGACCAGCGGAACAACTGAAGATTGTCAATTATTTTTGAGGCATCGACCGTGCCATGCCCGACTTTACATAGAGCTTCTGCACCTTTCTGCTGGGGTTATGGGCCTAGCTCACAAGTCACATTCTCATTCTTCACCACATTAAGTGCAGTGATACAGGTACACGACTCCCAGCAAGCTACTAAGCTACAGCCACAGAATTAACTTTTAAGAGAGTGGTACGTCTATAGCGGCATCATTGATTTATATAGACTCATCGGATAATTTTAGGAAAGAAAATAAACAAGTACAGGTTGCTGCGCATGTGCACATTTTACTCTAGTATAAGTAGCTAGGTAAATGTACCACACCATGACGACCACCACCATCACTGCTACTACTGCTGTACTACTAATTCAACTATTATAACTACTACTACTACTACTACTACTACTACTACTACTACTACTACTACTACTACTACTACTACTACTACTACTACTACTACTACTACTACTACTACTACTACTACTACTACTACTACCACCAGTACTTCTGCTTCTGCAGCTGCTGTTAGACTATTTTGCTTCTGCAACTTCTACTGCTTCCAGTTTATCTTTGATTTCTCATAAAGACCTAGTCAAACATTTTATAAAGCTCAACTTCACAAGCACACAGCGGTGAGAAAGATTTTGTGAGATAAACAGAAGATATATTGGAAAAATTGGCAAGTTCAGCAGAAGCAAACACGGAAAAGCTTTCAAAAATAAAACAAAAGCTACACAAAAATAAAACAACACCCACTATAGATATTTGATCCAGGAAATACATGTAGGGCCTACTGACACGTTGCTTGGGCTAACTATGTTACAACCATGTTCATGTATTACATGATCAATAGTTTACCAGTAGTAGAATTGATTGCCTAGGCTTGCCATTGGTATATTTTTACACACACACAAAATAGGTTGTTGTTTTGTTGTTGTTGTTGTTTTGTTTGTTTTGTTGTTGTTTTTTTGTTGTTTTTTTGCCCCTTCAATTAAAAAAATTAAATGGAGTATTGAATACTTGGAAATTTTTTTTTTTTCATTTTGAATTGCGTATTTATTTCTAAATAGACTTCATACTTCTAATACATCGTCCTGAACACATGTAGTTGTTATGAATAGCATTTGACATGCATACTAATTTTGCCTTCGATTACATAACTTGGGGTCAATTTGGAGCACACTTCTTTGCGGAGTTTATACATCCTCAACACAGACTGATAGAATCATTATTCAATTATTCATTCTAAATGGGCCATAGCACATTCTCGACTTGTTAACCTTGAACGTAGTTTTTGCTTTTTGGTCTAGGTCAAGGCAGGGAACGTGTGACCTCACCACTCAGCATTGGGCCCTCGCGATAACGCGAAGTGCGTTAAACCCTGTGGGTAACTAGGGTTTTAACTTGATCTATATATGCCATGGGTTTTGCTGATTTCGTTCATAAAAACACAATTTTAATACTCTAACTCTAAGTCTAAGTCTAAGACAATGGAAAGAATGGTGTAAAAAGTTCATGCGTTTTACAAGGGAGACCATTACACACTGTGCCTATGACAAGTAGTGTAAAGGTTATATCCCTTTGATATTACAGTAGAACGCCTTCATGTTTTCCCCACACACAATAAAAAAGGAAGTTCGCGTGTTACTGTTAAGGACAAGGCATGCTTTCCCTTTTCTTTCAGGTCGACTATCCGCAAATCTTTTTTTTTTTTGTTTTGTTTATTTGTTTGTTTGTTTTGTTGTTGTTTTTTTCTTTTGCTTAATCAAAACTATATTACTCTCTTTAGAGAGACGGAGAGAGAAAGAGCGGAGCTCTATCCCTCCCTCTATTCGTTTTTAACGTCTCCCTAAGGTTTCCCTAAGAAATCACTTACGGCGATAATTCGATTATGTTCTCTATAGAGGGCGGGAGAGAATTCTCGCCCTCTCTCCGGGTTTAACGTCTCCTAGGTTTCCTTCTAAATAGATTTCTAAGCGACAACAGTTAGACATCTGTAAGCACATCAAATTAAACAGCGCAGAATGATCCACACAGCGCAAATATTGAGTTTCCTTTTAGGCAGTGCCGGACTTAAGGCGCATAATTAATAACTGCAGGGGGTTATTTTTCTAGCACACAGAGAGAGAGAGAGAGAGAGAGAGAGAGAGAGAGAGAGAGAGAGAGAGAAGAGAGAATTAGCTATCTTTTTCTGTCTGTCTCTCAATCCATCTGCCTCTCTCTCTCTTTCTCTCTCTCTCTCTCTCTCTCTCTCTCTCTCTCTCTCTCTCTCGCTCTCGCTCTTTCTCAATATCCTGGCATTTAAAAAACAACACCAAAACAAAACAAAAAACATTGCGCGTCAAATAACAAGTGACAAAATTTGAATTTTAGAAGCTCGCTTTCTTCTAAATTCAATATACACTATGGATTGAATCTTATCTTATTATATATTTGTGAACTGGTGAAATTATTATCGTCTTCTCCGCCATGACTACTCAAGGTACAAACTTGAAATTTAGGTTATTGGTACATTGGAATTTTCTGAATGCCTTAGGCTGGTTCGTTTATTTTTCACGATGACGCATAAAGCATTAATTAGATTTAGGAATTGAAATTGATTCGTCGATCAAGCAGCCATTGCAATTTTTTATTTCAGTTAGCTAATCGTAAGTGAAAGCGGGCTAGGTTCAAATAGCTCCGGAGCTCTATTTAGTTAAGATTTCTTGCCTTAATTATTATTGTTTTCTTAAACCCATTTAATGTCAACACTACGAGCGCAGTTTAAATTCTATCTGGTTCTACCTCGACTAACATCGAAAAGAGGATAAACATGGATCTAAAAGCTAAATCAAATAACTAGATCTAGACTTCTACTACTCATAGATCTACACATAATTTTTTTTTTTTATTCTTTCCATTCAACATGTTCACGTGCGGGGCTCTGCTCGGATTATAATACTGAATTCTAGATCTATCGAATGGGGATCTTTCGGGGTTTAAAAACATTCGAACCCAATTTAAAGTCTATATGGACTATCATCGAAAAAGGGGGTAAAAATGGATCTAAAAGAAATGGTTATCTACAAAGAAATCCTGTAAATATCCTAGCGTGAGTTATCAAGACTATTGATAATAATGTCCTTTTAAGTGGTGCATCCATTTGTATCATATTTAATTTGTTTATCTTTTTCGGCTTTACACTTCTATCTCTACAAAGTCTATGTTTTACCATTTTAGTTGCACACAGTGTCCCAAAATCCAAGCTTTATCTCTACTAGTAATTAGTATAGGCCTAACCTTTAAAAAAAAACATTTTATATCCGTACAGTGTCCCAAAACCTGAGCGAAGCCGGGCATCCCAGCTAGTGAGTAAATAATAGGATGTCTAAACTACTTGTTTTCATCTCCGCTTGCGTAATCATAGTTCATATAAGTTTTATGTTGCGTTCTGCTGCTTTGCGTACTGGGTGAAATTAGTTTCTTATGGAATTAAACTAACTTTAGAATGCGAGGAAGATACACCTATCACTGTGCTAGATCTCAGCGACGTCTATTGAAAATTAATGACACTTTGAAACAATACACGCGCCCCGCATATACACGAAAAGGCTTGAGGAATCAATAATAAAATACCAAGACTAAAAAGGTCCACACCTGAGAGGCTGAGGCACTTATAAAAATCAAATTGAACAACTCTCCGTTAAGGAAATCGTTGCGTTTTTGAATGTCACATACACAATAATTGTAGTATCGTTGATTTTATTCATATTTTTTACACGTATACACAAACATTATGAAACTTAATGAATTTGAAACACCGGCCTTAGGTGTTGATGGCAGTTTTTTTCTCTTCTGTTTCTGGAACGTATGTTATCTTTGAAATTAAAAACAAAACAAAAACGCAAAGAGATACAAGACATACTGATGCACAGATTGAACCATCGTATTACAAAAATTAACTAGGTCAAGCTCCAACTCACCATTCAAACACTTATAGTTTATTGTCATAGGATAAGCAACGCATTAACAAGGTAGATGTTGATAAAGATTTACCAAACAACTCGAAATATGTAAATCAAATAAAACAAAACGATACAGATCAAAAGAAGGTGGGCATGCGGTAACGTGCATCGTTTTCGTAAAATCTGGGACTGCATTTTTCAACACCTAACCGTTGATTTTCACACAAGTAAAATAATTATACTAATTATTCGACGGAAAGTTCGGCTCTTGGCTCAAATGGCCAGCCACGGATACTTCTCAAAAGAGAAAAATCACATTCCTTATAATTTTATTGTAATAAATTATGTTATTTAAAATACATTTTTTGTTTTCAACAGTTCTCTTAAACTTGCAGCAATGTGAAAAGCAGTATGGTCCCTACCTAAGTTGTTGTTGGTTAAACAAGTAAAAATACCTGCCAATGCTTGAATGTTTTTTTTTTCAGAATTTTTTTTAGAAAATAGAAAATTTGATTATTGTTTAAGACAACAGGTTGGCTGGGCGTTTCCCGTGTACCCCCGAGATAAAGTCTGTTTCGACACTAGAGGAGCGCCCTTGGAGTTGCAAGCCTGAGTAGGGGGTGACGCTCGCGCATGTGCAGGGATGAGCGGCTGATGTCTGGAACAAGTTCGTGGTGCCAATGGTTGGAGGCATCTCGGGTTGGGCGTTTGATGTTAAGTTACCTTGAACGCTTGGCGCTGCCTGTAGTAGGCTCGAGGAGCTGACGGACTCACTGGCCAGTGATGAGCTGAGGGCTAAAGAATGCGGCAGCGGGGCTGTGTGCGGCGAGGGAAGATAGATGTGAGACTGCGGAGTCGTGGCTGTGTGGCTGGTGGCGTGATCTGAAGAAGATATCAGTTGTAGCGGAGGAGGTGGTGGCAGGTATGGGTGCGAGTGTTGGGGGTGTGGATGGTGGAGCTGCAACGAGCTAAGATGTGTTTGGGGAAAGCCCGCTGCCGCTGCTGCAGCTGCCGCCGCTAACGATACAGCTTGGATCTGGGTACTGCTTGGGGAGCCAGGTAGAGTCAGGTGTGAGTGAGGGTGTCGGTGGCCCTGATGGCCGTTAAGGAAGCTGTGATGCTGACCCTGCTGTTGGACTTTCCCTGCATGGCTGAGGTAGTATGGAAGATGGGACAGTGACAGAGGGCCGCCGGCAGCCCCGCTTCCAGGGCCCGCGCTTCCACCTGATCTGTACACATCCTCCAAGAGTTGTTTCATCTCCTCAACAGACTTGCTCAGCATCTGGATGTAATTCCGTGCCAAGGTCAGGGTCGCGATCTTGCTCAGCTTCCGCACGCTTGGACCTTTGGCGTAAGGCATGACGTCGCGTAAAGAATCCATGGCTGAATTAAGATCGTGCATCCTCCTTCTCTCCCGACTGTTGATCTTAGAGCGAAGCTCACGGAGCTCTTCCTGAGAATACCTCGCACTTCCTGATCGCTTCGGATCTGGCTGTGAATGTTGGGAATATTTAAGTGCCATGCCATGTATAGCAAGCGAATCATCATGTTCCTCTATATACCCTGAAAATCTGTCTAGGTCATGATATCTTTCATCAGCACTAATTCGCCTAGAGTCTTGTCCCTCTGTAGAGTTGGGTTTGCCATCAGAGTTTGTTTCTCTGACCTTTCCAGCGTCTAAGGGATCTTTGAGCAGCCCCTCTTGCCATCTTGATACTGCGCCCACGGGCAGAAAGCCGCGGCTGATGCCAATGCTGGTGTCTTCCTCGCCAACATCCACGGTGTCCGTGCACTCACTGTCGCTGGTGGGGGAGCAGGAGGAGGCCGGCGAAGCGGTGCTGGTGGAGCACAAACCTCTCAAGGTTGACATTGGGAACCTGCACAGATAGAATATAATATGTGAGAATGAACATGTGATGGCTAAGTAATTAATAATGGAGATAGAGAAAGACTTATAAGCTTTGACCAACAAAACAAAAAACAACAAAAAAACGCTTTGTCTGTGTGGGAAGGTTTCAGGAGGGGGATAAAAGCACCAGGGAAATAAAATAGAAAAAAAAAACAGAGAGAGAGAGAGAGAGAGAGAGAGAGAGAGAGAGAGAGAGAGAGAGAGAGAGAGAGAGAGAGAGAGAGAGAGAGAGAGAAAGAGAGAGAGAGAGAGAGAGAGAGAGAGAGAGAGAGAGAGAGAGAGAGAGAGAGAGAGCAGAAACATAAGAGAATGACATAGTAAAAGAAACTGTAAAGAAAAACAATAGACTCTCCAGTATAGCAGAGCCTCGAGAAATTACTTATTATTAGTCATTTTCTGAAGCAATATCAATTATGGGTTACATATAATAACTAGAAAAAAAAATTGGCAAATATTGTAAATCTTGCCTTCCTGCAATATGATTTTGTTGTTGTAGTTTTATGTATAACATTTTGGGGTAGGTTCATAGTGTGTTAGTGGGCTTAAAAAGTAACTCGGTGAATATTTTCACCGAAAACGCAAATAAAAACATTTTTAAAGGGGAAAATGTATCTAGGTTAAAAGTACAAGGTTAAAAGGTGAATTTCGGAGCGAGCTACAGAGGTTGGATTGGTAATTTGATGTTGATACTTTGGATAGATGTTGTGAAACCCAAACATGTGTTAAATAGTTGCCTTTTTAAAAAAAATCACAGTGCAGGCAAATAATAGACTAAGTAAGTGGCATGCATGTAATTTCAAGAACATAATTACGTACTGTAGCATTGCATATTATGGGATAAATGCAAAATTATCAGAGTAGGGCCCACAGAATATGGAGTTTTGCAAAATCACAGTCTTCGGAGTACAAAGAGCATCCATTTTCTTTCCAAAAAATGTGCTTGTCTTGTGCAATATTGCGGCGAGTTTCGGGAAACGTGAGTATTGTTATTTGATGGAATAGCAATAGGGTAGATATTTTTCTCATCCGCGTCGAACTTTTTTTAGGATGGATTATGGAAAGTATCAATCGTGACTTCGTTTTAAGGTTGTTGTCATGGAAAGAGAAAGATTGTTTTGTCTTCAACGTGTAATTTTTTGGATCGCTTTTATAACGTGTTTGTGCTTCTGCTTAACTTCTTATCCTGTGGTAGGGCCAAAGTCGGATTGATTTTCTTGATAACCATTGGTCCGGGGCGGTGAAATGAGTGCTTAGCATCAGAGCTATCAATTCCTGAACTGGGCTCTAATTAATTCACAAAATATTCATTTCTATAGAGATGCGCAAAAGCGGTTGTTAAGCATTGTTTCTTTGTTTTTGTGGAGTATTTTCAGTTACAACTTACTGTTTGATTTTTTGAAAAAAAAAGATAATAAAATTTATTTGACATCATAGGCCCATAAAAATTACTAAGGCATATAACCATTTTATTTCATTGAATGCTATTTAAATACATTTTCTTGTTCGCATAATAACAAATCTTTGCTTCACCGACATTAAGATAATGATATCAACGTCAGGTGTTATTATACATGTATATGATATTGCTGCGACTATCACTACCTCCAAAAATATGTTTAGCTTTATAATGGGACCTAGCAACATGTAGTTTAAACGTTATCTTTTTTCAGTTAAAGTTTGGGAATTACATACATTTATTAGTGAACGTTTTAGATTGAACGTAGATCCCACGGTAAAGTAATTATTTTTTCCTCCTCTTTAGATTATGAAATTGGCATCAAATTAATTTTGCTTGTGTCCATTTATTGTAGGAAGAGAACTAATGAAAAACATGTGACAGAATTTTAAAAGTATCCCAAACTAATATGCATACCTTTGGTTTGACACAGAATAAAAAACGTCTCAACAGAATGACTGCACTAAATTAAGGAAACTTCTTAAGTGAAATCAGACTTGTGCGTACAATGCACGTTTGCAAACTAACACTGGTCACAACGGAATCTGCTAATTGGCTTTAAATGTCCAGCCCACCTTGCAAAAAAGTGCAGTGCTGGTGTATTCCCCTTGGATAAAGTCTCTCAAGATTTCAAGCACCCGGGTCCAAACGCGTTTAATTCCATCATGAGCGGATTAATTGCAATTGGTGACATGTAGCGCAATGTGTCCGCTACACGCCCAATATGGCGGCTTTTAGTCCCGGCTGGGGATTATCGGCCGGGTGTAGATAATCGGTTCCAGCAGTCAAGCAGAGTTGAGGTTTCTGCGAGCGCCGCCTGTCCAATATGGTTTGGATTAGCTTCAGGGCCGCGCTCCCGAGGTGCGGATAATGGGTCGACTTAGGCCAGCAAGACGCCAGTAATCGGCCCTCATGAGACAAATCCCACTCACCCAGCGCGGTGACACTACTTACGGTCTCCAGTGAGAGGGGCACCATTTCCCCGCGGGAGGCTTTCCGCACTGGGCGCGCGACGTTCAAATTGTTTTGCGGAGATCTCTCCGTTTGATAAGACTTCTTGGGAACGATTTAGTTCAATGTAATGAGATAAATATCCGCCTCTAATCTGTTTACCTCCATGACTTTACCCTCGGAGAATGTCATTGAGAGTACGTCATAAGGTCAGTTACCGGTGCCTTGGTGCCCTCACTTGTTGTATCAAACAACGAGCACAGTTATGGCTTATTAATTGCAAAAAAGTATGGGATAGCCTTCACAAATGACGCTACTAACAAAGTGAGGCCAGATTATTCAACATATTATTTCTTTAGTTTACTTATGTGACTGAACTTTGTATATTCGCCACAGTGAATTTAACATTACAATGGACCTTAAAAAAATATTTAGAGCTTTAGAAAGTTGATGGAGGTAAATGAAGAAGGCACATTAGGTTTTCGTAAATACAAAATACTCAAATTTGAAATTCAAGATGGTCTATACTTAATGGAATATAAAACTCTTTGGAATTGGTGCATGGAGGGTAATTTTCTTAACTGGAGTCTGGAGGGACATTTGTTTAGCTTTTTAATTGAAAGACACAAGAAAGTAATGTTACTGTATTCCATGTTCGAACTTGAAGCTTAATCCCTTTAAGCGATACTGTTTTCACAATTTGCCTAGCAAATCACACCTATGTATTTTTCAATGGTGTCGGAGGGAAAGAAAGAATATTCCTTGTGTCGTATCGGTATGTGAAAGCATTTCAAAGGTGTAGATACCCATGTTATTTCAATTACTACAGTGAATATTATGGTAACGGTCTAAAATTAATTTTAAATCTACTTGCAGTAATTGGAAAAATATAGAAGAGTAATTATTTCTAATGAAAAAAAAGTTATCTTTTTTTAATACTACTCATAGTAACAATATTAGCAATTCATGTGCACAGACTCAGTTTTGAATTATACTTTGATAGAATATACTCACCGTTCGATATCTGCGGAAAATACAAAAATAATGTTTTCTGTTTTTCCTCCGACTAGATCAGCACTCCTCTTTAACCGTTAAATTGGTGACTTTAAGAGAACTTGAGAAAAAAATTAATTGGTACTTTTAGTATTATTGTAGTTTACGCCTTGCATATCAATAAAAGAATTATATTGATGAGAGTAAATAAAGAGTAGATAATGATACTATTTTGGAAATTATTTTGTGAAATTTGCAAAACAATGTTGGAACTCGAAAATTAAAGAATATCAGTCAGGCATATAATATTACATCTATCTTGTTTCTCGTTTTTAAACAGTGCACAATAAGTGATTAACGTCTACGAAATGGGAGGCAGTGTTTGCTACTCGAGGTGTCCGAGCGAACCAGCCACTGACTGGTTCATTTTCGGTCGGACCCTCGATCTATAAACTCTGGCCATTATTGTGTGACAACATGCAGTGACCAGTCCGTGTTCCTCCATGCTTGGTCAAAACCCATTATAATTATTGTTTTCTGCATTACCACACCCCTTTTTCCTCCCGTTTTATTTCCACTCCACAGAGTCCCAGCGTTTTCTGCTCATACTCCATCACCGCCCCATGAGCAATGTTTTATTCTCTCGCCCTGCCTTCATCACTCCTCAGCCCTCCTCTAATACACCCCTTTTATTCATCCCCCGCCTCTTCACCGCTGTTGGTTTCTTCCCATCCTGCACTTTGTCTTGTTTCCCTGGTATTATCTGACCCCTCTACTAGCCTTTAGCCCTTCAATAATCATTGGCCGGAGCTGTTTTTATGATTTTCCGAAAACTTGTCACGAGTCGGCGACCTTTGACAACTGCCTCGAACGCATGGATAGACTAATAGCCTCACTTGTCCTTATGGCTTCGGTGCACACAGAGGAGGCGTAAAAGAGAAGAGGGGGAAATGGCGGGACTTTGGAGATGAGGAGGAAGAGGAGGGGGAGGAGGAGGAGGAGGAACAAAAATAAAATGATAAAATGTAGCTGAAGAAAGTGCACTACAGGGGTTGTTTTGTTATTTTTTGTAATTAATTTTTGAGGATGCGAATGGCTATTTCAAGGAAAAGTGTTTGAATTGTTTGATTGCTTGCCTTGGTTTGTTTTGTTTTCTCTCTTGTTTAATGGTAATTTAATTTAAACGGGCTGTATATATTTCATTTCACATGAGTAAAGTGAAGCAGAATTGCACGCACATTAAATTCCCACGTATAATGATGAAAGGCCGTGATTTGAGGGGAAACACGCAAACAAAATTAAGCAATTAGTCACAAAATAGAGTAAAAACAATCTTAGACATCCGATAAACATAGTGGATGACGAAGAGTCACTAACAGTGAGATAGGAAGAGAGAGCCAGAGAGACAGAGAGAGAGAGAGACAGAGACCAGAGAGGACAAGGGGAAAAGCAAATCAGAAGCGTGAAACTACAGCGATGGTAATGATTGGATAAAAAATAATAACGAGAGATTCGTATTGAAATTTAATTATTCTTTGAATATTATTTACGTTTTCTCCCAAATCCCATTAATGATAACGTTTTCTTACATTCAAGCTGAATTCAACAAAACCTAATAGACCCTAGGTAATGATAAATAAAAGTATTAAAAAGAAACCGAAAATATGTTTTTCAAGGCATTTCTGTGCACCAAAGGAATTCCGGACAAACATAACTCTGAGAAAGAATAGAGTAATAAAAGAACCTATGACAATGAGCTGTGAACATGGCGTTGCTAAAAGGCTAACAACCATAAGGATTGTAAGAACAGCAATAAGAGGTTAATGTTGTGGAAAACCAGGAGGCCCTCAGAACATTATCATAATTATTTCCATGCCGACATTTATCCCCTCTAGTTGGCCACGCCTGACGGTACCGCCTTCGCCTTTTCTCCTTGGAAGCCTTTCACACTTGAAGTAGATCTCTGTTCTATTGTGATGCCAGGAGCAAGAGGTAAAATAGTCATTGGATAGCCGTCGCTATCTGAATTATATATCAATGCCATGGAAAGGGGTAAGAAAGAAATATAGACCAAGCCGGCGAAAGAACTCAATCCTTGGCACAATGGCATCATAAGACAGATTCATAGATTAAGATGGAAAATTAAAAGACACGGATGAAAAGTATGAGGAGAATGAAGGAGGGGGCAGAAGAAAGTATCCGTTGTAAGTTGCAGAAAACCTTTTGTGCAGTTTCGATTTTTAGCCTACGAAAACACTGCTATCTGTCTACAATAAAGAATATACACGCACATATGCATAATGTGTGTGCGTGTACATGATAATTGATATGCACATTTTGCTACTAAAAAGTTTAGGAAAGCGCATTATATTAAATGATATTGTTTTAAAATTTGATGTACATTTCAATACGGCCATTTCAAACATTTGGCCACTCATAATTATTTATAAATGTATTATATTTTTTAACCTCACCAATCAAAACTGAATTTATCATCAACTGGACAGCACCAACAGCAACAAATTCAACAATAACAAAGGTAAAGGCAAGCAATCCTAAAAACTGTGTTATTATTTCTGATTATGACCCCATTTATGGTCAGGGCATGTCTTAAACATTAATTGTAGAAGTCTTGCCAAGTCTGTTCGCTTAAGTCACCTGGTTGGGTGTTGACCATTGGTTTGGCACATGCCCTTGGAGTCAACCTTATGGGAGCTCTTGGTCAACCAGCTGTGCCAGGTTTCTCCCGCTCTATCAATTTGGCAAACTTTTCAAGAAACTACACCCGCGCAGATGTTTAGCCAGGTACCCGTGAAAATGATTAGCTCGAAGGTGAGGGTGAGATCTTCAAGGAGACGAGGTGTCTCAAAAGTAGAGCGCGCGGGTTATAATCGAAAGGCAATAGGTTCGATTCCCCAACTGGCCGCCTTTTAACTACTAGTTGGTCGGTGTATGTATATATATACGAGTAATATATATATATATATATATATATATCTTTCTGTCTCCCTCTCTGTCTCTGTTTGATCTCTCTCTTTCTCTCTATCTGTCTCTGTCGGGGACGCAGTGGCCCTGGGGTAGAACCTCGGCTTCGGACGCAAAAGGTCCGTGGTTCGAGCCCTGGCGATATCGCTCCCTACTGGTTGGATCAGTGTAAGTTAAATGTGACCGGCTGAGACAGAAGTCATGGGAACCCCGCCTTGTCTCGTGTGTGGAAGCATATACAAATTTTCAGACGTCAGTCTTGGGGCCCGTCGACAATGATTATAGTCTATATAGTGCTGATGTTGGACGTTAAACCAACTTTACAACAAGAACTCTCTGTCTCTGTTTATTTCTCTCTCTCTCTCTCTCTCTCTCTCTCTCGCTCCCTCTTTTTCTCTCTACCTCTCCCTTTCTCCCCACCTCTTTCTCTCTTAACTCATATAAACACATGCAGAATTACACTGTGTGTCTTTTATTGTCCCCCTACCCCCGCCCCCCTTACTTGTGCAGCTGATGCACTGAGACAAATGGTAATCTTGGACCCAGCAGGCAGGAAAACCTCCGGATGCAAAGATTACAAGCTTCACAAATCTAAATTTGCATTCAACAACACTATAAAAACCTGTGATTTCACAAACACAGGTTTGCTAACCGGTCTTCTGGATGAGCTCGGCAAGCCGCTTTAGTGACGAGTTCAAAGCAATAACTTCTCATTGACCCTGGTTCAAATACTTTCATCAGAAACTTGACACCATGCTGAGAGTGTGGACTTCTTTCTCAATACTTCTAAACGGACGTCGCCGGCGGGTGAGACTGGTCTGGGAAAAGGTCAAGATTTGTGCAAACCATGTTTGGACAATACACACTTCCGACGGTGGGCAACCACGGGTTAAATTACCACACTCTCCCCCGTTAAAGTGATGTTTCACTCATCCTCCCTGCCCACTAGGAGGCTAGTTATCTTGCTCTCAGTGAAAAGTGAAAAGGCGGAACAGAAAACTTAGTCAAGAAACAAAAGTCAGTGACTCCGGGAAATTCTGGAATATTAATTTAGAGCGGTGGTAGTTCACAAATATAGGCTACTAGTAGTAAACATTAGGCAAAATGTTTATGGTCCAGCTTTATAATTTTCTCTATGGTATTACAATTGACTAAAATATTGTTTGAAAACGTGTAAAGAACATTTTCGCACTAAATAATTATATAATAAACGTTAAATTCTGTTTCTGTTCTTTTTTTTTAAATTCACGCTGTTTTGCACTGAACAGGTGACATTGAAGAGATGTCACATTAAAAGATCTCGAAAACTGCCGAAATGTCAAAGATTAAGAAATGGGGCGCGCCTCGGTCCTAACCAAGTAAAAGTCAAGTTTGTCTCTTCAGATAATATTCACCACTAATGACCTCATTATTTTGTTCTATTTCTCTCAAACCTGAAACCCTCCGTGCCGTTTCCTCTCCTTCTTCTTCTCCTCCTTCCATCTTCCTTTTCTGCCTATCTTCTATTTATCGTGGTATAATATAAAATGAATGTAATATATAATTCTACTTTTGAATTAATTTGCAAATGGCAATGGATAGGTAAGCTACTTTTCAACTTGCAGAAAATCGCCAGCCATACTTCTTTTTTTTTAATTAAAATGGAGAAACAGATAAAAGGTTATCAAATTTTATATCATAATGTATTTGACAGAAAGTTAAAAAGGAATTCACATTTATTTTTTCAGCGAAGTAATACAAGATTTGGCGAAAAGGCAAACATTACATTTCGGAGTAATGATAGAAATATTTAAATAGCAGTGTGTATGATAAGTATTTTAATGTAAAGAAACTTTATTCGATAAAGACACAAATTGGAGTTATGTTGAAAGGAATTTGTTGATCCCCAGGTGTATACAAAGAAGGAAAAGAAATCGATTACAATTTCTTTTTAAGTCATATCAACTAGTAATGTTAAGTTCATATATGGGAATACTGCTAAATGTTTTCCCTTTTTCCTATCGATCGCTGTGTAGATAATTGCTATAAAAAGAAGTAACATCAACATAATTATGGTGTCATCTCTGGAGAGGCCGACGTGAAATAGCGTGCCCCTTCGGCTTGTTCTGTTTTCTCTTTGATTTTTGGTTCAGCTTTTGAAAAATCTTATCCTGTCCAATTCAAGTAGTCAATAGAGTTTCATAATCCTTTTAACAGCGGACTGCACTCCCCTAAATGGGGTCACTTCTAAAATGACGCTTGCACAATAGTTTGTAAGTCTTCTGTGTAAGCCGTAACCTCTTGCTGCATACGTCTATGACATTTTATTCTGTTAAAATTCATACAAGATACTGGTTATGTTCTCATAAGAATGCATAACTAAATAATGTGTTTATCATGAATACCCTACAGCGATCTCACGACAGAGATAGGGAAAAAATCAAAACAACAACAACAAGGAAATCCATTCTAATGTTTATTTCTCTGGAATTAATATATCAACAACAACAACAACAACAACAACAACAACAACAACAACAACAACAACAACAACAACAACAACAAAAATAACTCGAGTAATCCAGAAGAACAAAATATTTCGCGATGTCTATGATGTTAAATTCTCAAGCATCATGGACAAAAGTGGCACGCTGCCCTAAAACCTAACAATACTTTAAACTCGACTACTGTGATCAGTGTTGCCTTTGCTGGCGGAGTCTTTTTGTCGGTTTTGTCTACTTGAAAATTGACAATGGTGTTGGGCCCTGATGCTGTCATTAAAAGGCGTGGTTTAAGCGGTCTTCTTCATCGCACTTATAGTTATAACGTTAAAAATAAAAGTTCTATGTCCCCTAAAACATCATATCGACGAGGCCATTCGCACCGCGGACCTTCGGCTCGTCAGTTTAGAGCACTGACCAACTGATCTGTCACTAACAACCCTCCTATCTCTTAGTAATGGAAGCTCTCTCTCTCTCTATCTCTCTCTCCCTCTCTCTCTGTCTCTCTCTCTTTCTCTCTCTTTCTCTCTCTCTCTCTCTCTCTCTCTCTCTCTCTCTCTCTCTCTCTCTCTCTCTCTCTCTCTCTCTCTCTCTCTCTCTATCTATCTATCTATCTATCTATCTATCTCTACCTTTATCTCTCTCACCCACCCCTTCCTCCGGGGTCGAATGTCTCCAAGATTCTCCAAGGGTATCATTATAGCCATACAGAGACTCTAACAACCTTTTTCTTTTTTTTTCTTAAGTCGAGGAAAACGCTGTTATTCCATAGTTTGGCGTCTCCTAGGCATACAAGATTATATTATAGACTTTCATCTATGTAAGCCTATCGCTGAACCACGTGAGCATGGACGCCACCTTCAACAGCATTAATCTTTGCGAGAAGAAAACGAAACTCTCCTAGCTTAACACCTCTTGTATTTTCATAATTTTCTTTACAGCGACTTGATCCAAGATTGGGATACCTGGGACTTGATTGGTCATATTATACTTGGAGTGCTCTTAGTCTGACCTCTACCCTTTGACCTGTCCGGCTTGGGTGGCCCTACCAGGAGACGAATCTCCCGCCGGCATAGCTCTCAGGGTCATAGAAGCACGCAAGCCCCCCCGCCAACGACAAGGCTGCACTCCGAGGGGACTCTCCTAGCTTAACACCTCTTGTATTTTCATAATTTTCTTTACAGCGACTTGATCCAAGATTGGGATACCTGGGACTTGATTGGTCATATTATACTGACACCGACCCAACCAGGAAAAAGCATCCAGGGCGGGGACCGAACCGCAGCATTCTGCTTTACAAAAATTCGCACGCTCTTCCTTTAGACCCAGCTCTAACATATTTTTCTTTGTAGGAGGGAAGCTCTCTCCTCGTTTAAGATTTCCAAAGAGGCTCCTTTACGGCGAAGAGTTCCAAGTCTAACGTCTGACAATTTCACGTGCTGCTATACTGATAAAGCGCGGGGATACTATGACTCTGGTCTCGGTTGATTCCATTCTATTGACGCCGATCCAACCAGCAGGGGACGAAATCTGACAAAATTTGTATTAATAGATTAATTTTTCTCGATTTTGGTATCCTACCGAGATAATATTGGTTGGGAATTATTGGTTGGGAGCTCAATTATCTACTATTTTAACCATCTGGCTCCTCTAAAAGCATTTGGAAACTTTCTGTGTTTATGGGCTGCATGTGAAATCGAATAACGTCACACTGAAATGTGCGAGCGAGTTCTGAATGAGCTTCTTAGTATTTTCTGTCGGGGAATAACATTTTTAACACCGTGACGAAACGTGTGCAAGAAACCGTTTCAGAAAAGGAAAAGTCTTACACAGACTTGTCAAAAATTGAAACACATCTCACATCTTTCGATCTGTAGGCCTGGTGTTATCGCTACGTCACTAAGCAAAACAATAATTATTGTAGTAGAATACGGTTACTGAAAATACACAAACGCAACATGACTTACTTGACGATTTTTTATCCTTAAAAATTGAACCAGCTCTGGAATTGGGAGTTATGTTTTACAGTGTTGTGATTTAAACAATGCATGTTTTTCAAAACACGGGGGATATAAATTCTAAGGTGATAAGTATAACCCAAAATTGAGAAACTTTTTTGGGCTTTCGCTCGGGGTAAGGGGGTGATATAAGAGACAACACAAACTTTGAGTGAAGTCAGTAAACGCTAAAATAATTATAACATGACGATATTAGCTCATTTGTAAAAAAAATTCTGTTTCTGCTCACGTCGACGATGTCATATAGTTATGTGCTCAAATCCCCACCCTCAGCGTTGCGTTCGGTTCTGGGTACTGGGCAGTATTCTGGGCGATCAATTTAGCACCCGTGGTGTGTCAATGGCAGTTTCCTAAAACATAAAACTAACTCAACTTCAAGCCAGAAACGAAAATCGCACATTACAAAAAAGAAATGTTTAAACAGGCTATCTAGATATCTAGATCTAGATCTAGATGCTTGGATCTACAAGTTGCTACTTCAGTCAAATGATCAGATAGATAGATATCTAGACGTTGGGTGCTTGTCCTTTGTATGTACAGTGATTACCCAGAATTAAAATAATGACAACATGGAACTTGAACATGCCAAATCCCATCTAAAAAACACAATGCAGGTAAAATATCTCTTCCTATTTCTCTCTAGTCTATAGATACATTAGATTTAGATCTCCCTCCTTCTCCCAGCCTCTGTCTCCCTCGGAGTGATGCCAATTTATTTATCTCTAAATTTACAAATTTTGACTGTTCAGTAAAGGTTTATCAAGGGGATTTATAGATACGGAATACATTGACATATCTACATGCATACAAAACTATCATAAATAC
This sequence comes from Elysia chlorotica, assembly GCA_003991915.1. Classification (NCBI taxonomy): domain Eukaryota; kingdom Metazoa; phylum Mollusca; class Gastropoda; family Plakobranchidae; genus Elysia; species Elysia chlorotica. Next base: position 188,288 of record RQTK01000618.1, on the reverse strand, counting down.
AATGATACATGTGTATTTGCACATTTTAAAATACTTTTCCTCGTCAGAACTTTGATGAACCTGAATCCATCAGCATATTTTTCAAATCATGTTTCAAGAAATCAAAAGACATGCAAAGTAAGTTGATTGATTGTAGGCTATATATTGTATATATAATCTCTAAAAGTGATAGTATTACCAGCTTGTAAATGTCATGGCCTTTGTACTTAACTAACTACATTTATATTTTATCTAGCGAAATTGTTTAGACCAGTTGCTTTTTTCTTTTTCTCCAATATTTGCATGTTTATTTTTGTGCTATTTATTTTGACATACATGTTGTAGCAAGAGCTTGTATGTATACTTACTGTTAACATCAAAATGCCAGATGAAAAGCAGTTGAAAGTGTTTTACTTTTAAAATTAAAATAAAATATATACTGGGAAATTTGAAACTTTTGAAGAGGGAACAAACAAATTCAATAGGTGGTATTTCTGATTTCAAGAATATTAATAATCAATAAAAAATTTAGCTGAGTGCATAATTTACATAACAGTGATTACATTATATCTATGGCAAAATTTTAATGTCTGGCTAATGTTATGTTTAGACTACAAGTATGGTAAAAAGTGACATAAATTTAATTGTAATTCTACTGAGCAAAAATATTGAATCTTTAATATACTAAACATAAAAATGCTTTTGCATTCCAGTCTGGACTCCATCTAAAGACATTCTAAAACAAGAACTTATAGCTGCCTCAAATGCCCTCACTGTGTATATAGCAGTAAAGACTTCAATGAAATATGACAGGTTACCAGAGTTTGAAAGGATGGAGCAGCTTATACACCACAATCTTAACAGAGGTGTGAGCTTAAACCTTCTTTTCTTCTTTATTACCACCGAAAACACCAAAGAAATGTTGGGTCTGCAACTTTTTCTGAATTTCCTTTCTCATTACATAAATATAATATTTATAAATCTAAGTATGTGATGATTATACTGCAACATTTCGATTGTTAGGGGGCATAGCTCATTTTATGACAATCACAATAGTTTTAATAAAAACACCCTTTTTGAAAAAAAAATGAAAGGTATGAAATAAAGCCTTGTTTTTTTTTTATATATAATAATAATAAATTACATTTATTTAGCGCTTTCCATTTTCAGAATACTTTTTAAAAATATATGTGTGTATATTTTAAAAAATATGCATTTTGATTTTTCCCTGATTGTTTTTACAGTACTAACTTTTTGTACTGATTACTTGCAGAGTTAAGACACAAAGCAAACATTTGTATTCTTCACCGTATTTCTTCTTCTTTGCTATAGTTTTGATATGCATCTCAAAATTACCATGCTCTTCATCAAGAAAGCAAAGCATACTGATGCTTATGCAAAGAATTCTTGCAGCTTTGAAAGATCCTATCATCCATTTTCAAGGTATGTTTTAACACTAAGTTGCTAAAATAACCAATATCACAAGTTCAGGTGAAAAAAAAGTACTCATTTCTTGCAGCTAAATAGTGTCTTGGAATTTAGATTGATATTAAGAGTTCCAATGTTATTACAATAACATTTATTATTTTCCAGGTTGTTGTTAAAGCTATTATTATTATTATTATTATTATTATTATTATTATTATTATTATTATTATTATTATTATTATTATTAATACCATTAATATATAATATTATTGATAACGTGACAACTGTTCTTCTTCTTATTATGTTTGTTATTTTATGACTGCAGTTTTTATACACCCCCAACCCGCTTCTTCTTTTAATTAATCTTCAATTTTCAGCTCTTGCTGTTTTGAGTGCTGTTATTACGTTGTGTGGGCTGACATGCTTGTGTATCAGAGACCAATGGGAAAAGATCTGTGTCACGGAAATATTTTCTTGTTTTCAGGAAATCTCACAATGTCTTCATGAAGACACTTTGCAGGTTTGTACCTACAAAGTTTTTGTTTTTGTTCTCATTACTAAATTTGTACAATTCAGAATTATGCAAAAAGTAGCCCACACAACCTTTTGAAAAAAAAGATTGTAAAAGTGTCAAATACTATTGTTTTTTTTATTACCTGCCTCTTATTATGCTATTAAAAAAAGTTTATGTGATTTGTAAATTAGTTCATTAAGTCTATGATTCTTTTTGGTGTTAAAATCATTGTTTTTATTTTTACGTATATATACATTAATTTTGTTCGTAATTTTTTTATATTTGATTTATTTTAAATGTTTATGAATGTCAGGGGTCGTTTCTGTCTGGCCTTATTGGTCCTTTATATTAATTAAAAAAACAACAACTGAGAGTGACGTTTTTTGTCATGGAATTTTATTTTTGATTTTTTCAGGAACACATACCTTATAAAAATGGATTCTTGGAGGACAAGTTGGTTCGAGACTGCAAAGAAAGAGAATTACCATGCGTACATGATTTTATCAACATTGTTCTATGTCTGTGTCCAAGCTATGTCAGAGATAGTAGAGTGGTTTACAGACCATGGCAGTGGTTGGATATCATTTGTCTATGTGAGTTGTGTTAAGGGTGTATACAGAGTATTTGTTAAGATTAAAAACTTTTTACTCAAACATAGCACATTTTTGATGATGGTGAATATGGGAAAAAAAAACAAGCATGAATTAAAATAAAAAAGAAATACTATCAACGTGCATGCACAGAAGAAAGCATCTTTTAAACAACATAAAAAGAAAAGAACGAAAGGAAATACAACCTCTGAAGAGAGGGGCGCAATGGTGCCCTTCAAAACACTTGTGTAAAAGCGTTAATGTAAGTAACTATTTGTAGTATCTAGCTCTTTGAGCACTTTTCTTTATTTGTATGAAAAACTATAGTATATCACAGGATATAAATGTGTGCCACCTAAATACACAGCACCTAGAGTGAAACTGTATCATGGGTGCAAGTTCGTCGGCTGTGTCGGGCATGCCAACCAATCAGAGGCGTCTCGTGGGTACTACCGACTGATGCCGATGCCGCAGTCTGGCTGAAAGTTAAGTTTAAAAAAGCAAAGCTGCGAACCCGAACGTATTTTGTACACTTTTTCTCTTTATATAGGTCAATACGTGTTTCTACTGCAAAATACAACTTTCCGGATGCTGTTAATTGATCTGCGGCTTCAGTATATTTGTCAGTCACACAACCAAAACTAGAGAAGTCTAAAGAAAGTTTAGACGGTGCAAAAAAAATGAAGGAACCATTCAATTATTATATCAATATATATATACAATATTTTGCTGTGACAATGTGTTAATCACATTGGGTAAGTCAACAATATCAATGATATCGATCGATCCCAATAAGTTGGTTCATTTATCTGAACAATCAGCCCCAAACCATTGCTATCATTGGTTAACCAAGTAATGCTTCTGATTGCGTTTGATCTTACTTTACGTTGACCATCGCATATGCCTTTTGCATGATCGCCCGAATGCTTATCTCTCCATGTTCGCACATAATCCTTGGCCCTCATTTTTTTTTCCATGAATCATGTGCTCCAGTCAACTTTCACAAACAAGGGAACTGAATTAGATCTAATTTGTCATTTATCTCAGTCTTTTTGTTCAGTTCTCAGCCCCTGCCGTTATTTCCAACTGATTATTATCATTAATATAATTCTTCTAAAACTGCGCTTGATCTTACTTGATGCCGTTGGTAATGTCCACTCTCTTGTGCTCTGCGCCTCTAGTGCTGTAAGTTATGTAGATCTAGTTAAGATGATAAATCTGGTTCTAGTAGATCATCTATTTAGATTTAGATCTATTTTAGTCTGTTAGGAGATGCACTATACAAAGGACTGGCATACATTGTATTGGAAATCGAACTTTAATTTAGAGTTTACCAATTCACCAGTCTACGCTATCTTTCAATGCAACTAGACATCCCATCTAGTAAAGTTGGTTTTAGGTTGGCAATAAAGTTTTAGTATAATTAAACTAGCGTGCTGCGACATTGCTACTATTGTAACAAAATACAGCTTCTTCATCTGCTGTTGCTACAAGAATCAAGAGCACAACACTTTAGAGTACACCTACTACTATTACTACTACTACCACTACTAAAACTACTACATGTTATTCTTTCTATTAGTCTGATGAAGCGAATAAATGCGAAACGTTTTTATGTATTTTTCAACCTTTAGTTGTGTCAGTCTTATTGTGTCCCTCAGTTGCTAAGTTGTAGGTATTCCCCCTTTATTATTATTATTATTATTATTATTATTATTATTATTATTATTATTATTATTATTATTATTATTATTATACTAGTAGGACCTCTACTACTACCGCTGCTGCTGCTACTGCTGCTGCTGCTGCTGCTACTACTACTACTGCTATTATTATTGCTGCTATTATACTAGTTTTACTAGTAGTACTGCAAGATTCAAAATACTGATGAATTATTAATTGATTGTACATTCAAAACTAATTTATAGATGCCTATACTGCAGGCTTAAACTACTAATTGTAGTACTACTAGTAGTAGCTTTTGTTCTAATGCAACATATTTCCTGCACTGTGCACCTGATTTGATAATAAGTATACAAAATGATCTAACACTTGACAAAGAAAAGTAGAGTATGGAGTTTAGCTTTGAAAAGAAAGGTACATGTATTTATCTAATAATATTAGCCGGACATTAGTTTCAATGTCTACATTGGGGTGGCAGAAAACTGTGTTACCGGTACACCTGCAGGCCAATGTAGAGCTCAGACTGAGCCGGCTCAGTTGTTGCCCGCCTTTGAAGGAGAGAACGATTTGTAAAACACTAGCAGCTTCCTTTTATGAGGATACAGAAAGTTTTTTCTTCTTTTTGTTTAATAAAGAGATTACATCATTCATCAAAAAAAAAAAATTGATCTTCTGAGATTTCTTGTTCCATAATTTTCCTTAAAAATCGTTTGGAAATTGTACAAATCACTAATGTATGGTATCAAATAATTCTATACTCTGGAAAACTTTTTTTATTGCAGGTAGACAACAAATGAGTAATGGAAATTTCTTCTGTGCCATGGAATATCTTGAGGCTCTTTTGAACACACAGCTAGATCCAGAGAAAAGATCCATAGTTCTCTGTATGTTTGCAGAATGCTATTTGAACCAGGTAAATTTTTATTTAATTTTTTTTTATGCTGCACTTTCATGTTACATTAATAAATTACATTTTCATTAGTTTGTCCTGAAAAATGATTGATGGCCTTTGATGTAAAAATGGATGAAAAAGCAGAGTGTTTGTTCAATCATTATTTTTATGGAAACTTTCAGCAAAAATGATTTTTTTCTGATGCATCCTCAGGATTGTTCCCAGTTAGCTCTTCAGGCATATAAAGCAGCCTTAAAAGCTGATAAAGACAATTATATGGTATTCTTCTATCTAGCTGAAGTGTACAAAAAACTGAAGCAAGACGATTTAGAGTTGGAGTCTTTAAATTTACTTACTAGGGTAAGTAGCTAAATGTTATTACAGTTAGATCATCGAAAAGAAGTTTTCCAAACTAATGAGACAAACCTGTATAGCTAGACTCTTGATTCTATAGGCCAAGCAGTTTGTAATTTAAGAAAGTTTCTTAGGATTGAAAAACTTTCAAATCATGCAATTAAATTTTTTTTTAAATGTGTATGATTTTACAAATATTAATAGTAATGGATAAAAGTATTATAAATTGAAGTTTCACCATCATCTAGAATAGGATATGATTGAAATACTTTATAAGGTATAGATCTACTACAAAACTGTGACTTTGAGGAATCCTTATTAATTTGATCTCAAGCAATTAATGGCTAGTTAAGAAAGGAATTTGTCAGATAAGAAGATATAGGCAAGCATGGTGTTAATTTCTAAATGATAATAAGGAAAAACTAATGCACCTTCATATGATGCAAAATCTATGGAGAAATATCATTTTTTTTGCACCTGTAATGTCTTGAAAAAAAAATGACTTTGACTGTTCTCAAGCCATTATATTAAACATAATACATGTATGAAGTGTAAAATTCTTTACATTTTTCCCAAGTTTTCTCTTCTTTTCTTTTTTATGTTGCTCAGCTGCTCACTGATAAATATTTAAGATCAAAGTCTTTGATTCCTGATCTTCACCTGGATGCCCTGGTGTTCAATTACTGCAACATTTTTCCAACTGTCAAACTTCCAGGAGCACTTCATCATTTTGCCCAAAGATGTTCAGAGTTGCAAAGGTAAAGACGAATTTTTGTATCATTTTGATTCTTGTAGCTTGCATATTCATCTAATCTATCTCTGGGGGGGGGGGTCCTTGGGTAGAACATCGGCTTCTGACGCAAAAGGTTTGGGTTGGAGCCCTAGCGATTGCGCTCCCTACTGTTTGGGTCGGTGTCAGTTTAATGTGACCGGCTGAGACAGGAGTCATGGTATCCCCGCCCTGTTTTGTATGTGGCAGCACATACAATTATCAGACGTCAGTCTTGGGGCCCGTCCACAGTATAGCCTATGTAGTGCTGATGTTGGACGTTAAACCAACTCAACCCAACAACAATCTCATCGATCTCTGTGAAGAAAGTAATCAGTTATCCTCCAGCTATATGAATATTCTTTGGGTAATCTATTAAGTTGTATTTTCGAGAACATGCTGCTCGATTGATTTTTTTTCCATAGATCCCTTATATTAATAAATAGAAATGGTTATGCACTAAAGTGTAAGTTAAGAAGAGTTCTCAATAACTTTACGAAGGAGGAAAAAAATATTGCGTGATATTAATTCTATAAATGCATTTCTGTATTGTGATATTTGGGCGTTCTTATACTGTAATTTCTTCTATGTCTCAGGAAATATTCTATACACTGATGTGATTTGAGAGATGTGTTCACTGAGCTTGATCAGTAACATTATAATGACAGCAACACAAATAGTAGGGAGGAAAAAAAAAGACCTCCTTATCCTCCCCCCCTCTCTAGTTATGCAATGAATTAACTTTCTGGTCTCTATTCAAAGCAGCAGAAAACTTGTCTATATTTAAATAAAAACATTATTTGTGTTATTACTGTTAATTAATTACTCCACTTCTGTGTTTTAGCAAAGAATTGAAAATGTGCACTTTTTTATTTTTTTATCCCCCAGGTTTACAGAAGCATCAGAGCAGTTTACAATATTACTAAAACTAGTATTAGAGGAAGATTCTGAGGTAATTAAAGATGAAAAATGATCCGTTCCAACTATGTTAAAATTGGCTCCTTGTTGATATTTTTTCTGTATTATCTTTGAAACAAATTTTTATTGACAGTCTTATTGAGTTTGAGTGGTATTGTAATTTGTATGGTATGTAATTTTTAGGAAACTGTAAAATAGCAAGTGTTTGCAACGGTGGAAAATCTTAAAAGTAGCGATTCATATTCATTTCAAAATATTTTTTATTCCAAATAGTAAGACTAATTATAAAGTTATTCTATGTTGATCTTTTCCTGTTACCCTTTTTTTTTTCTTCTTCATATATAACCATTAATAGGACACTCAGTTTCTAAAATAATATTGCCATTAGTTTTAAGTGTAGCATCAGTAATACATGAAGTTGAAAATACAGTAATCGCAAAACGATCCTTGCCTGTTCATAATCTTTTTAACTTACAATTTAATTTTTCAGTGCACTTTCTCAGGTTGTATTTATGGAGTTCACAGACCTGTTTATATACAAGAAATAGTCGTGGAGACGGCTGAAGCTTTAGCTCTGGCCCAGCATGCTGATCAGTGTCTTCGTCTGTTTGATCAGTTTGCTCCTGTTCTGTTGGCAAATGATGCTGTCTTCCTATCTGTTTCTGATGCAATGAATACAAATCTTAGTTCCATTAGGATTCGTGACTCACAAGATAGTCTCTTTGGCTATGATCACCAAAGTCACCACTTCTTTGATGCTGTGTCCATGGTAACAAGTGAGAGGACCCCTAGAAAATCTGAAGGTGTTGGTAATAATCTAATGTTTGAAAACTCCTACAATTTGACTCGACGGAAGAGACAGCGATCAGATTCTGTTTTGGTGGATGTCAATGATGCAGTTGGGGAAAATAGATCTGAGCATGAGGAAGGACTTGGAGTACATTCTCAAGACCCGTGGTGGCCTTCAAGCCTGGCAGTGCGACTGTTGCTGAGCAAAGTGGATGTCCTTGTCCCAAGCCAAGGTTATAATGAGGAGGTCATGAGCTGTCTTTACAGGTAAAATAGAAATAATCGGGGGTTTTTATCTTCAGTCACAGTGACTGCTTTGGAATATCTATCTGCTCTAGGCCTATATTTACAACTTGTAAAGCATCTTGTTCTAATAGAAATTCCTGGATATATTTTGTTTCACTCTTGGACTCATACTCATCTGCTAAATTTAAATAGCCCTGTAGTGGATGTATAACAAAAAGTTTGCCCAGGCATAGATCTAACTTTTCAGTGGTAGTTACAAAAGTGAGTGATTCTTTTTTTTCTTTTAATAGTTGAAAAATATCTTTCAAATTTATAAAGTCATCTTTTTTCGTCTAAAAATGTTAATCAGTGGGTCCTTTGTTATCTAGGTCATCGTAAGCTTAAGTTAGATTGGTTTTAAATCTGATAAGTTATATATAAAGCTTAATTAAAAAGGATTTTACTTTTTGTTTCTATCTCTCTTGGCAACACTTTAATTTAAAGTAATGACTTGCTCTTGAATTATCAAACTTGACACGGTTAAAAGGTACGGGTATTTCACAAATGTGTGAAGAATTAGCTCGTTTTGAAACTGATCCATGGCAAATTGGTCTTTTCCCAAAATATGTTGCGTGAGAGCATTTCAACTACCCTTTGTAAGTGTTATAGTGTTGTCAGAATTGCAGTCTTGCATTTATTAATTCATGCAGCTGTTTACACTGTTTTAACGGTAATGCCAGTTTGTGGTGACATTTTATCTGCCTAATGCATGAGAGATGAACATGGGGAATTAATTTTTTCATGCGTCAACAATTTATCTTCCAATAGATATAATTATGTCACCTGAATCATTGGAATGTTCTATTTTCATACAATGAAGATTCTTTTGTCATTTTGTTCTGTTTCTCATACATTTTATTTTCTATCATCTAGGTTTTTTCATCAAGTATAAGTACATGTACAGACTATGTTAGGGATGTTGTGTATTGCCTTGGTTCTTTGAAAAAAAAAAGCTATTCATTTTCTCCTTCTAGAGCACAAGACCTTCTGCTCAAAGATCCAGTCTCCATTTTCAAACTTCCCAATACCAGTGATGCACATTCTGAAGTCACCAAGTCTCCTATGGTGAAACGTAGAAAAGTCATATCAGAAAAGTTAGAGGCAACATGTACATCATTTTCTAACAGCAATGTTCAGACTGTGGCCATTGGGAATGAATATGAGATCTCAGACCTGTGGCGAAATACCATGTTGAAAGTTGCTGAGAGAATGCATAGAGCCTTTCAGAGCAGCAAGCAGTATGCTTCGGCTCGCAATGTGTCAAAGTTAATGCAGCAATTAGATCCAGGTAAATCATCCTATGCCCAATATCAATTTTAAAACTATTACTAACTACATTGTATATCATGTACTCTGTTTTCATCCTAGTCATTACATACTTATGATTATCAATTCTCCACTGTACTTCTACCAGCACTGCTAGCACTACTGTATTTAGTAGTACTATATGAACTACTAGTACTACTACCACCACTACTAATACTACTACTATTTCTACTACTACTACTACTACTACTACTACTACTACTACTACTACTACTACTACTACTACTACTACTACTACTACTACTACTACTACTACTACTACTACCACTACTACTACTACTACTGCTGCTGCTGCTGCTGCTGCTACTACTACTACTACTACTATGTAGAAAGGGCACAACACTCAATTGCTAAGCATACATGTGTGCAAGTAAATGTGAAAAAAAGAATGTACTAGTAAATCTTGAATTAGATTATTGCTTTAGTATCTGTTGTTGTCTATGTCATTATCAATAATACATTTTAAAATTGAAGTTTCTGTCACTCCATTTATTGTTAATTGTGTTGAGAGAAAAAAAAAATCTTATTTTGCTTCCATTATTAATTATTGTTATATATTATCTCAGTTTTGCTTTTAAATGTACAGGTTTAAACTTAAGAATCCACATACATGCATGCGTTATCTAGTGTGACGTTTTCACTCAGGGAATTGTTTGGGCTATTATCTAGTTTTATTATCAAGTGTTACGGTACCTATATTATTATTTTAAATGAAGTTAAAAAGTGAATGACTTTTTAAATAATATCAAGAAAATAAGGGTTTTTCATGTAATGTGGTTAAATCAAGAAATTAGTAATAGATATTATAGAGAAATAACAGATACTTATAAAGGGAAATGAATGATGATAGTTAAAAGCTGTCGATTTTTAATGGGGGAAAAATATACTCTTTTCATCAGGATTGAACTTTTTTTTTTATTTCAGATAAGAAGATTTCACAAGTTGATGATCTTTGAGACAATTCAAGATAAAGCACAATGTTTTATATAAAATTGTGTAATCTAATAGTAATACTGTGATATTTTATTCTAAGCTACCTTGTTAAACTTAAATTATTGTAACTCTTACATGTTCATGTATAAGACCTTTCATTGTTGGAAAAACAAAACTGTTTTAATGGGATTCTATTAAACTCATAAAAATAAAAGATTTAAAAAACTTATTTTGAATTTATATAAAATAAAAGGTTTGTTTTAAATCTTAAAGATAATACATATCATCATGTGTTCCTTTTGCTTTTTCCTGTTTCCTCTTGTTCTTGTACAAATGGAGAACAAAACATGCAGTGCAGCCTTTTTTTAAATATTTAATCTCAAGTATTAATTTTGTGTCATCGCTTATATTTATAATTGTAATAGATCTATGCATTGAAAAAATACTTCTATATTATGTGCATGTTTGATTAGTGTATGCTTTAGCAAATGTGTCATTTTTAAATCTTTTCTTTTTTAAATCAAAATATTTTTTTAAATTCTGGGCAGGTAGAAGAAGCAAGACTTTGGTTTGCATTAAGTGCAAACTGTGCGTAGTAAAACATGAGAATGAAGGTTTTAAAAAGTTATAAAAATTCAATGTGTGGTGAAATGCATGGGTTTTACACAAATGTAAAACACCTTGTATGATTTTCAGTAATTCATTAAAAAACAGTAAAATTATATTTTTGTGTACCAACCTTTACCCGTTACTTCAACCAGTTCCAAATAAATACAAAACTAAAACTGTCACCAACAAGGTAAAATACCTGTATAGTAAGATAACAGATCAGATGATTTAATCTGTATTCATCCACAAAGCTAATTTGTGTTTAATTTAGCATTAACTTCAGTAATCATCAGAATTACTTCCAAGCTCAAATCGTTTGCATCCGTCTGCTGCTGCTGCTGTCTCTCCATCCTCCTCTCTTGAAATTCTATTAATTAAAAAAAAGGGGGTCATGCTCTCTCACTCTTTGATCTCCTATTTGGATCATTTTCGCTAAATATTTTATTGAAAGAGTTGAGTTGTTTGGTGCTGGGAATGACAAATTTCGGTTGTCTGAAAATTACTGAAATTTTAAAAAAGATTTAAAAAATTCCAAGCAACAAGCCCTCACCAACCTTGAACTATATTGTTCCACTTGGGGCAGAGCATCGGCTTTCGACGCAGGAGGTCCGTATTTTGAGCACCGCTCTGGCAGCCTCGATTTTCCCGAATGGTTGGGTCGGTGTTAGACTGCCAGTACATGCATTAGCGTCGGGTGGGTTGAAAGCGTGTGGGGCTGACCAGTGTCTAATATCATCTTAGTTAACCATTCCATTATTAAGCCCTAATAAAAGTAATATGCTCGCATTAGCACGCCCTTTTTAGCAACACAAAATAATGGTTTACATTTATCGACGGATGTAAAAACCCCATCAAAATACATCAAAATTAATCTTGTTTGCTATATGATTCATATCGTGATTCATGAGCCGTACCCACCTTTGAATACCGAACCACCTGAGAAATATTGTCTCTAATTATGACCACGTATAGTAAGCCCATTCATTCCATACTTATAATTTGATGGCTTCAATGATTTTGCCGTATTTTGCTGTTGGTTAGATCTTCCTAGTAGTTAGTACATGTAGTGAATATTGTGGTCAGGCGAAATCCTGAATATTAACTGTATCAAATTGATACACTCGAGAATGCTGTGATAGACAATCTTGTGATCAGGCGATATCCTGAACTGATCTGTGCAGTAATATTAACTGTATCAAAATTAATATCGCAGAATTACTGTGTTTCTGATCGCTTTCCACAGTTTTGTAGAAGAGTTTAGTAAATGTTTTACAATACAATTATTGGTGTGAAGATCATTACCTGCTTTTAAATGTCAATAAAACAAAAGAGATGATTATCGATTTCAGGAAGACTAAATCACCAATGTCCCCCCTCTTTATAAAAGGCGAGGAGGTTGAGCAAGTAGACACATACAAGTATCTTGGTGTCACTTTAGACAGTAAGTTAAATTGGAACCCTCATATCATTGCTCTTTTGAAACGGTTAAATACTCATCTGTACCTTTTAAGGAAACTCAACCCATTTCATGTCGATAAGAAAGTGTGTCTTTTTTATAAATCAGACATTGAGAGTGTGGTCTGTTTGGGTGGAAATGCAATTGCATCAATAACATGTAAACTATACAAAACTATCCCCAAATGTATTAAAGTTTGTAAACCCATATAGATATGCTATACGTCAAATTAAGATTGTTTCAATTTTAAAAGATAAAAACCATCCTCTTTATAGCCAGTTAAGTTTTTCTGAGCGCTCAGGGAGGCCAAGAGACGTACAATGTAGTCTTGAAAGATACAAAAATTCGTTTCAAGAGCACTTCAACTTTTGTAAAAAAAAAAATGTAGTACAATTTTCTATTTCGGACCAAGCTGCTATGCAAGTTACTATTATTTAAATACTGATACTAATAATTATTGTTATTATGACTATTGTTATTGTTATTAGTAGTAGTAGTAGTAGTAGTAGAAGTAGTAGTAGTAGTAGTAGTAGTAGTAGTAGTAGTAGTAGTAGTAGTAGTAGTAGTAGTAGTAGTTTTAGTATTATTATTGATGCTGTGATGAGTATCGATATTTATAATAACTCATGTCGTAACTGTCTATACTGTTTTTGTTATGCTGCATATACTGACCATCAAATGTTATAATAACTCATGTCGTAACTGTCTATACTGTTTTTGTTATGCTGCATATACTGACCATCAAATGTGCCTTTAAAGGACAAATAAAGTTATATCTTATCTTATCTTA
>RQTK01000618.1:55231-174621 GCA_003991915.1 Elysia chlorotica | reverse complement strand
TATTATTATTATTATTATTATTATTATTATTATTATTATTATTATTATTATTATTACTATTATTTTTATTGTTGTTGTTGTTGTTGTTGTTGTCGTTAATATTATCAAGACAGGCACGTTGCAGTGTTAATTGTATCTGTGGTGGGAACATGGTTTGGGCTTAAGGAAGGTCAAGACCCAATCCAACGAAGAGCCTCCTACTCCTAGTATTTTTACAGGAGCACCGTGGTGTTTTAAACGATGATTTGGACTTGTAGTAGCATTGTAAAAAATACCCCCAACCAATAAGACCTACATGTACATGAAATTTTACCCTGCGGTGATTGCCGTGATAAATCTGAAAGATTGTCGGAGATAGCTAATTGTTATTATTAAAATCTATGAAGTTATATCCAATAACCAAGTTAAGTTAACTTGAGATTGAAATAGTGTAAATAAAAAAATGAATTACACATTATATATGAATTACATTGAACAAAAATAATGCTTAACTTGCCCAATCAAAAGGATAGGGCTGAAGCCCCAAGCGCAGGTCAGACGACGCCATAGAGTACATCATAGTGCTCATACATGCCACAGAGTACATCATACATGTACATTTATAACTATGATTGTAACCAACCAAGACCAAGGTACCCCGATCTGGGGTCCCGTCGCCGTCTTGTACTTTTCTTACAACCTGTACTAAGAGAGAACTTCGTATTTGTCGAGCTGGTGACTGTCAAAAGTGTCATAACGTGCCCTTACGATTGTAGGTGCCGCCATAAGAAAGCCGTGGTGCCGCACAGCAAGTCTAAATATACACTGTACATGTTTTGCTTTACACCGTCCTTAAAATACGGATAATGCCTGTACCAACCTTAGTTTGAAGTGTACTTGTATATAGTTGTTAGACTACTTAAAGGGCTCGTTTGTTAAAAATAAAATTGCTTTGCTAGAAAAGACGTTAGTGGATGTGTGTGTGTGTGTGTGTGTGTGTATGTGTGTGTAGTGTTAGTCAGTGGAATGTACATGGTCCATGTTTAACTTGGAGAGCTCGGGAGCTTGGTCGACCGAAACGGATCCATAGGGCCTACTTTCATCCCCGCTGGCATTGTGACATTTTTAAGTTCTTTTTTTTTTTAATTTTTGTGTGTACATATATTTTTAAGAGTACTTACACTGAAACTCCATAGTATTGTAATGACTGCAGGCCCATTATTTCCAGTAGTCCAATATTATTGGATACATGTCCATTATCTTCACCAATCTGCTCGAAATTAAATATCGTATTCTAAAGCTTCCTTCAACAAATCATTTTATCAGTCACTTCAAACGAATTGAGTTTTCATTTACTTTATGTGTATAGCATTGATCCTCTAGATCCTGAATGTTATTATAACATTAATTTTAGGAACTCACGTAATTTTTGGTGTACATTCCCAGCTTAATTATCGATGTTAAGCAAATACGCAGAGATTGACTCGAGTGCTTGGAAAGTGGGGCTCTCGCGTGGTGATTACAAGGGATATGTTCCGAGGGATTTCATTCAAAAATGTGATTGCTAGTGTAGTGCAATATGACGGTGAGTTTCGGGAAACTTAAATATTTTTATTTGATGGAACTGGAATAATGGTGCCGGGGTATGCATTTTTCTCATGCACATCGAACTTTTTAGTATGTGTTAGGGAATTTATAAATCGCGAACGCCTTTTAAGCTTGTTGTCATGAAAAGCGAAAGCTTGTTTTGTCTTGAACGTATACATTTTTGCACCCCCCTCCCCTTTACTTGTCTCAAGGCTAGTAAATTAACTAATTTTGCTAGTTGAGCAAACTGGATTCAGTATGCCCAACAATACTGGTTTTAATTTTTAGTTCTTAATTACTGTATATTACTTGGAGGTCTAATACCGTTCACATCGTTATCCTCACTAATCTTAGCTGAAATGTTGGCCATCGTTTAGGAAAAAATATGGAAACGTTTGTTTCATGTTATCTTCTCTTCTAATCTCGTGTTTTGAGTGAACTTTATGGGTCATTGTAGTCTTCTGTTATAAAAATGGAAGGTGGAGTCTCTTAATTAAACATAAGGGGTAGAATGCCGAAAACATGACGAAGCATACGTCTTGTCGTAAGTTTTCTTATTTTTTATATTGTTACCTGTAAAGAAATTTACTGAAATATCTGAAGGACATAGGTGGTTATAATACAATTTAACTGTAACATGGATCTTTTAAACTACTGTATATATCCTTTACTTTAATCCAACCTTTTTATGCACAATTTTTTATGCTTTTACCACTCAGAGAGATAAAGGAGTCACAGTTGCTACTAGTATAATGTATTAACTGCCTTATTACATCATATCGTGGTGACGTGCCGTAAAAAACAAACTCACTTTGTTCATTCTAGTTTTCTACCCAAGATTCTTAGCATAACTTTTAGAGAGGAATGACACTTAGAGATAGCTTAAACGAACGCTCCATAGCAATATTGCACTTTGTCCTACCGATGTGCGTACAATTTTTGTGATTTTTTAAAAACAAATTTACGAATTAAAATTTAAAAAAAGGATGGGGGAGCGGAAGGCTTGCTGAAATAAAACTTTTTTTTTTTGCCGAAGCCGGGGCGAGGGATATTGCGAGGATGTTAAATGATGTACCTCGCCATGTACCTAATTGCAAAAATATGTTTACCCGACTTTACTGATTATTTTTGGGAAAAAGTGGTTTGTGCCAGACACTGCCAAAGAAAGCTACAAACTGACATACTTGATTCAAATGTGTTTCATATTATAGAGCTCTAATAGTTTGATTAAAAACAATTGTAAAACTAACCATCACGCGATACCCTGTCGATATTACCAATAGAGAGGTGTGCAGATATGTAACATTATTAGTGGTTACAGCTAATGGCTCGGACCCAAGGATTAAAAAAAAAGGATGGGGGAACGAAAGGCTTGCTGAAATAAAACTTTTTTTTTTAGCCGAAGCCGGGGCGAGGGATATTGCGAGGATGCTTAAATGATGTACCTCGCCATGTATCGAATTGCAAAAATATGTTTACCCAGACGACTTTACGGATTATTTTTGAAAAAAAAAAGTGGTTTGTGCCAGACACTGCCAAAGAAAGCTACACACTGACATACTTGATTCAAATGTGTTTCATATTTTAGGGCTCTAATAGTTTGATTAAAAACAATTTTGAAACTAACCATCACGAGAGGTGTGCAGATATGTAACATTATTAGTGGTTACAGCTAATGGCTCGGATCCAAGAATTAGATAAAAACAGGCAAAATCACTGGAAAAAAAACCCAAACAAAAAAAAACAAAACAAAAAACAAAACAAAAAAACAAACAAACAAACTTGCAAAAACGAGTCAAAGTGAGACATATTATTGAACATCTTCGCATCGCATTGGACCCCTTTAATTTTCAAATAATCATATGTCCTATCAAATATTCGATCTGTTATTAATTTCCAAGATTCCAAAAAAAAATTGCACACGCAGATAAGAAAAATGACATTGTTGCTGGTGTAGGCTGAAAAATGCTCTACATGCCATCAGTGTGCGAAAAATCTTTTCACGTTGGTCAATTCAGTGAGTTCCTCTATTTCTGGAAGTTTAGTGAACCACTAACTGCTTTTCTGAGAGGGTAGGTGTGATGGGTAGTTAATACTATTACTAATACATGCATTACATTTTCTTTTGATATGGATCCACAGAATAATTTAGGAACATTATGGCACGCTTTTCACAACCAAAAGATTTAAGTCTTTTACACACTTCCTGGGCTTTAAAATGCTGGCCAAAATACGAATTTTAACAGTCACGCCTCTTTATGCAAAGAATGCCATCGTGATGAACAGCATTTATCTTACTGAAAATGACTAGATCTAATCATTTTTATGTTAACTGTAAGAACAAATTTTCGAAAAAGTCATCGATCAAGTTTGTTTTCGTTAGTTAATGTTGTATAATTATTCCAACTCAATCCCCACAACATGATTTTTTTTAGTCAACCGAAACACTTTGGCATATTGTTCCATTACCTGCGCAATGCGCATGCTCAAAGATAACTTACCTTTGGGCGAGGTCTTGGCTTAGCTGAGTGCGTCATCCGGAAAGAAAGTGCGAAATATCCTAGCTGTAGTTGGACTGCTCCTTGTAGAGGTTAAAGAAAGAAAAAAATCAAGCCCTTCTATACGAAGGCGTTGAAACGTTCTGGAACGAGATTTTACGCTTAAAATAACCCAACGATTTTCTGTTGATATTCTTAGTTCGAGAACTCTCAAAATGTCTGGGACTGATAATGGAGAAGGGGATAACCCTAACATGAAAAAGTTTGAATTGTACATCAAGGTAAGATTTTGCCATTTTTGGCAACTAGAATCTAGATCTAGATTCTAGTTCTAGATCTAGATCTAGAATCTAGAAATAGATCTAGATCAAGAATAGTATAGACTCTAGATTTAGATCTCGACATATATGAAAACATATTTAATATAGATCCAAATCTTATAAGCTTGAAACCAGAATGAAGACCAATAGAAAATCTAGTTTCAATGTCCAAAACCTCTGGGTAGATCTAATCTAGAGATAAAGATCTCGAAAGCAGTAGGCCTAGATCTATGTAATAGATAGCCTAGATCTACATCACACTTTCACAGACAGATGTAGAATTCTAGATCTAGATGTACTTTGATTTGTAGATCTAGATCTACATCTAGATCTAGTCATTTTCAAAGGTTTGATTGAATTTTGAAATTGCAGGGAGGGTTTCATACTTGCTCTTTTTTTTGTCAATTAGAGCCTAATATAAATTGAATAAAAACAGCTTCTAAAGGCTGATAGATTCTAGATCAATTTTAACATGCTTTTACACCCTGATGACATGACTGGCATCAATTAATATCTAGGCCAAGATTCATTTTCTTATAAATATAGACTAGATCTAGCATGTGAATTTCTGAGTTGTCAGTTGTCACATTATTTAATTTGATTTAGATGGGTTTTTTTCTAGGCCCTATATTCTATATGTAGGCTAGATCTTCAGATTAAAATATTTTTAAATTCGTGTTAATTTATGACATGGCTACAGATTTCACTGTTCAGGCTAATTTACACTGGGTAGGGTAAGTTACAAGATCGCAATTGTGCGGATCGCCATATCAGATTTTTACTACCAAATACCACCTGAACCATCGCCAGGCACAGTGACATAATTTTGTGGGTGTGTCGCAATTGGCAACAGTCAAACGCGGACAGTTGATTACCAGATCCATTAATAATCAAAACGCGAGTTCTGCAACCATCCACTTTACCTGTAGACAGCTAAAAGTAAAAGCGCTGATAGTCCTTGGGCTGTCGACAATATTGTCAGAAAATTATTATTAAATCGGCATGCGTCATCAATAAACTCCGCTCTAATTGAAACTCCACATTCCTATGAAGATACTGCTTACAGTCAGCGTACAAATTATTTATAAGCACTCTCAGAAAGTGGATTACAATGGCTTGAGCCTTACTTTTCTGTATGAAATATGTCGAAAATGAGTTAACGATCATTGATCATTGATAGAATTGATAAAAAAAAAAAATGTTTTGCTTTCAGATTTATTATGGTTATAATGGAATCTTAAAGAACTGCAGGTGTTGCAAAAGAATACTTAACTTATCTTCAGCTGATGGAGCTTGTATGAGAAGCTTGTCCAAAAGCTATATACAGACGCCGGTAGCAGAAGTTCTCATTATACATGAAGGGTGATACTGCCCTTTATCATTTGCATTGTTCTAACTTGTAGTTAGTTTGTATAGTTGCGAATTATACTGGATCAAACTTTAACAGATATATTGATGTCTCTTTTAAAGTTATGTTTTGAATAATTATGAACATTTTTTTAAAGGTAACATTAGTATGGCTGCTTCTTTTAAATCCTTTTGCAAAAGACAATAAGAAATTGTCTTTAAATGTCATCTTGTGTTGATTGAAAAGGCCTCCCAAGGGTAAAGAAACTCAGTATTTGGCTTTAAAGGGCTTTGGTATACATGCACTGTGTTATCCATATATGGCTCACGAATATAGATGGTGACAAACATTGTCATAAAAGATGTGCAGTATTTGAGGGTCAACACTTCTATTTCTTAAGTGAATCTTATATGTATTTCAACTTTTTTACATTGTCAATCCTTGATTAGTCAGTAGCTTTTCAAAAAGTTTCTTGTAAAAAATATTTCCAGGTGTGTCATTAAACTTTGACAACAGTGTGAGTACTTCCTCAGTGTGTAAAGCCAAAAATGATAGCTTGTTCTTATAATGCACTAAGTTGTTATGTTTTTTTTTGTCACAAAGTTAAGTGCTTTGTGAGAACTGTTTTATTTACATATATATTATATATTATAATGTATTGCATTTTCAGGCTTCTGCCATAGACAAAGAAACCAAAGGATCCTGTCCCATCTGTCAACAGTTTTTTATGATCACATGTCTTCTCGGAGAGAACCAGGAAGATATTGACTTTAAAGTATTTACTGTGCAGGCTGATTGCCCTCCTAAGAATTTTGCATCTGGGTGGAGTAAAAAATACCCAGTGGTTATGGTCAACTCTGCTCGCAACAAGGCTGGGCAAGACATCAGTGGTATGATGTACGACACATTTGAGGACCTTGAGACTTTCTTTGAGAGCATCAACAAAGAGTGCCCAGAGTTGAAAAGAAAGAATGCTCCAAATATAAGCGCTATGACGGTTGTCGAGAACTTGTATAAGGTGAGTTAAAAATAATTAGTAAAATATGATTTAAAGTTCTATGTTGTTTTTTTTTTTTAGTGCACCTAACAATTTGACTGCTATGAGAATTTCAGAAGTGATAAGAATACCATGCTGTGTGGCTTGTCACTTAAATTCACTGATCTAATCATCTTTACTTTAAGTTTAATTTGGTCCTTTAAAAGATTTTGGGAAAAGTTTTTTAATGCAGTTTTAGTGATAAAAGAGTCAGGATTGGCTTATGAGATTTTAAATATTATGTCATTTGCGAATCATCAATATGGCAGAATGTTTAGCAAAAGCCAAAAATTTACTAAGACTTCGAGTTCATTTCACCACCATGCTTAATTGGTTGTAGTGCAAAATAGCAACAGTACAGTTGTATCCGTCTAAGACTGGATGCCTCTAGAGGTTAGAAAAACAAATTTTTAAGTAAATATTTGAATGGATACGAACAGTAACACCAAAATTCGTAGTGGATTTGCCACCTTTTTTACCTCCTTCGTTTCTTGTACTGTAAAAATAACCTACGGATGTTCATTTATAAGGATTCGACTTTTACCAACTTGTCAGCATAAAAGCAGATATGTGTAGTAGTTTTGATTATTCATTGAGGTTTTTTTTTTACACAATTATGTTTCCGGAAATTTTTCTGACTGACTCTTGAGTCCTATGTCCGGAAAACTTTTCCCCCGAAAATTCCGGAAAGCTGGCGACACCGTCATATTTTTTGTTTTGTTTTTGAAAAGAAATACTTGTTACTACGTGCCTTTCACGTTCTGCCGTCATTGCTTGCACAAAGCTTAGATCCACAGTCACGAGGACCATTAGTTTTTTTCAACGGGGAGATGAAAGTTTATCTCCAAACCCAACCAGCACAAAGTAGCAGATATCTGCCGATTTCCATGGTCACACCTCGCATACTTCCTCGTATTTTTAAAAGTGAAAATTATACGCTGTTAATTTCGAAAACGCACCCTTCTCTTTTTTTTTAAATGTATACTTTTAACATAATCTTAAAGGTATTTAAAAAAAAAACCCAAACGATAAAGAAAAAGTGAGTTCTGTTGTCAGATTGAGACCGCTGTGATCACAATGAGTCATCACTTCTTTATCTAAGAAACCAGCAAAAATACCATCTGTGGCTGGAAGCGAGGTGGCAAATACATTTTAAATCGGGAGTTCTAGGTGGGAATCTTGATCAGGCTGGTTGGGTGAGTGAAATTGTAATAAAAGTGTCTGACATTCTTACTCTGTCTACATGAGGCACTCCAAATCATTGCCAGTTGTTTGTCTGGGTCCCATCATTGAGATCATAACCTATTTGCTGATGTTGAAGGTCAAGACATTTATAAACCGATAAACTTGTTAATAGTCTTGAAAGACTGGCGTGGAAATTATGGGGTTTCTTTTGCTTAGACCTTTCCTTAATGTTTTTACTTAGTTCACCGACTCATAAGAGTGACTTTGGGATTAAAAAAACAAACATTGCTGCTGCAGGAAGAATGTTATTAAACGTCGGTTGGTCATTTAATTGGTAATGGTAACTTAGCGAACATTTATGGCATGCAATCTAAGTATCTTAGCTTCTATTACAAACGAATAAAGTTATTTATTGATAACTGCCGGAGATGCTCAAGCAAGAACTTCGGCATTTCTAATCACCTTTGATGTGCAACATAAAATATGTTTGTTAAGTGTTGATTGTGTTACAACTTTATTAGACATAATGATAGATGCTATCCTTTATCAGGGCGTACATTACCGCCTCAAAGTCTTGTTCTCTATAGAGGGAAGGAGAGAATTCTCTCGCTCTCTCCGGGTTTAACGTCTCCTAGGTTCCCATGGGGGATCCTATACGGCTCGCCTCGAACTCTCAATGGCACTGCACCTTTATTGACAGTGCATGTACATTTCAAAATGAACATACCCGGGGAACAAAAGCCCAAAATAACAAGCTCTGTTAACATTTTTTACCTTAAGTTGAGCTATTGGATAGGCCTACTCAGCTCATGAAAGAAAAAGATTCTTTATCTTGTGGTATTTTAGTGTGATCGTCTCAAAGCAGTGACACTCAGGTTGTTGTATTAGTGATGGGATTATCCACAACAGAAACACAACGTTAAGAGACCAACTCACTGTCCTTACGTCCTTTATTGTCGGTTGGCAGATGGAAAGATTAAAAAAAAATGTGTACAGTTCCTCGGCGTTAAGGGTTTTGGCCCGAGAGCAGAAAGAATAAAAAGCTCTTAGCATAGACACCTTAACAACTCACCAACTTTATTGTTAATGCGTGCAAGGAGAGGGTTATTTGTGTCAGACATTGAGTCACATAAAAGCCGCTCAATTTTTTCATACATTCTTTTCAATATTTGGCTCATTCGTGGCTATTTCTGGCACAATTGATTTTAAAGTTATTACACCGCCTACATTAAAGAATATTTTAGAGAACGAGAAAGGAGACTTTTTAAACAAGCAAAATGTGCGGCATAAAATTAAAAGGATGTAAACCTAGCGCAAACTTTGAATTGTTTGTAATAAAAAACAGACAAAAAAATTAAATATTGTTTCTGTTAGAGAAAGTTTATTATACGGGTGTCGAAGTTCTTTCTCCTATCGTGGGCGTATGTAAATCCCCGAAAACCTAATGCTTACTTGTAACTGTTTGACCTGAAAAGGTTTGCGGAAACGTTTCATAGTTTTCTAACAAGCTGAGTGCCCCCAGAACAGCATAGTTGAGGCGAACACACTGAGTGGCCAGCACTAAGCCTCGCTTGTGCGCACCAACCATCAATCAAGCCGTGGTCAGCAGGGCACGCATAAAGACTTAACCAGCTGTTGCATCTTTTTCAAGTTTTCTTTACAAAAACAAATAATAATAATCCATAAAATGTAGAACTCGTATCTTCAAAATATGGCGATGCTCTCCATTCCACCTGTTTCCCGAAAAACTACGAAAGAGAGAGAGAGAGAGACAGAGAAAGTATTATTTATACAGAAAGTAATATATGCTAGAAGTTGCCTAATATTTCCAGACACGCCTATACACCAACAAAGAATGAGTCAACACATTGAGAAACCAGTATGTATTATAGTGCAAAGAATCAAGTATGCATACTTCAGAAGTTGCAGAAAACTTGCGGGCTGTGTAGAGCCACTAGCATACAGATGATATGGAGGTGTTTGGCATTACATACCCGTATGCGCTGCAACAAAAATCTGTTTTTTGTTTTGTTTTGTTATCTAATACTTCCCACTTTGATTGGGATTGTTTTACATACATATCCCATAAATTGTAAGAGTACATTGGATGTTGAATTAAGACTGTCTTTCCACGGGCATAAATTTTCATATAAAGGACAGAGTAGATTATATCTAATTCAGTTTTAAATGCGAAAATGGGACAAATGCTTTAGAAGTGATTTATTAGATTGCAGATTGTTTTTCTGTTGTCTTTGAACATTACCGCTACCTGACTCTCACAACTGTAAAGGGAAACCCTGAACATTTTTATTATACTGATTGCACTGTGTAAAAGAAATGTACAGTATCTTGAATATTTTTCCTTTTTAATGTGTTTGTGGCATTGCATTGCTTGCGTATTAAAACCATGTGACCATATTTTCTAATTATTGGACCCCCCCCCTTCCCCCTTCTGTCTTTCTCTCTCTCTCTCGCTCTCTCTCTCTTTCTCTCTCTCTTTTCTTTCGCGTCATAACACAAGAAGTAAAAAAATAAAGTGTGTTCTGACTACATTGTCATTTTATAGATCTTGATCTGCTGATTCAAGTAAGTGTTCGTTCCAGCAGCGCCCTTCAGGAAAAGACTTTTAAATGTATGAGAATAATCCCTTTTTGTCTACCTGACAATGTTTTGTTTTGTTTGTGATTGATTTGGATCAATGGGATCTTTGTTGTTTTAACTAGGGCATACAATGAATTATACCCAGCACTTCGTATGCAAACTGTCAGCGTCAGTTTGCCAATCTATTGCAGTAATTATCGTGTTGCCCCGACCTTGTCTTTTAAAACTTGATACCAAGACCGGCCCTTCCTTGAATCGGTGGTTCTGAAATAATTTACAGAGGAATGTGAAAGCAGCTCGTCTGAGCTTAGCATGTTGTGATAACAATCTCGACTATGTTCACGCAGTGTCTAGCATGCTGCATGCGTTTTTTATTTTTTATTATAATGATAAGCTGTGCGTTGATTAAATGTACACCCGTTAGGTTTCCCGGAAAGTCGTACGGTGTGAACTATGACTGTATACCATTCGGCCTCCTAGACACTGCATATGACACGCACTTGCTGTACAATGTCCGTAGATATAATACCTGGCTGTCCAAGTGACACAGCGTGACTCTCGGTTCTCAGTCATGTTAATTTTACCTGGGAAGGACGAGTCGGTCTCTTCATTCTCGTTCCTCGGCCCATCATCCACGTAGAAGGTTAAAACTTAGGGAATGTTAAAAGTGAGAAATGTGTATGGCTGTACCGCACACCAGCCCCATCATGTTTGATCCGTTATCTCACGGAAGGTGTGTGCACTTCATCTGGACAAGGCTATCTCTAACTTTGGAGAGTACTTGAGTCCCTTGTATGTAGGTCAAAGTGTCCGGCTATTTGTTCGCCATATAGATCTAATCCTCGTATGTCTGATCCTCCCACTACATGTTCTTAGATTACACACTGAATGCGGATCCTTCAAATTTCTTATTGTATTTTTCAATAATGTTTTCAAATTATATGCTAGCTACATAGCTTCTCCGTACAGATCGCTCTATTCCCCCCCCCCCCCCCCCCCCCTTTTTTTTTTTACCTACACCCAACCTCGCCTGTAAAAATAATCTTTGGCCAAAGAAAGCAAGCTCTTCTCTACTGGATTATATTTCCTAGCTCTTGAGAGAGATCCTAGATGCCCCTCCCCCCTCTCCCCCTGGCTCTACTTTTTGTCAATTTTCATGAGCAATTTTATTTTGAATTATACCGGTACCATGGCTCTACTTTGATATACCTTCACCCCCCTTTGTCCTTTTATGAAAGTCTTTATTCATTGGTTGTCGTTTCGTCGAAGTGCCATTTTCTCGCCCTTAAAATGCAGCCTGTCACTGTTATGCTTGCTAATGTTATCATTATTGTGCGTCAATCCAACGAGATATGATGTAAACGCATCCATTTCATTTTAAACGCTGATAATAATACGACTCAACGATGGCGCGATTTTTTTTTTTGTTCTTGTTGTTGAAAGGGAACATTGGATGATTCATTTCCTCTTCAAAGCTATTACACGCATTGCAGCAGATGTTGTGCTGGTTGGATTCGGATTTAAAGAAGGAAAAAAAAGCTATTCCGACTGTTTTCACATTCCAAGCTTTTGCATTCCTAACCTAATGACAGCATAACTTGTTTTTGGTGTCCTTGTATCTTCTATCTATGGTGGAAAGTACTTTGATTTCACCGTATAGATCGGGTGTTTTTCACATGTTACCGTTACCATAATTATTCATTGGGGTTTCTTGGGGAAAAAACCAATGATGAGTTCGAGGGAAGGGTAGCTTTTAAAAGTGCACTGTTTGGCACACCAATTGAAGATTTATATTGTACGGTTTGCGCGCCATTTAGATTTGTTGGGGTTGTCTTAAGCGTTTTCTTTAAAGAGGTTTAAAACAGCCAGTCTGAAGTCAAAATAACTGGAAATATGGGAGACAGTTTGTTGCAGGGAATTGTTCTTTCATTCAAGATCCGTATGTCAAAAAAAAAAAAAGGCTTGTTTCCATTATGATGTGACATTTTGACACACACGTCATATAATCCCTTCATCTAGACACTTTTTTCTTCCATATTCTTTATTAAGAAAACTTTCTAGATCTCGGTAGTACATGTATCGACCCCTCTCCCCATCGCGGACAAATTCTTATTTTATATAGGTTAGCGTGAGGACAAATATTATTGTCCGTTAATCTGCGTTAACAGTAGTGTGTGTCTTTCTCCTTAAGATCAACAGCTAACACACAGGCGTTTCCGTTTTTTTTCACTTTGATTTTGTTTAGTCGTACCCTATTGTCAACAGGTTTTTCACCCTATATAGGCTTGACTCGTAGAGCAAAGTCAATAAAAGTTTTCATTGCCTAACGTTCTTGCAGTCTCTTCAAAATCTCCCCCTATAGTCTACTCGAATTTGTAGTCACTTCACGTCGTAATGCAAGTCTCACAATGACTCCCACCTTTTCCTTATCCTATTGTGGACATTGTATGGTATTTCGCATAGAACAGCTTCAAAATCCTTGGGTTGAACGGGAATGGTCGTAAAATAATATGAGCCTGAGCTGCGGAGACTAGGGCTCCATAATGTCGCCAATTCCATTAAGTTATAGGTCTAGATCTATACCCGGCCGTTTCAACACGGAGCTCAACGTATCGCCTACGCTTTGCTTGTGGTTTACTTTTGTATCGTATTCCCTGACAATATTTATAGGTATTTCTCTCTCTCTCTCTCTCTCTCTCTCTCTCTCTCTCTCTCTCTCTCTCTCTCTCTCTCTCCACCCCCCTTCTCTTTACGTTTCTGTATAACGATACATAATTAATGCTTTGGGATACCTTGCAATCAGATGTTCGCAAATAATAATTACAGATCAGTTGAACAGTGCCAAAGAATATGCTTAATGCATGCTTCACATTGGTATCCTGCGCAAACCAATAACAATCTTATGATTAATCTAGTACTTGTGACAAAATATTGCCAATTATAATGGATGATGATAAATGAATAACTAAAAAACAATAACGATATTAATTTGATAAAAACTGCCTGGAATCAATCAGAGCTAATTTCCCCCCGAATGTCGGAGAGAGAGAGAGAGAGAGAGAGAGAGAGAGAGAGAGAGAGAGAGAGAGAGAGAGTGTGTGTGAGAGTTTAGACATGTTAAGTTTGACGATGTATGTGTCACTTTGTCCATTCGATTTTTTTCTTATTGTTTTGATTTGTCATTCTATTCAGTTGAGTCAGGCCCTTTCTTTTTCTCTCATCAGGAATTATTTATTATATGATGTGCAATTCTTTGACCTTTATAGTATCGATTTGTGTGTTTAATTCTTCACAGTTACCCGTAAGCCTTTAAATACGTGGATAACGTCACGAAAATCAAACATTGTCCTTTTTTGCGTCATGCGGAGAAGGAAAAAAAACACACGCAACATAAAGCGTGCACGATCTTTCGGCAACCTCACAAGCAATTATGGCCTCTTTGTACCCATGCTCGCCATAGTCGGGAGAGACCAAATTACTCAATATTAGAGCATACGGAAATCGCTTTACTTCCTAATGTTCTAAAACCATTATCACCTCATCCTTCTCTCTCTCTCTCTCTCTCTCTCTCTCTCTCTCTCTCTCTCACACACACATACCCCGTCCCTATACTCCAGCACAGGAGACTATTTCACGTAATTGTTCTGAAGGTACAGTACTATTAACTAATCATAATGGTTGACACACACCGCGCCGGTACTACCAAGAAACAAACCTGGACATATTGCCCTCAACGGTGATCGTCGACTCGATCGTCATTTATTTTAACACCCCCTAAAATATTTTATATAGCTCTATTAATGACAGTTTATATGTTCTTTTCCTTCTTCAAGAGCTAGCATAGCGCCTTACCGCTTTCCCTTTCAAGGATTAGATTGCCCCACGCCCTCCCAGAATCGCCTGTGTTTCTGATGTAGTGACAGGTTGAATAAGCCCAGGACGCCTTTGCAAAAACAACCGGACATCTTTCCGCTGTCCGTAATCACTAGACATCGCGATTACCTGTCTTCCTGTAGTTGCTGCCCCTTACGTCGTAGGTGCCATGAATTACGTCTGCAATCAGAAGTAGTGTACAAGAAAACCATGCACATGATGAAATCAGCATGTCACACCTAACAACGAACGAACGGGCGTGCGGTTTCCTTCTTTTAACTTCTTCCCCATTTTTCAGAAGTAGTGTACAAGAAAACCACGCACATGCCACACTTGCCCGGATGGGGTATTTTAAAGGATGTGCTGGTATATATATATCACAGGTTGAATACCACAGATTACTTTTTTTTTTCTTTTTTCAAATACTATTAAAAGATGTTACAGTATTCCTTGATGAAATCAGCATGTCACACCCAACAACCCATACGAACGAACGGGCGTGCAGTTTCCTTCTTTTAACTACTTCCCCATTTTATTTTCTAACAATACTTCAGACATACCTTTATTTTATCAAAGAAAAATAAAGGGTCTGGGGAAAGTTAAAAGTTACACATTACACTTTAACCCTTTCCACGGCAAGTGGGTGTAATCCATCTAAAAGCTATGTAATTTTCGGAAACTTGAGTTGTATTGTTCGGATTTGGCTACTACTTTAAGTAACCCCCAACATGTATGGTGTGGTCTAATTCAATGGTCAAAATGTGAAATAATTGTAATGGAGGATGTGTATATATGTCTGTTTTAAATGTCCCCCCTTCCTGGCAAGGGGGTACATCACACCCGTACACTATTTATATAAAAATCTAGTTACTGGCAAGTGGATGTATCACACCTGTACTCCTACTTGTATGAATTGAAACAAAATCCAGACTGGACCACTTGTCGACTAAATGATAGCATAACACTGGACTTGAATAGAATTTATGAAAGTATACTTTGCTGAGTCACACGTGTAACAAACAAAACATGATATTCTCCACGAGCATCTCCTTTCTTACAATCTGTATACACATTTTGTAACGAATATGATGGATTCTCGCTAGATAGAACATGGATCTAGACACTATAAAAACCTTGATCATTTATGACAAAGATGCACAGCATGCTCGTGGCAGATGGTAAGATCACTGGTGAAACATGCAGTTCAGATATAGACTAACAAAAGCAGCAAGCATGAAACTGGACAGTGCATGCACTAAAATGCTTAGATTGGTCATATGTGTAACTTGGAAGTACAAAAAATACCGAGCAGGGCTCTATACAGATATCTGCCAAGCATAACAACACCAGTAAAAGATAGTCTTCTTAGATTCAGCAGCCATTGACTTGCAAAAAAGATATCATTACTAAAAAAAAATCCCAAAACAAAGGATTTATGATGCTGTCTCAAAACTTCAGACTAGTCTATAACACAGATGTTAATTTTTCGACCAAGTTCCATTTTTAAGGGCAGGCGTTTTGACTTCCTTATTTAAAAAAAGTGTCAATTTTGACTGAAGGTGTTGGGCTTTCATTTCAAATTTTCTTGATCATGGAATCTTGCGTTCCCTCTTCCTCTCTTTTACAATGTACCAACTACGTGGATATCTATCGGTGTTTAATCATGACGTTTTATTCCTCGTTTATTTTCAGCACTTCAATCACTTCATCGCAGGATCGCCGGATAAGGCTCTGGTGGGGGAGCTGAGAAAACTCAACGAGTATCTGGAGAGCCAGGACACCAAATTTCTTGTGGACAATGTTCTATCCTTTTCAGACTGTCACTTGCTGCCAAGGCTTCAGCACATACGGGTGGCTGGCAAGGTTAGTTCACTTTTTGGGTTATTAATATGATTCCTTCTGGTTCATTTTCTTTCTCCATTTGTGAAGTTGGACAAATTGCTAATAGCTATACATGTATCATTTAAAAAAAATGTTTTTTTAAGAAGAAAAGAAAGTACACATGTTGACGTTGCTGAAGAGAAGTAATATACCTTTTGATCAACTGTCTAATTAGACTGATGTTATTTTCATTTAGCATTTTTTTTCAGTCTCATAAGTAAAATAGTGCAACCAAGGAATTTTTAAAAAAATCAGATGGGAGTTTTTACTTTGAAATCTTTCTCTTGCATATTGAATACTCATAGTCATATTCTAAATATTGTTTTAAAACCATTTTGCTTATCAAGTCATATGCTGTATCCTTTTTGTTTATTTATTCTCAGAATTGAATATTTTTTTCCAAATTATTTACGGTACTATTTCAGAGAACTCCTCCTATTATGCCATGTATGTAAACATTTTTCTTTGTGTTTTCGCATTCCCAGGCTTTCCGAGACTTTGACATCCCCAAAGAGTTCACATATGTGTGGCGATATCTGAGGGATGCATACGAGCAGGATGCTTTCCGCTCTACCATGCCATCGGATCAGGACATCATTTTTAACTATGAGAAGAAAGCATGTAACCCCCCTAAGGTTAAAGGCAAGAGCAAAGGCAAACCCACTCTGGAAAAATTCACATACACTATGGATGTGCCTGAGGATATTCTGAGTGGCCTGGACAATGGTACCGCAGCTGATGGAGGAGCTGCCCAAGAAGTATGCTTTTAGATATTTACTGCATTTCATTTAATGCTTGTGATAGGAGCTATAAGCGCCTTATGGCTCGTCTCAGCTAAGCTTATGAATGGCTGATGCAAAAATTTGTCTGCTTTTCAAGCTTTGCACACATATGAATTAAAAGTTTCTCCTTTTAGTGGAAAATGACAGGTTTAGTATAAATGATAGTTTGATTTTTTACTTAAGATTTTAGGTTATCACCAATCATGCAATTTGATGAAAATAATTAAAAATGCACATTATTTTCTTTTAACGTTGGGCTATGTCTTTAGTCCCTAGGATTAGCCATTTAATTTTACTTTTTCTAATGTAAGGATACAATCATTTGAATTTAAAGTAGGTTAGCTGAAAACTCTTAAAAGATTATATTATGCAATTTATTTATCAACTTTGCTTCTTGTAGTCAGCTTTTTTGTCTTTCTCTTTCAGTGTTTCTCTTGTTTTATATTTCCTGTGGATGTATTTGTATAAAAAAGTTTTCCCCAGACCAAGGAATTACACTGTAAAGCAGGAACGAAGTTTGATCGATTATAGTCATTTTAAAAATTATTTTTAGTTTTATTTGAATAACTAGGAACCTAATCATTCACAATTTCCGTTTAAGCTACTACTTATGTGAACATAACATGTTCAGGCAAAGGTGGAAACATAATTTTTGCCTCTTTAGGGGGAGTTTTTGTTTTGTTTTACAAAGATATTTTCTTTTAGAATAATCCTTTTGTGATTATAGGATTGTCAAGAATGAAATCAATATTATTCTTATTTGCCTATTCTATGGTTAAAAGTTAAAGTGCTGGATATACCCTTGACTTTTAACCAACCTTTTTATGCACAGTTTTTATGTTTTTACCACTCAAGATAAAGGAGTCAATGTTGCTACTTGCTTAGTGTATTGACTGTCTCAGGGCACCATGGGCACGATATACTGTGCTGGCATGGCGTAAAAACAAAGGCAAACATTGTCTATTATATGGTGGATGTTTTCTTTCATATGAAAATACGATGCAGAAAAAACATAGTGGAATAGGTAACAATTTCTGGGTGGGTGGCTCGGGGATGAAATATGGTCAAATTAATTTGTAGTATTTTTCAGTGTGGTATTTTTTCCTGTGTAAAATTTTCCAGTCATCGTAGAGTCACTCTGATCTGCTAGTTTTTTTTTCAGCCATGAAGATCTGTACTCTGCCTCCAGTTTTTAGATACTTATATTTTATGAGAACTGCATGATTTCCACAGCTGTCACACAGTCAGGTAGATGCTAGTCGCTCATGTACATACTCATCATGTTGTTTGTCTTTTTTTTTTTTCAGAGTTAATTCACATAGGAAGGTAACTGCTATCCGTCTAATCACAAAGTGAAAGTAGAATAAATTAGTAGGCTACTGTTGTGAACGTTAATGTTGATATTTCAGCTTGGTATACTATCACTGCATCAATGACATGGCAAGTTTAGAGCTGAACTAAAGCTTTTTAATCAATTATTTGCCATTGTATTGCTGTGCATATTTTATAGGCCAAAATTTGAGCATAGTGGATATCTAGTCATAGCTTTATGTGTTTTTTTTGCCTTGTGAGAAAAATTTACGAAGGTCCCACTTATATCATGTAGATTTGATTATAAGGTAGAACACATTAATAATAAAAAAAATAATTTATGTGTGATTTAAGATTAAAAAAAGTGAGTTTTTGATTAAAAGATGTTCTTATTTTATTTTTGGATTTTTCAAAACACCTAAGCATGAGATTGTGTTCTTTGCGTTTTTTAATTTTGCTTTTTTGTTTGTTGCATGAAGTTTCACATTTTTATTTGGGGATTTTTAATTTCTAAAGTTCTAGTTGAAAGAGAAAAAGAAAAGAAATTTTGATGATAAAAACATTTGGGTAAAAGAATTCACTATGATGCATATGAAACTAGATATATTTTTTTGATTTTTCAAAACGTTTTTTCTTAAGAGGACCGTTTTACCAATTTTTACTTATTACCAGCATGTTTATTTTTCTTTGCCTTAAATAAAAAAAAAATTTGTCCCCTGGCAGTGCTCATGCAAGTGATTTTTCATTTACATTTTTTACCAGCTGAGATTATTTTTTTTACTCCAGCAATCTTTTATGAGCTAGTGGTTCTTAGAAAGAAATCTGCAATAAATTCAAACTGTTAGGAAACGGTACATCCTATATGTGCCTTGTGTTTTTATTACAATTGGTGTTGGATTCTCTTCTGTTAAACAAAAATTGTTTTCATTTTCCAATTTATCATGTTATATTTTATTTAGGCTGCTGTATATAATTTCTATGTACAACACTTATCTTTCCTTGGTCCATATTTTCCTCATCGCCTTTTTTTTATGTTGTCTCCAAGTTGTAGTAATGAAATATCTGTTTTTAACTTTATTGATTTCAATTGGTTATAAATTCTCATGCTTAAATCTATAATAATGATCCCTTTTAAAATTCAATGATACTTGTTATTTCATTGTAGGAAAAATGATAAAATATTTAGGCCATAGTCTGATTTTCTTTAGCTATACTTGTAACAAAAATGAAGTGTAGAATGGGCTAACATTGTCATTGAATATACACTGCTAGCAAGACAAATTTTGAAAATGTTTGATACAATCCTTCAATTAATTTTGCCTGTAGTCAATTCCTTATATGAATCTTAAAATAATTGTATACCCACACACCCACCCTTCCCTTTTTTATTATTGAGATTTTACTGTATTACAAATGTGGAGAAACTGTTAATTCAGATTTTAATGACATTTAAAGGGTCTAAAGTACTTAAATCTTTTCATAACAAAATCGTACAAATCACTCTATTTATATCACACACACAATAATTTTGATTATTGTCTCATTTGAGAATTGTCTTACTTTTGTCGTTTTATATTTTGCAGTATATAAATATAAATACAGGCTCACAGTTCATGTAACCATCTCGTTTAGAAGTTCATTATGATCAAGAGTCTGCAAAGAATCTAGTCCACTCTAGGAATATGATAAAGCCCAAAGTCTTTTGCGAGTGGTGTTACCTTATCCCCCCCCCCCCACACGTTCTTTTTTTTGGTGTTTTTCTTTCCCCCCCCCCCCCCCCCTTTTTTTTTTTACCCTATTCATTGGTTCATCTTGGTTTTAGCTAGGCAAGAAGATTGGCTTCTATTGCTTTTACTTAAGGAAAATGACAGTTTACTCAGGGTTTTTGTCACATTTATAACATTGAGTAGTAGAAATGGAAGCATAGATAACAATTTGTTTTGTTTTCAGTAATAAGTTTTGTAAACAATTTGCCATTTTGCGGAAACAAAGGCACCAGACTTGCACTGTACATAGATTCAAACAAATAAATATGAAATCTTTTAAATGAATACATGTATTAAAATGAATTTTATTACATTTTTGGTTGCAGTAGGATACTAGTGTGAAGAATAAACTGAAACTTAGGAAACATAGCGTTGATTATTTCTGCTACTTGGAAATCTGCTGTTGGGAGTAAATAATTTCTTCACTGCTGGTAGTTAGTTGGAATGTTTTAAATTTTATTTCCAAATTCCTACAACTTTTTTGGGGGAAAAGGTGGCTACAAAGAAATAATGTCAACAGTTAATAAGTTATGAGGATTTAAAAAAAAATCTGTTGTTGAAAACTTTTCAAGAGATGTATGCAAACCAACAATTCACGACCGCAACCCAGGCTTCCCCTACAACTCCAGATTATCAACAATCTCCTTCTATAACCATAGTGTCTTTTTCTTCTCGCCCTCCTCACCCTCTCTCTCTCTCTCTCTCTCTCTCTCTCTCTCTCTCTCTCTCTCTCTCTCTCTCTCTCTCTCTCTCTCTCTCTCTTTCTCTCTCTGTTCCATTTTTGAATATCAACATTACACAATGGTTTCTCTTTTTCTCTAATATCCTAATTTGTCCTTCAAGGAAATTCTGTTCTTTACTGTCACCTGATCTCTGTTAATAATCACTTTTTATTAACAGGATAATCACCATGTCTCCTCTGTTTTATTGCATGTATCCACAACCACATGCATATTACGAACTAGTATATACTCAATGTTAATAATAATTTAACGCCTTCTGTAAAGGAACTTTGCTGTAATGTACCAACATTATGGCTAAACAGTTTCTCCTGCAATCTCTG
Source organism: Elysia chlorotica (assembly GCA_003991915.1). Lineage (NCBI taxonomy): Eukaryota > Metazoa > Mollusca > Gastropoda > Plakobranchidae > Elysia > Elysia chlorotica. The sequence goes on along the minus strand of RQTK01000618.1, from coordinate 153,391 downwards.
GATTATTTGGCATTTTACAAAATTTGATAAAACAAGTTTGTTACAATGAATCAGCTCACTTTTCCTCTCATACACTCATCGTTATTATCTATCATTAGATGACAGGTGCTGGTGCATTTAAAATGTCTTCTGCTATGTACTCTACTTGTTTCTTAACAGAATTCATTAGCTTTCAATGTATATGTATACTGTTTATACCTCGTTTTTTTTTAATCTCTAACTTTTATGAATCATACCAAAATTCAAGGTTATCATTGGAATGTTACATGCAGTTTATTTATTTAAAAAAAAATTAATTTTGAGATTGCTGTTTAAAAATATAAATCCCCTGTTTTGCTCTTCATTTAAAACGAAAAGAGATGGGTAGAAAAGTTAAAGAGGAAATGGTCCTATTGGCTTAGGTCCAAATGCTAATAAATTGTTATACTTCAGTAAAGTACTGAACATATTTTTTTAATAACACAGACTTCAGACCATAGTTGAGATATACTCATTAAAATGTCCTTTGGTCTGTTATAATTCTAGTTTTACGTTTTTTTTGGTTGCATTTGTTCAGTTTCATTTTGAGGATGGAAAAACTATCATTTCAAGATTTTGTTAAAATTCTCTTTTTTGCGGCTGTACTATTTGATATGATCGGCAAAAAAATATATAATTTACAAGGACTAAACCTTCCCCCCTTAATGCAGACATTTTTATACTAGCCCCAACTTCAATTCCATGAATATTTTGTTAAATCTTTGATGTTTTAACTCTCGTGGCAGTTTAGAGGAACATTTACAATGTTTTGCCTTTACTCAATAGCTTGATTTTTACAGTTTTGTTTAAAGTATTGAGCCTATTCTGTTCAGCATGGTCTTTTCAAAGTAACATTTTGATTTATAACTTTTGCTCAACTTACATTTGAAACCATTGTGGAATCTTGTGCATATATGCCTGAAAGCACTCATTTAGACATTTGCTTTGAAAAAAATTGTTTTGTTGGTACAAGTGATAGTACATGTACTATGCAATGACCTAAAAAGTAAATGTAGAGCTAGTGAACAATACTGTTCTAAAAATGATGAGGAGGTGTATTTTTATGGTTTGCATGATATCGTCCTTGGTTAATATTGGATTTTAGTGCACATTGTTGAATATTTCAAGTATGCACCATATTCACGTCTTCAAAAGTGTATTATGTTTTAGTTTAAAACAAAACAAGAAAACCCCACAGATCCTCATAGTGTGCATTATCAAACTGGTGACAGTGTCAGATCACATTTAGCATCACATTGAAAAAAAAAATGTGTGTATGCAGGCAATGGAAAAAAACAATGTTTTTCTTTTTCAAATTCCTAAATTGATAAATTGGAGTTTGATGTTCTTTCTTACCCAACTGAATATGAAAGTATTTCATTAGGTCATGAATAAATTATTTAAAGAAGATTAGTTTCCTTTATGAATGATTTCTGCATTAGTTCAATTGTCAAAGCATGAATAGTAAATAACCCAAATTAAGAGATAATGAATTAACCTAGTATTTTTTAAAATTTATTTTCCAAATTCTAGGAAGAGCAGGTCCCCATCCCAGAGCCCACACCTATAGCAGAACCTGAGGAGACATTAGAAGAAGCAAAGCCTGAGCCAGAAGTTGAACCTGAAGTAGCTGAGGAGCCTGAGACGACACCGCCAGTGGAAGATCAACCAGACTCGGGAACCGCGTCTGTGGAGCAGCAGTCAGAGCCTGAAGCTGTGACCTCGGAGGATCCTAAGGAGGTCGACTCCACAGCTGAGCAAGAGGAGGTGGGAGAAACTAATGATGCACAAGACCAAAGCCCCGCCCCAGATGCTGATGAGAACAAGGAGAATGCTGCGACAGAAGACAGTGGTCTAGTTCAAACAGTGGAAGAAGAGAAGACGGTGGATCCAGCATCAAACGGAGATGTGGTAGGGCATGTGGAGACTTCGTGAGGAGTAAAATGTGCTGTTAACATTGTCAACCCCTGGTAGAAAGTGCATATCTCCTCAGCAAGCTTCAGGCTTAACATGTGTCTGACCTAAGTAAATTATTGCTTTTATTTCCCTCTTTATTTTAAATCAAGTTATAGACTGCATTTCTTTTTTTTCTTTTTTTTTTTTTAAAGCGCTTTTGTCCAATGAATGTTCCATTGTCATGATTGACTAAATACCACACAATCAGTTTCTGACTTCAAAATTCCTTCTGAGTATATCTTCCTTTTTTTCTCTTTCATACTATTTTCTTTATGCTATTAATTTATTATTGCTATTTTTTTTATACCTTATTTGAGGTTATCGCAAATTTTATGTTTGTTTTTATATGTAACTCATACCAAATCTCAAGATAATTTTCACTGTTATGATATGCTGCGTAACCTCTTCCAATAACTTACTGTGTGAACTTCAGGTGCTGAATAAATCTAGAGACACACAGACCCTCGGTTGTGGTTCTGCTTCTTAGCAATGGTTTCTTATGCTTCTGATTATGCAAACTTTTTTTCTTTTATACATTACTGTTATTATCATTTATTAACTTATTTTAAAGCATCATTATTTGCACAAGATTTGTTACTGTCTCTGCATATCATGTGCATGTGTTTCTGTTGTCGATTTTAGTTGTATCTTTACACCTTGTTGCTGGGTGACTCGTACGCTTTGCTTATCAAAGACTAAGATATAGGTAGGATTAATCTATTTGATATTGATGATGGATCAATAAAGTATATATGTTTAGTGTGTTTTTGTGTTTTTAGTTTGCTAGTGAAAACTCACATAAGATCAAGCAATTTGTTCTTCTTTTTAAACTGTCAAAAAACTCTAAAAATTCTAATCTAACATGTTTTTTTCCCTCCTAAAAATGTTTGGTCAAATAAGTTTTAAAAATTTAAAACAGAGTATTAAACCCATTGTTTTCATCATTTTTGTTCAGCTTGAATCCCTTGATTCAAGGGCTGCAATGTCAAAATTAACATATTTTTGTACAAACTGTAATGCACATTAAAAAATAATTTATTAGGTTACACCTGATAATGTTTATTTTTGTGATCATAATGTAAGCATTGCTGAACGCAATTGTTTCTAAACTTATATTACATCAGATATGTATCAAAGAGTGCACCGTAATAATATTATGTATTACAATTGTTCCAGTTTTAAGTTTGATAATTGTATTCATAGGATTATGTAATTCTAGAGAGCTAAAAATTGTGTTCATTATGAGTGAATGTATCGAGAATGGTTTAAAATTCATGTACCGTATTACTCAGTCTGATTGTAGTTACTGACTTGTAACTTGAAAAGATTTTTAGCTATGCGTGGATTTCCTCTCCCAAAACTGTTTCATCTTTCTTCCAGGAGTGATAAACAATCTTGAAACAGAAATGTAAACTGTGTGTGTTGTCCCCTCTAAAACTTGGCTATTGCATTTTTTTTTTAATCTGTGGAGGGCCATGACCATGCATTTATATCCAGATTTTTATACTTTAGATACATCTATATATTATCATCTTGTCATGTTTCATTCACAGCCCCTAAAGAATGTGAACTTTATGTATATCGCCTTCATTTAGTAGTCACTTAGATATTTGGAAAGCCTAGTGCACTGGCTATAAACATGTGTCGATGATTTTCATGGCAATGTGTACTTCATAAAATTTGATTGTAATCCATATTTCAAAACAAATACGGAAAATACTTTATGGCATTTTTGGTCATTTTGTTTCACTGTTCTTCTTTTCTGCCTGCCTGTCTGTCTGTCTTTCTTTCCTAAGATTGGAATGATGAGAAAGCAAGTAAAAGTTTGTTATGTCCAAAGAGTAAACATACAGTGTCTGTTGAACTTGAAAAGTGCGGAATAATAGTTGAAGCATTTTGGATGTAGGGGCCATTAAAGGGGCAATAAAGAAAGGTGTAGGTTTCTCATTGTACTATATTTACTATCATCCTATATTGTTTTCTTGCCTTAACCTAAATTCATTTCCCATATCTAATTGGAGAGAGAAAAGGCAATAATTTTGGCTGCTTAAATTTGTTGAACTTATAGCGTTCCGTTTTCATGTTATGGTTTGATCGTTTAGGAAAACCTGGTAATCACTATCCCATTAAATGATTCATTGAGGTTTTTTCAATTTAAGCAAAGGCTTGCGTTGCTTTCTTATGTCATTGGAATTTATTTAAGTGATGAACTAAGAAGTTACTTTATATTTTGTGTTTAGATTTCATGAGCCTTTGAAAAATTGTGTGGGTTTTGTAATTGGCTGATATTTTTACCATCAGAATATGAGACTGAGCAAATCATGTGGCAGATATCAAAAGAGAGGAGTTAAATTTCATTTTAGATTTTCAAAGCAAAAAGGTCTCACTAGTATTAGAGTCCCACAGCCTTTAAAAAACATGTGATTAAAAAACTTTTCTTTTCTGATAAAAAAAATGCCCCTTTTTGTTTTCAAATAGTATTTTTTTAAATTGTTCTGCTTATGTAGCATATATTACACGAGTTGAAAAGTAGTATTACAATTTACATGTACTATTCAAGTATATAAATGAACATGCCTCTGTATTTTGTGGGAAAAGAAAGCCTTTTTGTCCTGTTATTCAAACAAAATTATAATTTTTATCCTTATAATGTATCAAAGGAGGCTTTGTCATTAATCATGTCAAAATAAAACAACTTATTCAGCAAAAATCTTTTTTTCTTAAGTTATATTTATTCATTTGATGAAGTTACCAAATTAATGTAGTGCACTATTAATCATTCTCCTTTTTATTTACAAATTAGCCTACTGAACCAGATAGATTTTTTTTTTAATGCAATTGCTGGTTGTTTGACTTAAAAAAAAACCCACTTGTCTTACAGTTACACCTAGATGAAAAAAAAAAAAGTGTCAAATATGAATGTCTGCATTTTCCCTCCTTTCTGAAACAGAGTGCAACGCTTGAAACTTAAACCATTGATAGCACATGTACAGTGTGCATATTGAAGAACAGTCTCACTCTTTAACACTTAACTCTTAAAAAGATGGTCTCAGAGTTTTTAAGTAGCTAACTGGATGAAAGTTTTGCCAAAAAAAAAACCAACAACAAATGAACACATTTGCTTCATCCTGCTAGTTGCAAGTAATAGATTAGAAGTACCATAAATAAATTTAATACTATTTTTCATTAATTTACAATTTGCAAAAGTAAGGTTCAGGAAGCATTTGGCCACTGATGATGCTTAAAATAAATGATATGCCAAAGCAAGAGTTGTATAGTCCTGAATCTTATCATTGCTAACGTTATTGAAATTAAAAAAAGATTGCACTTCTAAAATTGCATTGAAATTGAGGACAATTTTTAAGCGACAATAATTGTCAGCATTTCTATGGCACTTTTTTCTCTAGAAAGTGAGTTGAAATATTGATTCTTATCTTCCATTAACGTAAAGACTAATTGTTTCAGTACATACCTTATTCAAATATAACTGGTATACATAAGTGTTGCCATAATTACTGGCTGCGCCAAATGAATATTCAAAGACATTTTTTAAGCATTTCAATAAGACGTCCTTCCTGGTGCTATTTATAATATTATAGTCCAAACTGAAATAGTATCTTCAGTTAAAAAAATATTTTGATAAAGAAAGCTCATTGACCTGTATTCGCTTGGGGAAACATCTAAATTTTTATACATAATTATCGGTTACATAAAATATACATAGTGAGTGCCAAACATCTAAAAAAAACTTCAGATAGCTTTTTCTCTCGCCGTAAAACCAAAGGAATTGAATAATTAACCACGTGTCCTACAGTTTTACTTTTAAATGCAGAATTGTATTTATTTGGGTGGTTCAGTTTTATTTTTGGTAGCCTAGGCTACATACATATAATTAATTGGATAAAGACTGATTATAACAAAACAGAGGAGGAGTAAGAATTTCTCATTAAATAACTTTTATTATTTCATGCATAATTTTTCAAATAACAGGAAGATTTTACAATTTGAAGTGTTGCATCATTTAACATTCTGCATTCAATAAATTTATACATGTACATACAAATACATTGTTTTTAGATCGAGTGTCTGTCTGTCTCTATCTTTCCATATCTCAATCTCTCTCTGTCTTTCCCCATCTCGCAAGCTCTCTCTGTCTTTCCCCATCTCTCAAGCTCTCTTTTCCCCTCTCTATCCCTCCCCCCTCCCCCATCTCTCTCTCTCTCTCTCCCACTCTCTCTCTCCCTATTTCCTATATCTTTAAAAATAATATAGTATTAGCTAGTCCTTTGGCAAATGCACAAGTTTTTCCATTTACACTCATTTCTCTCATGTTCAATAAAGTGAACATTGATCATTGATAACCTTCAAGATATTGGGTATGTTTGTTCTTTTTACATGCACTGTAGCTGGAATCCCCATGGAATCATTTTTGTAATAATGTTTCATTTCAGCAACATGACATTCAGAAGGTGGCATAATTTTTTCTCAGGTGTGGGAGGCTTGTCATCCTCTTTACTTTCCCTTTTCTTTAAAATAGTCGGCTGGAGAAAGAAAGAGACACGTACATGAAAAAACAAAACATGTATTGTTACTTTCCATCGCTTATTGTAGCTACATGTACTCTTTGTTCTCTTGGCTTGCATAAAGAATAGATTTAGTGAAATTAAGTCTTTAAGTTAAAAATAGCATCAAAGAGGATGTGTGTCCATTTTGCAAGTTGGATTTGTTATTTTTTTAATTTTAAGATGTAAAAACGATCCTCATTTATTTGAACTGTTTTACTACATTTTCATTAGAACTGCCAGTAAAAAAAAGTAAATATAAACAAAAAATACTAATATATGCGCGGCACGGACTTTAAGAGATCCCAATAAACTTCCAATTTCTTCTTTCTAACTAAAGCAAACTTACGCGGTGCCATGATAAAGCAGACAACAAAAAAATCATAATCGCTAAATGCACATTTTTTTTTTAAATGAGGGATTTTCGTTCTTTATATAAAAAGTTGAAAAAAACTGCCCCTATGATTTCATTCCTTTACTGGAACACCCCACGAGGCAATGTTAACTTTGCACCCATCCTCCAATATTCACACTCCACCTTAGTACTAGCCAGCCTCGTACACAGGTAACACTTTCGGCTGACCAATACACGCCATACTTGAGTTAAAAAACTGAAATGAAAAAGCCATTTATTTACCCAGTTTTTCCACAGCTTCCACACACACGCTGGGGAACATGCTCTCTGTGTACGTGGCTATGATCAACAAAGTCATTGTCTTCACAAGCACCAGGCCTCGTTTACCCTGATAGAGAATAAAAAGAGCTAGATTCAAATGTGTTAAATGGAGTGAAACATAAAGATCTATGTTAACTAATAAAATAAATATAATAAGTGGTCAGCTAGACTGCCTTTTCTCCCGTTCCACTGAGAAATCACATGTTCTGGCACACACACAAGCACACACACACACAAACATCCACGCACTCTAGGACTCAATTCAGCCACATCCAAACAGTTGCTTCTTGTAGTTATCGATGACAACGGAATGCATCATCCATAAATACATGTATCTATTGTATCCTTTAGTTTAATAGCCTTTTATAAATTATGGTGTAAAAACTAGGAGTATTGGCACAAACCTATGTTACAAACTTAGTAGACATGTATCAAAAGAAAAGCCATAATCAAATTTACTTTCCGAATTTTTATAAAGCTAACAAAGAAACCATAATTAATTTCATGTGCTTACACATTTTGCGTAGATTGAAGTCTTGTCTGCTCGCACGCACTTATACTGTTTATCGTCGAAGTAGATGCCCTCCTCGCGAGTTTGGGGCGGGTTCTTAAATGCGTCCAGAAGAAGGGTAACCTGATCAGGGTATAGCTGCAGAGATAACAAAACACAGTCTTTGATACATGTATAATCAGCGTAAGTTTGGAAAATAGCTTAATATAATAATTATTGTTTTCCTTGTTTATTAAATAAACCTTCTTTTCCTTCAATGGTCTCCATGGGTGGCGTAGTACTATAAAATTCAGACCGCTGCCACCCTCCATTAATATTAAAAGGCGACAGCCACAGCATAGAGATTTAGCAGTCCGATATTAATAGCGATGGGGGTCAAATAAAGAGGGGACGTTTATAACAACTCATAATAAGGGCTAAGAAAACTGGAGAAAGGAAGAGCGAGAGTGTGTTTGTGAGTTAGATAGATAGATAGATAGAGAGAGAGAGAGAGAGAGAGAGAGAGAGAGATAGATAGATAGATAGATAGATAGATAGATAGATAGATAGATAGATAGATAGATAGATAGATAGATAGATAGATAGAGAGACACACACACACATACGGACAGACAGATTCAACGATAAGACATACACAGATAGAGAGAGAAGGAGAGACAGAACAGGAGAAAAAAAAGGTGTGGGAATGAGTAATACTAGTAGAAATTCTATGAAAGTAAAACAGATAGGTAGGTGAGAAAGAGAGAGAGAGAGAGAGAGAGAGAGAGAGAGAGAGAGAGAGAGAGAGAGAGAGAGAGAGAGAGAGAGAGAGAGAGAGAGAGAGAGAGAGAGAGAGAGAGAGAGAGAAATTAAAAGGCGTTTTGGAAAGGTGTGATTTATTTTTATTCACAAAAAGAGAAAATAGTTCATGCAACCTCAAGATAGATTTAGGACCACCATTATAGCCATGAACTCCATGTTCAAATTTCGTAATCCAAGGTCAAAAGAATCCGCTAAAAGAAAGGTTACGGGATGCAATGGAATTCGAAATTGAAATAACTAACACTGTTTACTTTGCACGTTGTTATTGACCCTTTAACTGGAGGTATAGAAAATAGAAAACAGGTGGTGTCTGCCAGGGACTCACGTTGAATCCGACTGAGCTCGCCCTCACGTTGCCATCTTTGCGGCGAATGATTGCGCACTGTTGGACATGATCGGTGCAGATAAGGGCGTCCTGAAGCAGGTTCGATAGCTGGTTCATCTTCACAGCATCCTAGGGAAAACAGACAAAAAAAAACAACAACAAACCAACTTATATTCATGTGCAAAGATTTCAAATGCGATCTAAATGAAGAGATTTTATTGTGAGTAGCCCTAAACGCATAGCATTGATTCGACCAGTCTAAGGTGATCCTGGTTATATTTTGACCTATGCGCTGCATTTTGACCTTACTGCAGTTTCCATCGACCTTGTGATTGTCACGTTCAGCAAATAGAAAACTTTGCGAAAATAGCAGACACTTCGTAGGTAAAGGTGGCTTATCTTAACTACGTGGCTATAAAGCAATATAAGTATATATCGCTTACATTGTTTAGAGTCTCTTTCAAGGGACCACTGACTTTGGCTAAAAGCCTTCAGTACGGAAAACTCCTTGAAGTTGATACATTCTTACAGCTTAACATTCTATAAAAATCAAAAGTCTGCCAAGTTAAGTGCTGAAAAGTGCACAATAAATACCAGTGGAGACGACACAAAACTAGTTTCAGAGAAAACGTATTACATATATGTTGATCCGACCGTATTAGAGAGAGAGAGAGAGAGAGAGAGAGAGAGAGAGAGAGAGGGGGGGGGATTTCTGAGACCACTGATTACACCATTGGGATATTTCAAGCTAATGACATTCGATGGGTCTCTGTCAGAACATTCTGTAATTCATTTCGCCAACGTCATCATTTTAATCCACAAAGAAATAATATTTGAAAACTAACATTTTGTTGAAATTCAAGGTTTAACGTCTATATTATTTGGTACCTATAATCAGTCTGTATCGAGGATATGCATACAAAAAATCTAGGCTGAAAAGAGTGTCCTCTCTGGAAAAAAAAAGCCATTACTAAGTCAATTCCGTGAATCCAAGATACAACATTGCATGATTACGTATGGGTTAAGAAACGGAATAAATCACTCAGCAACCTGGGATGCTTTTGTGCTTCAATGAAACGTGATTATGTTGTGTTCCTGTAGTCTGCGGACAAAAGCAATACAGTTGCTACACACACACACACACTCACACATCAAGTAACCAAACAGATGAAGCGATACACATCTACATCAAGATATGTCATTTTGTACAATATTTCTCCAAAAATACGAACATTAGCATGCTGACAAGAATTGAATTAATATCAAATTTATTTTGCTTTTAAGTATTGGTGGAATTTCAAGTTTATAATAAAGATGCAATTGCACAATTCACAAACCTGACATATAAATTTCTGATTTCGAGCTGCCATGAATGTAACCTACGCTAGATTTAGCTATAGAATCGACATTAAAAAAAAAAAACAACAACAAAAAACAAACAAAAAAAAAAACAGTGAAATTATACTGGTTAGATCGGTGCGTTATAATGTGACTGGCTGAGACAGGAGTCCAAGTCTCCCCGTCCTGTCTTGTGTGTGGCAGCTCATTGTCATACGTCAGTCTAGAGTTTTTTTTTTACCACAATATAGCCTTTATAGTGCTGACTTTGGACGCCAAACAACCAACTGAACCAGAAAAACATATTTTTATTCTTCTAGATTCAATTTTAATTTGTGATGGAGAGGCGGCCTTTAATTATGAAATTCACGCGGTAGGCCTAATTAAACCATATTATTAAAAAAACAACAACAAAAACAAAATAAAACAAACAAAAACAAAGCAAAAACAAAATAAGCAAAACCCTATACCAACAACTTACCAAATCATACTTTTTTCTCTCATCTCCTGTCCATTTAAGAAAACTTAACATCATTGTCAACGAGCTTTTGCGTGAGAAAATAATTATTTCTCCTCGTAAACGCCAAAACAAGATTTTTTTTTCATAAATTTGTAAAAGCCCTTGATGAAGACCACTATTGTTAGTTTACAAAGGTGAGAAGGTTTTATGACAGCTTTCACCTGCACCCGGATACAAAGCGCTTCTAGAAACACTCGGGGTCGACTGTGTTTCCAATAAGGTCTCGGGGACAGACGATAAAGCCCTCAAACCCAGAGTGTTAAGTGAGATAGGTATGTCCTGGACAGGTGTTAGACCAATTTGCTCAAGGACATGCATTCATCGGTAAAGAAAAAGGTTGGTCTTTTATTATGCGCAACTCTAGTAAAACATACATTGTGATTGAAATGTCATTTTCTCCCCAAATACAACGACGTGCATACTTGTCAGAATGTAATTCGTCTGATAATTAAAAATGTGTTATTGTTCACCCTGTCATGCAAGTAAGAACCTCAAATCAAATGAGTAGGGAAATGGGTTTTGCTCACATTTTCTATCTGTGAGCATAATGAATTCAGACGAAAGCTTATGAAAACGATTGCAATACATATCAATTCGTAAACTGTACAAAATAATAGATCATCATTATTCAGCATTCATTTTATTTAGTCGGTAACTACGACATAAATTAATCAATCAGCAGTTAATATAGGGATATGATTATCATTACAGGAGGCAAACTAAACTACATAAGAACATGACATGATAGAAGAAATCATAATATTACTTTGCTATGGTCGCATTACGCATTAGCAATGCATTACCGTTCTACAAGGCGGTGGTCTAAGCTGTGAAAAGAGCCGTTGTTTTTACAGATTAAGCGGAGTTTCATTAAGTACTCGGCCGGTGCGGTTCACACATGGATCGCCATTAACAGAAAATATGGGGGTTGGGTCGCCACAGTGGCGCGATGTGACAAGAAGTGAATAGTGGGGGGTGGGGGGGGGGGTAAATGGAGATTTTTTTTCTTTTTACACTAATTTCTGCATTTAGAAGAAGAAGAAGAAGAAGAAGAAGAAGAAGAAGAAGAAGAAGAAGAAGAAGAAGAAGAAGAAGAAGAAGAAGAAGAAGAAGAAGAAGAAGAAGAAGAAGAAGAAGAAGAAGAAGAAGAAGAAGAAGAAGAAGAAGAAGAAGAAGAAGAAGAAGAAGAAGAAGGAAGGAAGAGGAGGAGGATGAGGAGGAGGAGGAGGAGGAGGAGGAGGAGGAAGAGGAGGGGGAACTAATATAAGGAGGAGGGTCAATAGGGTAGATGCGGAGAAAGGGGGTGGGGTCTTTTCGTTAAAATACCAGACTTATTTACTTAAAAAGTGAATACATTTCTCATGACGATATTGGCTACTAACATAAGAAACAAGTCTGTTTAAAATGTCACCGTTTTATAAAATATATAGCCTATGTATTATATATTCCCTCCCAAACCAAACTTTCTACAAATATACATGTGTGATACAGTAAATCAGCGAATGATCTATTTAAACATGTCATTCCTGAATTTGGTACCATGATATCGTCAGATTCATGTAGTGACCAAAAAGGCAAATAAATAAACAAAAACAAAACAACAGTAACAAACTAAATAGCGTATGATTCTTGACCCAGGTAAGTACAGTCACAAACCTTTTGCCAAATGGTACCCGTTTAAGTTATTTAAAATGTGAAACCGTAAACATTTAACGATGGTTCAATTAACACTTGAAACGTTGAAAGACGCGGCAAATTTTACTGTTACACATTGGAAGGGAAACCACAGAGTTTGCACAACGATGTGTAGCGCAGTTTATGTTAAAAAACACAAGGGGAAACAACCACTATCTGTATGTTAACTTTTTAACTTATTGTGATGTTGTCCCTTCAAAGCGAGATATTGGAAATACAAGATACCACACGATATTATAGCTTGTGCAAGATACCTCTGTTATCACTCTTTCCGACACAAAAGTGTAAAGTGAAATATTGAAATAAATATGCATCTACTAATAATGACATAGCTGAAATAAACATGTAGCTGTCTCAGTATTAAATCGGCCATTTAAAATTATACGTGTAACTGATATACGATACGGTTAAATAAATCCAACTTAGCATAACGCTCTTTTTTCTTCTTGTTGTATGTACTTATCTTCAATATGTAAACTTTGGTACCTTTATGTAAAAAAAAAATCCCACAAATTGTGTGTATAATGACGCATATCATTATCACCTATGGTTAAGGATGTTATAATTCTCACCGGTACACCTCTGACTTGAAAAGCCGGGTTTGTTGAAAAATCCAAGTCAGCCATAATCACAGAGGATCCACACAATCACTGATCTGTCTATGTTCTAAAGTTTAGTGGCCACTTGTCTATTCGAGGCAGTTTGCAAATACAAGAAAGTCACAGTCTTTTTGAATGCAATGTTGCTTTATAGATATTCAATGTAACTTCTTTCGCGAAGAAAACACATACTATGATATACGTTAATACGCTATGGTTTTGCAATTATACGATCTCACGTAGTTATAACATGATGAATTCAAAACACGGTAAAAAACTGTGATGATAGTTCAATTGTTAAACAGTGTTATCACATCTTTATATAAAAATATAACGCCCGAAATAGATCACAAGATTAATCTGCATCGCCTGTTGTTGTTTTTTTTTCATTTAGTGAAGTCATACACGCCCTACATCAGGCGTATAGACTTACTAGTAGCTATATCGAGTTATAAATCTATATGAATATATTTTATTTTTTACATTCAGGTTAAGGGAACTGAACACTAAAACCAGGTCTAATTATACATTCAATGTAAAGATATAAAGGAATAAAAACCTACATAATGGCAATGATAAATTTGCTATAAAATCCAATTCTCGTGTACAGCACGCTACACTATGTTCTTGTAGGTTCTATTTGACTTTAGTCCCCAGGCTGCATAGTTTAAGGAAATGGTCTAAACCCAACAATTTGACTACATTCGTTCGTTCTCGGTGTAATGAAAGGAAGGACATAAATTTATGGCTATCGGTGTGACACGATCGGTGCCTATGAACACACTCGGGTGGCTTGTTCCGTTGAAAAAAAAAGGAATATAAAAGGTAGAACTGACTGGATCAAAAGAACACTCTAAAAAGAGTAGTGAAAGTTTACAAAAATGTCAGCCCAACAGAACTATCTAAAATAGCTGCTAAATATCCTTGGATATAAGAAAACACTCCTATTGGATCTAAGCAAACATTCCTATATAAAAACACAAATGACATTGATTCGCCTTGGTGCTATGACTTGTATATTTCCCCCATTCCCTCAGTTTCCTTCAATAGAAGCGCGCACACTTAAAAAAAACACCAATTCATAATCACAATACATGTTGCTTTGCATTTAAAAGGAAAACTGAAAATCTAGGAGGTAGATCAGTTGGTAGATAGACGGGTTTCTGATAACGAGGTTACTGGTTCGATACTCGATCAGAATGCAAACGTCCAAAGTATACCCGATACGTGTCTAGTTGGCATCCCCTAAAATTGACAAACATTAGTCTTAGGACTCGTCCCCAAGACATCTAATTGCCGACGTTGGACGTTAAGAACGAGTAAAACAAATTACATTAATTAATTTTACAGGCATGAAACAAAATAAAGTCAAGTCAAATGCAAATGCGCCATTCAATTTCGATCGTTCCTTTTTTGGTCGATACGCATGGTTACTACATATTTGTATTTTCGCATTCACATACACAGGGTTAATAGGAAGGTTATATACTTTGTTAATTGGGAACCGCGTAAATTAATGGAACGCTTCGATTATGATCAGTACAACAGATCACAGTAGGCTATAGATCTACCAGTGCTTGGCATTCATGCAATGTCAAAGCTCTTTAATTAAATCTGTTGTATTCATTGAAACAAAACAACAAAATGATGTTGGTTGGTCCCATTGCCAGAGGGAAAAATAATTAGACCAAAACTTAATTATAAAGTTGTCTTATGACGTTTTGTAATTTTAACTGTCGCAATCTAAGCGTAGGCCCTACATAACTGGGACCATAATTATGACCTCTCAGGTCGCAATGTGCTAAGTCGGTTGCTTTAAAACCTTACATTCAATCAATCTCAGTGAAAAAAAGTTCTTATTGAATTTATGAAGTAAAAAAAAAAAATTTCTTTCAAAACCACAAATTAATGGACATTTTAAATATCCATGTCACAAGATGACCACTTAAATCATATAACTGTCACTTAATGAATATAAATATTCCACAGCAACTGTAGATAGAACACTTTTTTTTAAATATTAAGATTAACACAATAGAGGTAAATTTACAAATGGTAGTGTTTATATACACAGCACTGCCAAAATACGTGCAGCTACAACTCTTAACTAGAGAGGTGCACAGCTTTCGGGTAGGGATCTAAATTACAGGTTCTCGCACTTGGAGCTTGGGTAAAAACCTGTCTAGTAACTGCACTACACGCTTGCCCCACCACAAGAACCTCATTGATCGCCGGTGATTAAAATCGTGAGACCGTTTTAATTATGTTCTGTACAAGGCAGTCTCAAAGATTCCTTTATGGTAAAATTAACATCAATCAAAACGCTCCACTTCATTGCGATACCTAGACTATTTGTATGAAATGTTAATCTAACCAAATAAAGTACAACTACTGAGAAGAAGCAGAAACTTGTTGGAACTAGCCTGCGGTCGCTAAATCAGTGCCGTTATGTAATACATGGTCGATTTATAGAACGGGCACCTAGCCATTAGAGGGCGACTGGCGAGGATTATGATGAGGCTTAAGTCGGTTTCAGCTTCGAGTCGTACTAATAAAGGCAAAACCGCTTAAACGATAACATAGATTTGGACATAAAACACGCTTAAAAGTTCTGCAAATTAGCAAAGTCCTAGAACTGACTGTTGTTGCGTGGAGAGTATGCAGAGATTTTAATGATTTGGTCGAGGCCTTTGCCGATGGATAAGTTGTTTAGAATCCGTCTAGCGGAACCATATACTTTTCTGAATGGAACTGATACACGAAAACATGTAGCCAACTGATGTATGCAGACAGGCAATGAAGACTTTGCATTTAGGCCTTCGATGCGCGAGCACCAAATCAACAATCAGTTTTCTTGATATTACAGGGGACTTTCAATATTGATTGGTGCAATAACAAGACTGGCGTTTGGTCGAAATTAGCTGCTTTGATATTGGCAAATGCGCGATCAAACTATGAGCAGGCGTGATACGTGGTGTATGGAGGTATGTTTGAAAGCTGGTCAAAATAATCAAAGCAGGACCAAGACCACTCAGTGTAAGTTTCGAGTACCGGTACACCCAAAAACATAGTTTTTGTATGGCAAGGGCAAGGGGTGAAAACACTGGGCACTGGATAGTCTGGTTGAGGTCTTGTTACAAGAAAGGTATTAAATAAGCAGCGCATGGTCCCCCGAGGAAAATATGTGAGACAATAAGAATTTAGGAGAGACAGCAGGACGAGTGATCGTTAAATTTTTGCTAAACCAAAAAATTCATAAATACGATAAATCTTAGAGTTACAGTGAACCGCGTTAAATTCAGTGAGCAAAATCAGGAAACAATGATTTAAAAAATCACGATTGGATTAGGGAAACGTACATCGTGCAGTGCAAATGGAATTATCCACACCTTTACAATCTCTCTTGTGCAATTGCTGCATCACAGCAAAAATAAAGGAAGACCATTGCAAAAAATTATAATGATATCGTAATGTATTGCGCCAGTAGGAGGTTTATGGAACAGAATTGTTAGGAATATAACACAGTAATAGATATAATCGATTTAAAGCACAATATAAAAACAAACCAAGCTTTGAAGAAAAAAAATGAGTATAAGGGTGATATTAACGTGTATGTATATATAAATAATAAGCATGTTACAATTCTAAATATCATACATGAGCACGGGACAAACATCCTGCTAATATTTATGGTTTTTCTGACCTTTTCAACTACATGTAATTGTTGAAAATTATGATTGATCTTGGCAGGTAAGAGTTCTTATACCTGTTTGTTCTCGTTTTTGGCAGTGCATACCTTCCGCTGCTTTGTAACTGCCTCTTGTCATAGTCACGATGTAAGGGATGTAATGAGTCTGACAGTATGTCTTGCATCTTGTTTGTCGTACGTCTTTGACATATATCTGTCTATATCTTCCTGTGGAGTGCCCAATACTGAACCTGCTTTTTAATGATTTCATTAAGTCTGTCCTTGTCTTTTTGTGATATACCCCCCAAAAACAACAACAACAACAACAAACAAAGGAAACAACAACAACAACAACAACAAAACATGTGTGACATAAAGTTATTACACTGCTACATCTTAAGTAAGGTTTCACAAATATAAAAAGAGCACAACTTACTCAAACAATAAATACGTGGTTTGATTTTGTTCACAATCGAATCGGTGTTATCTTTCCAAGAAAGTTTGTTATCAATTACTATGCCAAGATATCGAAAGGTTTCCACCTTCCACGTTTTTGACCTTCATATAAATATAATTAGGAAAAAGGGCGTTCTCTGGAAAATTGATGAGGATTTCTTTCATTTATCAACATTTAATACAAGATGATCTCTATCACACCACTCGACAAAAGAGTCTATTTCCTGTACATGTATAGTTAGAGTCTTGGTCACCCGTAATAAGTCCTGTCAATCCCGAATCGTCAGCATATATGTGAATAATACAATTAGAATGACCTGATCTACAGTCAGATGTATAAATGGAAAAAAAGAGGAAAGGAGACAGGGCTGTTCCCTGAGGAGCACGTATATTGCCTTCGTTATTATTACGTATGGTGTTAATGACGTGTTCAGTTTTACCAATTGTGGTTTGGATGTCAAATGGCCCTGTGCCAATTGGAGACCTATGGCACATTCTTCATACTAATCATACATATTTGTAAAAAGGTAGATTTTCTGTTTAATAGTAATGCGTGTAGTATCATAACATTAATACCACTGATGGCTGAAGATCAAACGCAAACTCCGTATGATACAACAGAACAAAAACTTCAAGAGGATTTCTTTCCACGGGTCATAATGTCGGTAATGAGCATATCGCATCTGGACACCTATAACTGATGTTTGTTATCCTTGTATGGTGATAATTTGTCAAGTACTGACTAATGGCAACAGACAATAAAGGGCAAGCAATTCTTAAAGCGGGCTCATTTTTCAGCGTAATTTAATAGAAAGAGGAACTAAAAGGTAATGTAGAATAATTGAACTTTTTATCAACAATTTCAACATAAATTTCACAAGTAAAAATTTCTGGTAAATTAGTGACTGCCATAAATATCCTAAGCAAACCTTTTTTTTAGCTTAAATGTTTCTCAATGATGTCTTTTATTAATTTTTTTTCCATTTAGGTATTGTTGCTTCACTAGGAAAGCATCAGTATTGAGTTGATCATAGCAAGGTAATAATAATTTACTATTACATGTATCCAACTTTGAGGGGTCTGAAGTTATCACGAATAAAGATCGTTGGGACAGAACGAAGCAAACTCCCACCGAGACAGGAATCAGAAAGCGCAAATGGGGCTGGATAGGCCACACACTTCGAAAGCCTGTATCCAACATCACAAGGCAAGTCCTGGAGTGGAAGCCAGTGTGCCGACAACTCTTCTGACGACCAAGACCAAAACCAGGATAGGGACCGGGAACATCAGAACCCGGAGAGAGTCTCCGGAGAGAATCCGACATGAGACCGGAAGAATAGCACATGTATGTGGAGAAATAAATGTATGGTTTGAAAATATTGGGCCTCTGTGAGACCAGATGGACAGGAACAGGAAGAACAAGACTATTCAATGGAAACACTATAATACACTCTGGAAATTAAGAATGTCAAGCACATACACATGGAGTCGCATTGCTTATGACACCGGAGGCAATACGGGCACTACTGTCCTGGGAACCTGTATCACCGATGATTCTCACAGCAAGATTTAACTCGAAGGGCAGAAGAGTCGCCACCATCCAGTGTTATGCTCCTATAAATGTAGCAGAGATCGAGGACAAACTAAGGTTCTATGAACATGTCCATACGGTGATCAAGTCCCAAGCAGAGACATGAGAATCTTGTTGGGAGACCTGGACCGACAACACAAACATGAAGCACATCATGCGAATCCACGGCACCGGAAATCAGAATGAAAAAGGAGAATTCTTCACTAGTTTTGCTCCTGATAATCGGAGATACCCTGTTCCCACACAAGACCAGTCATAAAACATGGATTTCCCCCGACGACAAGACCGAAAATCAAATAGACCACATCACAATCGGCAGAAAGTGGAGACGAAGCTTGTACGTTAGGGTGAAACGTGGCGCGGACGCAGCATCAGATCACCACCTGGTTGTTGCAGTGCTTAAGATTAAGCTCAAGGCTTTCAACGACAGGGCAGGACGACCAACACACAAGTTAAATGTAGAGTGTTTTAAAGAGAAACAAAAAGCAGAACAATTCAAAATAGAACAAAGGTACAAATTCAGAGTGCTCTCCTTACTACCAGATGAGACAATTGAGTAACAGTGACAGACAATTGAGTAACAGTGACAAAGCCTGTGAGAGACTTGGAAGGCGACATGTTCAACAGTTTGGTAAAAAGACCAGGAGACACAATGAGGTGACCTCAACCGGTACCTGTAAACTCATCATTGAGAGGAAGAACGTGAAATACCAGATCAATCAGACCCAGTACATGCAGGAAAAGTATCTAATACAAGCTCGATACTGGGAGAAAAATAGAGGGGTGAAGAAAAATGCCAGGAAAGACAAAAGAAATTACGTGTAGGGGCGCTGACAAAAGAGGCAGAGGCTGCAGAAGGCCAAAGTTTGTCACTATCATCCAACAACTCTACGAAAACGACACTTGTCAAGTTATCCACGACGAAAACTGACGGAACCGTTTAATGTGCAAACTGGCGTCGCCAACGATCTTCCTTATGGTGGTTGACTGGGTTATGAGACAGTCTACAACAGGTCGAAGGACAGGTATCCAGTGGACCGTCATGAAGCAGTTGGAGGATCTTGACTTTGCAGACGACATCAGCCTTCTCTCCCTCATGCAACAGGACGTGCAAGAGAAGCTCTATCATGTGGCAGAAGGAGCCGGGAAAACTGGACTCCACATAAACATCAGAAAGACAGAAGCCATGAGAATCAACAACAAACAGGCCACTGCATTGCGAAAACATGACAAAAATATTAAAGAAGTTGGTAGAGTTGTTAGCAAAGACATGGGCACAGAAGATGACATCAGATGCCGAATCAACAAGGTCAGATACGCCTACAACACCCTCAAACCAATTTGAAGCTCTAAAGCACTATCAGTCCGAAGCGAGATCCGGATCCTCAACACTAACGTAAAGTCAGTCCTTCTCTATGGCTTTAAAACATGGTGTGCGATTAAGACTAGCAACAGATACCTCAGAAACATCCTCTACTTTAGGTGGCTTGAAGTTGTCTCAAACAAAGAACGAAGTAAACCCCCATCGAGACAGAGATCAACAAGCGTAAGTGGGGTTGGTTAGGCCACACACTCCGAACATCACAAAACAAGCTCTGGAGTGGAATCCCCAAGGAAAAAGAAAGGTCGGCCGTCCAAAGAAAACTTGGTGGCGAAGCACAGACGCAGAAATAAAAGCTGCCGGTACTACATGGGCTGAGCTGAAGAGGACCAGCCAAAACCCAGTCAGGTGGAGGGTAGTTGCTGCGACCCTATGCTCCACAAGGAATCAAGAGGCTTAAATTAACTAAACTAAGTTAAGACAGTTTACATTGTTGATGTGTAGGCTGGAAAAAACCCCTTATATTTCTCTGTCCTAACAAGGCTAAAATATTTAAAGAAAAAAATTGCTATTAAGTATTATCCTTCTCATGCCAAAGTGTTTTCACTTCTTTCAATTCGGTGACTCAGCTTGATATTTTTGGAAGCCCTGATTATATAACATGTTTTTGTTACTAAGCCATGTCTATCCTGATATCCCACAGCTTGCTCCTGCGTGCAGGATTTTGTTAAAAAACTTAAAGCACTTATTTTTCTTTTCTCTGGCCCAAGACCTTCATCCACCTCCTCACATCAACTACATTAGGCTTACACTCAAGGAAACACTTTGCTCGCATCCTGTATCCTTTCCTTCATTTGCAGTGCTCCTGTTATTCTCACGAAATAATAGGGAAGATGATCATATCAAGAGTTATCTTACTTATTTGAAGACATCAGCTTTACTTAAGGTCTCAGATTATTGAATGTGTCATGATTTTAGGCCTATTCCTTGTGTGCGCATTATTTTGGGGAATCTTAATAATTAGAAAAGTTAAAAGCTTTGAATTTCATTATTTTGAAATGGAAAGTATGCAGATCAATACAAAAAGGTGCTAGCACAAGTGCATATCAACCTGGGAGGTGCATTGGTCCTGGGGTAAAACATCGGCTTCCGACGCAAAAGGTCCGAGTTCGAGCCCTGGCGATTGCGCTCCCTACTGGGACCAACTGAGACAGGAGTCATGGTATCCCCGCCCTGTCTCGTGTGTGGCAGCACATAAAATTGTCAGACGTTAGTCTTGGGGATGTCCACAATATAGCCTATATAGTGCGGATGTTGGACTTTAAACCAACTCAACAACAACTGCACAGGTTGTAATAGTAGTCTTCAAAAGAGGGTACAATACTAAAAAAAATTCTTTGCAATTGTATGAAATAAATTTGCTTGTTGAATAAGTATGGCTCATGTCTTCAGACAAAGGGGAATTACTTTATGTTTTAAGTCAAATCCCCATCTTTTTAGATGAACTTTTTTTTTCTCCTTTTCTTATTTCTTCTCTGTGGACCTTTATACCATCTATAGGAATACTTTTGTTCTCATCATCAATCAAAAGTTTGTTTACATAGCCTTCCCTAAAGGTATATTAGGCCTACACCAGTAGCCTAATACAAAGCAGAGGTAAATTCAATAAGTAGAATTTCGTGGGAAGCAATTATTCAAAAACATAAAAGGAATTCAAAATGTGATAATAAAATGGATTTGAGGCTGCAGTAGCCCTTAGGCAAAGCACCTGCTGCCAATGCAGGAGATCCTTTGTTTGAGCCCTGCTTTGGAGGCGGTGTTTTTCCCTTGGTTGAGTCGGTTTCAGTAAAATGTGACCGAGAAGTCCCAGATACACCAATTAGGGGTATCATTGCCGTAAAGGAATTTTATTAAGACCCAGGAGACATTAAACTAGAAGAAAATTTCACTTTAAGATACTTTAATTGGATAAGGGATTTCCAGCACTCATCTATTAATTTTGTGACTTTAGATCCCAATTCTTACTCTTAAAATTCAGGACTGCTATTGATTCTGTTAATTTCTTTCCTCAAAAAAAAACAAAAAACTAAGATGATTAAAAATTATTGCATTGGAAAATATCATGCATGACATGGTACCTGAAAACTTGAATCAATTACCACAGGAGAAAGCAAAAGTACCCTTACCACACCCTCTCTTTCCTAGGCCTTTGCACATTTGATAATTCTCTCTGCTACGTGAACGCAAACGAAATTTATAAAATGGATGAATCTAGATATGAAGTCCACGACAAAGGCATTGGGCAAACTTCATTTGTCTCTTAAAAAAATATGTAGGCCTAGATAAGCTAAGCTGAGATGGTTTTTAACGTCCAGCATCAGGAATATATAGGCTATATTGTAGACGGGCCCCAAGGCGGACGTCTGACAATTGTATGTGCTGCCACACATGAGACAGGGCGGGGATACCATGACCCCTGTCTCAGCCGGTCATATTATACTGACACCGACCCAACCAGTAGGGAACGCAACCGCCAGGATTCGAACTCGGAACCTTTTTCGTCGGAAGCCGATGTTCTACCCTTTGGCCACCGCGCCCCATCTAGGCCTAGATAGATTTAACAGGGACAAATTCAGAATGACAAAAAAGAGAAAAAAAAACGTTCTAGATCTAGATCTAGATGCCATTGATATATCTTACCACATTTTTTAAATCTTGAAGATGGTAAAAAATAAAAACGTTGCTCACGTCTTGAAATCGAGACGTAGATCTATATTTACGGCTGCGATGCAGTAAGAAAGTGATGTCAATGTAAACAGGATATATTACAAAGTTACTGCCCCTGTGGTTGTTAAGCAGCCTCGGGAAAAACTTTTTTATGGAGTAAAAATTCATAAAAAAAACTTAGTAACTTTGTTATACCATTCCATTTTTGCTCACAATATCAAAATTTCTGATATTTCAAATACTATTGCTTAATTTAATTCATAGAATCAGCTATACTTATTTTCGTTCGATATAAACTTTGCATTTTGTCCGCAACTATTGAGATCTAGTTTCTATGTGACGTCACTTTGTCATCAATAATGGCGCATAAACATTGGGTCTTGGTGTGAACTTAGTCCGTTTTGCTGCCCAGAGTTGTAGCAGAACTATTTTCTCGGATACATCGATTAGCAATTATTATGGCATCTATGATATATCAAAAGAGAAGAGGTGGGACAGTGAAAATATACGATCAAGATGTTGTGGAAAAAGTAATTAATATTGAATCGGAGATGCAGAGAGCATCGTCAGATTTGAAGGTAAGGTATTGCGGCTTAAATCCTCATTTAGATACGGTTAATAACGTTTTACAGTAAATTGAAGTAGATTCATTATTTACCATAGATCTGTTTAAAAGTTTTCAATTGACATTTTCCCCTCTCAAATCTTCTAGAAGAAATGTGATCTGTAAGATTGCAAGAACTGGGCTACATTTTTAGATACCTAAATCTGAATAACCTATATAAAAAAGTAATATAAAGGTCACACTATATTTTGTTGTATTGAAATCAGCGCTGCATCGACTATGCCAATAGAAGTGGGAATTTCTGGAAGTCCTGGACCTGAATTCCTTATTTTATGTGCTCATTCGAATCTTTACTTCATTTAAGGGAGTAAAATAATCTTTTTTGTATCAGTTTGAACCTTCATATACTGATTCAAATGAATTTTAATGTCTGTATTTCACAATCATTTAATATCTTTCAAAACCTTTTTTACTGCTGTTTGTGTTTTCCCCAGAAATTCAAGCGACGCCCGAAGAAATCAGACATTAGAGCTTCATCTGCTCCAGACTCAGCATCTACAGTCAGCATGGACTCTAAAGGGCTACTGTCTCAGTCTGTGAGAGTACAAGACTGGCTGAATGAGAAAACTATAAAAGAGCTTCAGGTAATAAATTTCTTTTATTTTGCAGCTTTAGAAATATTAATCATTCTTATTTTACATCATTGATTAAGTTAACAACTTTACACGTTTTTCTGAATAATTGAAAATTTATGTAAGAGATATTTAACTCAAAGGGCTGAAAAGACAATGATTAACCTTTATATATGATTAATTGAAGTTTATAATTTCAATCCGTGTGCAGAATATATTCACATTCTGAATTGTTTTTGTGGTATTTCTTCTAATAAAAGGAAGGCACTGATCATGAGAGTCAAGCGGCTAAGAAACTCTATGCGCCTTTCTTGGAAACTGAATCTACGTTTATAAAGGTCAGACTTTATACATAAAACATTTATATGCAATTTTTTAAAAATTGGTGTCTGTTTTCAGCTATTATTCATATACATAGCAGTGATGATGTCTTAATCTTTTACTTCATTACATGTATAAATACTATCTTCCATAACTTAAAAAAAAAAATGATGAAAATTGCAAATATAAGATTAAATACAATGGAGTTGTTGATTTAAAAAAAATGATGGATTTTTTAAATTTCTCAGTCGATGGAATAAAACGGAAGAGAGAAAATAGTAAATGCAAAGGTACCGTGATTTTAAATGAATACTAATGAAATATGTGGCTATCATTTTGAAGGAGTAAGCATATTATATTGAAAGAATATTCTAAAAGATAATTATTTTTTTTTACTGAAAAGTGAGTTTAAACTCAACTAGTAACCCATTTTAAATTTGGAAAGAAGAAGACCTAAGTAACCGTCTTGATTTTTATTCTATTTTCCAGGAAATCGGCGACAGACTTGCCTACAAAGAACTTGTTGATCTCCGCAAAAAGGAAGTTCTTCACAAGAGGTGGTCAGATCAGGTTTATGAGCCAATCAGAAAAAAAATCTTAGAGGCCATAGATGGCGCAGATTGGCATCATCTAGACCGGCGTAAGAGAGAAATGCATAAGCAGTTTTTAGAGCATGTCAATAAACGGGTAAGTAATGCTCTCAAGTGAAATTTAATAGTTTTTGTAATGATTCTAAGATCATAACTATTGTTTCCTTCCACCATTGAATCACTTTATACCTATAGGAATTGTGTTTGTAGTGGTATGTGTATTCTTGTATATGCGTAAAGAGGCCTGTGTTTCTAAATAATAAGTTTGTATAATTTCAACAATTTTACATGTGAATGTAAAATGATTATTAAAATAATTATTATTACTATTATTATTATTATTATTATTATTATTATTAATAATTATTATTTTTTACTCACACATGTACAACTGATATTGTGGTATTAAATCAAATATAATATTGTACGACCAAGAAAAATTTCCCAATGGGATAATAAAGGCTTATCTTATCTTTTTGCTTGTAGATTAGGTGTCCTAATAAAAGAAAACATAGAAAGAAGATCTCTTGTTATGTGTTCATAGACATAAGCATATACTGAAAACTCCAGTAAACAAAACGGATTTCTGTAACATTGCTAAACTTAGCACATTCATAGAATTATACATCAAAATTCACATCTTTTTCTAAAGATACCTTGTCTTTAATTCAGTTAAGCAACATTCTACATTTTGAAACAGATAATCGAAATATCAAGAATGTGTATGTAGAACCTTTCAAAGTCTTGAACTACTTAATTTCTTTTGAAGGACAATTTCTGGCTTAATTAAATGTTTTTTCTCTCTCAGGGATTTGTCTTCTTAGAGGACGATGATAGAGAGGAGTACTATGCCCAGGCATTGAATGGTCATCGCCCGAACCCTATTAAGGTAGATTTTGATCTGTTTTAAATGAATAAAGCTTTTATAACTCACTCTATCCATTTCTTCATTAAATGATATACATAATGTATTTCTGTATAATAAGAAAAGGCTTATAGAAACTTTTAAATGATCTTTATTTTTGTAAATATCAAAAATGTAGGTATATGACAAATGGTTTTGCATTTCAGATCAGGACAGAGAATCTTAGTGATCCTCTCTTGACTTTGAGCAGGCAGAGATCTGAGGAGGACAGAACAATTATGAGGTGTACAACAGGACAAAATTACTCCGATAATGATCTTGATCAGGTTTGCGCATTATACAGGAAATAAGTGATGTATTTTTTTGTATTTATTATTTGAACATAATGTGATATACCTATTATTTTTATATTTATTTTTGTTCTGTAAAGAGATGAGTTCTTCAATATTGCTTACATGTCATAAACATACATAATTATTTGATCATTGGAATTTTACCTCAAACCAGACAAATGTTTACTTGCGCACCAGCATTTGTTCTGGTACGTCTGATGCAGTAATTAATCTACCACTTTTTAAAAAATCGTGGCTATTTTCTCTCAAAGAATACGGAGCCATTTTGATTTGGGAAATATCTAGTTTTTATGACATCAGCTGTTCCTTAATGAAAGACTAAAATGGTCTGCATTGTTCGACTTTACTGAGATTTGTTCATTATGTGTTATGCACCTGTACCAGTGGATAAACTGGTATAATTTTTTTTAAAGTTATGCATTCTGATTTTACGAGAAATAAATTCATCAGGTAAAGAATGGTTTACCACCAATAAAGAATCTCCTAGTCTTACTTCTATGGATGATCCCATCTAATAATCTAAATTTATATATAAAAAATGTATAACACATTTTTTATACGAGCCTGGCAGGGGACAGGGTCTTTTTAGTCCAATCCTTTTTCGTGTGTATTATTAGTCTAAATTATGTATACATAACATCTCATCTTTTCAGGTGCGCTTGCCTCCTCTTCCATTAATCCCTCTTGGGCGTCATGGAATAAACAGCTGTCGGTGGCTAGAAATGCCCCTCACAAACATAGAAAGTCCTGTGCGGGAGAGAAGCAGGTAGAGTAGAACTTTTTTTTTTCATTTTCATTTCAATTTGTTAAATGGATTGCTTACAAGGTTTGTGTGAGTATAAAGGAAGGAATCTTACACTTTTATTGACTCTCTTTTTTTTCTTCGAAAAAAATTACATGGGCTCAATAATTGCTTTTTACATTTCATATCATTGTTGTTTAACAGTAATCTTGACTGACCTATTTTTTTAAATTTTCTTCATCATCATTTTTAATGCTATAGTTGAGATTCTATTATGATATTTTTGTCATAGTCATTTAATAGTTTTCATCAAAAGCTCCTAGGCAAGAAATAATATGTGGAAAAAAAAATGGCACTATGCATAAGCACAGTAAAATGTGCTCCACTCTCTATCTCCACCTGTCTATTTGTCTCTTTCTGCCTTTCTCTCCCTCCCCCCGCCCCCCCTCTCTCTCTCTCTCTCTCTCTCTCTCTCTCTCTCTCTCTCTCTTTCTCTCAAAGCTAGATATCACTTTGAGACTTTGTTTTCTGTGCCTTTGAATTACTGCTAATTCTCCTACTAAATGCTTCTTGATTCTTTGGGAAACATAGGGCTGCTGCATATAAATTAGCAGTCAGTTATTAAAAAACTATTTGCTAAAAAAAAATCAACATAAATTGATCCCAGAAATACAATGTTTTCTAAACTGAAAGTAATTCTTCATTCAAAGCTATCAATCAAGTACTTCAGCCAAGCATATACCGGGTAGCTGACTTTTTGTGAAATACATGTTTTTTTTCCACATCATATAGGTATTCAAAATATTATCTTATCAATAAGTGCTATTAACAACGCTATTTTTGTAATAAATTTAAACATCATTGTGCTATTATTGTAATCAAACATGATGGCTGAAATGTTTCTGTTTCATTTTTGTCATGTATTTCTTTTTCTATTTCTTAACATGAATATAGAAGAAAATTTGCTTCTAAAAAAGAGGTAAAAATAGATTCTCTGAAGCACACTTTTTACTTTTCTCCTTCAAAAACATTCTTACTTGAGCGCTTTATCTGCAATTTCGTTTCTTTGTTCAGTTATTCAATGTTTGCCAACAAATCATAAGAGTTATTGGAAGCGGTTTGCCTTGTAGAATGGTTTAACCATCTAGAGCAGTATATGTCACATTTTGTTTCCTCAGACATTTTTTTTTTCACATTATTTGTTTGCAGAACAGTTTTGGTTGTGAGAAAAATGTTTGGTGAAGGATTTTTTTTAAAGCCTGCAATAAATGGAATTTGGCTACACATCATTATATAGTGCTACCATTGAGTTTAAAATCACACAGATTATTTACAAACACAAGATTTCTCTTTTTAATCAATAATCACGGAGATTGATTTCACACCAGGTTTATTCTGTTTAAATGTTGTTTTTTTATTGTGCCTTTGAACAAAAAGGTATATTTTGTTGAATATAAATTTTACATATTGGAGGCGATTGCTGCTTGTTACATTATGCAGAAAGAATTCCAAAATTGTCTTTGCTTCTTCTCTATTATCTCTATATGAACTCAATGCTTCTTGACTATCACTACCAATTGTTCCTGATCCTGTATCATTTTAGCGTTAAAAAAAATAATTTACTATTGCCTTATCAATTGACTTCTTGCTCTCTTGATTTTTTGTTTTTTTTTAGAAGATTAAAATTTTTTTCAATGGTTTTATTTTTGTACGTGCCTCAGCTATTTCGAATCATTGTGTGATTTCTGCAACAATAGATACTTTAAATCCTTTATCTCTAGAGTTTCTATAAACACGGTGGTCTCAGTCTAAGAATTTTACCCACTCTGTATTTGAACCAGCTCTCTTTCTGAAATTTTTTTTTTAATTTTTATTTTCCACCTTTCTTGGCATTCAAATCTGATTTAAACAGCAGTTTAAAAAACTTTACTCTATATCCAAAGTATTTTGTGAATAATATAAAGACATGACCGTTTCTATCATTATCTAAGACTGTTGTAAGCTTGTCAAAGGTTGCTGACACACCTGTCTGTGTAGTTAGAGATGTAGAGGCAACATGGTAAAAAAAATCAAACAAATCATTTGTTCCGTCAATTTGTTGCTCCTTCTGAGGTAATCTATGAGTCTTCAGAGACGGAATTTAAGGAAATTACAAAGAAAGATTATAACAACTGGACCTTATCCGCTCCTCTTTAATGTCGCGCTGAAATGATAAGGTCTTCATCAATCATCATCTTACTGTTAATTTATGCAAGAGTGGGTCTCCAATCACTGTGGAGGAAAACTTAACTATTAAAGCGACCCTTCAATTGTTCTTTGTCAACTGCTCAAAGTATGTCAATCATTCCTCTTGACTGGTTTTAATCTGTGTAAGTACGTTCTTTGCAAATGGTTTTGCATTGTGACAGCTATTCACCTCATTGTCGTTTCGCAGGCACACTCACTTAAATTTGCCTTAGAACCCAATCCGTATAAGAACGCTATTTTCTTGTATTGGGTGGAGGGGAGGCGGGTGCAATTTATTAGATGGATACCTTTTTTTTTTGTCTGCTAAAAGAAAGTTTATTGCAAATAATAATATTTGACTACTTTAACTCTACATTATACCTAAAGTAAATGGTATATGTAAACAGCTTTACCAAACCATTGATATTTTACACACCTGTAGCTGTTTTTCAGTTTTCATCTCCTCCTCTTCTCATCTATCTGTTTCTTTGTGTTTCATATATGTTTAGTTTTACATTTTCTTTTTTAGTTATAGATTACAATTATTTTTGTCTGTAACCAAATATGATTTTTTTTTAAATCTTTGCAAAAAATTTGTTATTTTCACTTCAATTACACCAATTGATGGCAGGTCGAGTTTTTTCATTATTTTATTTTCTTTTTACTTGGTTATATCTTTCTGTTTTTGAAACATTTTAAATTTTGACTAGTGAATTTTTTTTCTTCTTACCAAGTTTACGAAAACAGGGCCTCAAAGTTAGATTTAACATTCCCTTAACTGGAAAGATTCAGGTAAAGGAATTATCAAGGAGTATTAGTGTTTGTAAATCTGCCAGACTTGCCGTCGCATGTTGGATGTTTAGTTATCACTGCTAGCAAAATAATTTGTGCAAAAGTCATTAAAATATGCATTAATCTTTTGAAGACTACAAAGGATCTTGTTTGTGAGTTTGTGGAGTTTATTCATGAAATATTGTTTAGTGTAGATTAGGAAGAAGAGAAGATGACTTTTTTTACATGCTGCCTATAAAGCTGATACCAGATTGTAATTTTGCAAGAGCAGTAAAAACATTTCAAGGCTATTTTATCAAATATAAGCACACAAAAAAGACATAAATAATATATCATTTATGTCTAATCCAACCAAAAGTTATACATGTAAAAGGAAGTCAGTTGGTGAGTTCAGCTAGGAAACTGCTTAATGTTTTTTTTCACTTCACCCATGTATTTAAAATCAAGCAATAAATTAATGTTAATCTTAGCGAAATTATTTAAATAAGAACAAAATGAGAAAAGAATGGTTATAGATAATTTTTACTAATGTGTTTTAGGAAAAAATACTTGTTCTTCATGTTGAAAACGATCACTTTTTTTTTTAGATGATAATCGTGCTAATTGGAGCAATTATTAAGTGTTCATATTGATTTTGTACCAGCTTTCTATTTACATAAAAAACCCAATAGACACAATATTTAACGCATGAGCCTTAGGATCAATTCATGTTTCAAATCAATTGCGGAACTTATCTATCTCATTTAATTAAAGGTTGGCCATATCACCTCACAATGTTCACCTATAAATATTTAACTAATTGTTTTGAAGCCTTATGGTCACAGGAATCTCAATTTCGCTCAGCTGCTAATGAAAACATTTAAAAGTGTGCACATTTTTTTTCTTATTTTAAAAATAGCTTATCAAACTTTTCAGATTCTATTCAAATGTACATTATATAAAGCATTTAACTATTTAAAACATGTAAATGCACATTTTTCATTACATCTGCACCAATGTCATATGGATTATCCAACAGTTAAAACTTCTCACCCAAGATTGAATTATAACCAGTCGTAGAAACCTGCTCTTTTGTACTTATAGTGATAGTGTTTTCATTGTATGTTTACGAAGTATGCCATGCAATTTTAAAGTACTTTAGTTCAACTTTGACAAAATTTAAAAAACAATTGATGTGTCTGAATGCTATAGAAATGTTCACAAATTATAAACTTAGGGACATCTGAGTATCATCATAGTGCTTCCAACTCATTTTTTACTTTTTCCAGAAATTGAATTTAATTAACTATTGCTTATATATGAGTTAATGTTGGTAAAAATTAGAGTAGCAAATTATAAAATGAGCTATCATCTAAAATAGTCCTATTCCATTTTTGCCTACACATGACTGAGTCAATATTGGCAGCAAACAGTATTTTAGTATGGTAACTAGGTGTTTAAGATAGTAGCTTCATAATTCTACATGTATTAAGTTGCAAATTCGTCACTATTGTCACCAATGTCAGTTATCACAGTTTCTGCCCATAACAGAAATTTTTTTTCAAATCAATGGTGGTGGTCAGGCACATCAAATTCAACTTGCGAGTCATCTATTTTGTAACTCTAATGAATACAGCAGGCAATAATATGCATAGCCGATAATCATTATGTCATACATCCAGTTCACATGAACCAGATATAACATTTTTCATATCCAAACAAACAGAGCTGTTGCTTTAGAAAGAAATTCAGATGAATTTATCTTAAATCTTTCATAAATATATTTGTTATATTAAATAAACATTTAAAGGCTCAGATTTCTTCCTATTTAATTAGTTATGTGGACTTCAACCACTTGAAACTTTTGTTAATTTTTGATTAGTAAAAATTTAAATTCCCTTATATTTGCTCATGCAAATAATGAAACTAAGGTGCACTATTTGAAACAAAGGAAAACAAGGCACAATTAAAATAAATTGTCAAATGTGAAAAAATACAATCATTTTTGTTTTCTTATGTTTGACTTTGCCATAATGACAAGATATTAATTGGCATTTTATAAATATGAAAGGAAGGAATATTTTTCCTATCCTTCAGGTTTGAATTTAAAATGAACAATACTTATATAATAATCGAACATCATATGAAGTAAGTTTCATACTCTTTTTGTTGCTTCATTTTATGCTGAATCTAATCTCTCTGAATTTTGTGCAAAAAGTAATACTTGTTACATTTTTAAGGGTCTTACCCTGTATTGCATACTGTTTGACTTCAAAAATAAAATAACCATCCCTAAACTCAATAGCTCTGATATAGTTTAATATCTTCAATTTTGATTGGTCAAAAACAAACTTATTTTACTCTATATGCAGGCTCCGAATGCTAGGAAACAGCACAAAAACAGACATTGATTTTGCAGCTTGGTCAAAAATGGGACGTGACGCAAAGGCAAGTTATCTAAATACATGTACATTGCTAAAGGTTTCATACCAGTTTTTAAAGAATTGACTGTTCAGTTTTGATCTAGAGCAAAGACTGAAAATAATCTTTTACAAATGAAGGCTATATATTGTACACTTATACCAGTTTTTAAAGAATTGACTGTTCAAAGGAAAAAAATCAAGAGTCGCGTTATACTTCTGTCCCTTAAGTAATCATATTATATTGGGAAGTGTTTGTTGACATGATCAGTTTAAAATTGAGTAATGTTTGCAATTCAAAATTATATAAGTAAGATACCTTCAAAAAAAGATTGTCAGCCTTTAGCACTTGACTTTTTTCATGCCCAAAAAACATAGTTGGTAGATCAGTTTAGAATGTAAATAATATCCTGACTCAACAAGATTATGTAAAAAGATTTTAAAAGTAACCATTCAAAAAATTAATTGGCTATATTATAATAACCTATTTTCCAAGATAATTTTTCTTTCTTACACATATTTTTGAAAACTAAATGTACATTTGAAAAGGTGAAATAGCTGACCTTGAGGATGAACGAAATAAAAAAGAAAAAAAATTGAAATTTTGAAAAGAACATTTTTTCGTTGAACTTTTCTTGAAAAATGACTTCATATAGATGTAATAGCTTTGGATCTGCTGTAAATTCACCGCTAATTATCTGTGCATGATTTTTGTAGGTTTTCTTGTTCATTTTGTTTGGCAATTTGTTTTTGTTTTTTGTATGACAATCAATTTTTTTTTCCCTTTCTATAATGAACTCAGATTGTGGCTCGAGAGTTACAGATTCCCCGTAGGAAAGCTTTTGCGGAGCAACCACCTTATGGCAAACCTCCAGTGGAAGTGCCTAAAGTCTCTTTCATTGACCCAGAGGACTTTGCAGACAAAATCATCAATATAGACCCTTTTCCTGAGCACAGAGCAAGAATTCAAGCAGAGGCTGAGGAATTGAGAGCTTTCTATGAGCAACACCAGGAAAGTAGCCAGTGGCTCATGGAAGAACAGCATCAGCAGCCTGTTATGGTTGAAAATTGAAACTGACAATGCTTGATAGTGTTAAGTTGAATTCCCTCAGATGAAAAACAAACTGTTAGTTTTGTGCGTTTTTTAAGAACAAATTGAAACAATGAAAAACATGTAAGCAAATTATTTCTTTACCATTTTTTTGTATAGGACCCATTAAAACTTTCAGACACATACCATTGTTAACTTGTAATGGAAAAGGTTATTGATTTATTTTGATGATTAAAAAAATTTCAAGAGACAGTATCTCAAAATTTAAAATCCCTTCTTTCCTATCATCTACATTGTCATTTGTCATTTCTTCGAAACCATTTTTTTTTTTTGGTTGCAATTGTCAGCAACTAAGCTCTCTTGCAGACAGGGCCTCCCTTCTTTTGAAAGATTTGAACAATATGATAAAGAACAAATAATCTTTGATGACTTGAAATGTTAGACAGTGTAGACAAAATAAACAGTTGTCATAGTTATTTCTTGAGGTGCTTATTGTAAAACCACATCTATGAGCTAGATATATAAAAAGTAAAAATCATTTTATATCCTATCACTTCTCTTCCTAAATTGCACTATTCATTTTTCTCCTCTCTCATGTTTTTTTTTTTCAATTATAATTTTTTTTACCCTTGTAATG
Source organism: Elysia chlorotica (assembly GCA_003991915.1). Taxonomy (NCBI): domain Eukaryota; kingdom Metazoa; phylum Mollusca; class Gastropoda; family Plakobranchidae; genus Elysia; species Elysia chlorotica. The sequence continues at coordinate 119,434 of RQTK01000618.1, read as the reverse complement.
GGTAGGGGGTTGATTTTGAATACATTCCAATTGTATGTTTTTGAGATTAATAAAGCAATTTGATGTGAGTTGTCTTATCTTTATGTTTCTTGGAGTAATTGTGAAATAACATGGAAATGAAATTTTGATGATCTACCATGAAACTTGGATTGACTAAAAAATGTGCTCTCGACTTCGCACCTTTGCCGAATCCCATATCATAAGTTTTCAAATAGATTAACAAATCAGCTATTAAAATTAGGCTGGGCAAACATAAGAAGAGGCACAATTTAAAATTATCTAGATTTTTATGAAGAGCTGTGGTACTAAATTTTGGTTTTGTTTCTTGATTCCATTAATTTAATTTAATAAAAACGTATACCACACAGACTGTGACTACTTAGAACCGACTTTCAAAGCACAAGTGGTGAATAGAATGCCTTTGCTTTGCTTCCCAGCAGCACGTGACATTAACCTGACCCAAGGAAATTTTCACTTGAAATTAGTGTATTTAAAGATAAGCCACTTAGGTAACTAGGTTTTCATTGATTTATTCATAAGTTTTATGTTTTTAAAGTCTCCAACAAGCAAGAGACAGCTGCTTCACAAGTCATTGAACATGTATTCATCATTTTCTATTGCTCTTCCTTCCTACCCTCACCACTGTCAAGACGCTATAGTTTCACAACCGCTTGAATGCACCCATGAAAGTGCCAAATTTCTCTTTAGCATTTTTGCTACAAGTTTTGAGGGATTTATCTTTGCGGTGAATAGATGTCTCATAAAGAATCACTATTCATGTATAATAAAACAACTTACGTAAAATAAAATGCAAATTTTACTTTGCAAATTCTTATAGTTTGTTGAATTTCTGACTGATACTGGAAAAGAGGGGAATATAAAATTTAGGTGAATTTTAATCGTGTCACCTCTACAGTTTAATGGATGCTGTTAACCTTACCGCAGCGCTGATATTCACTCAGGAAACCTTTATTTTTCTCTGTATGAAAAGGTTCATACATAGGGAATACATGTACATTTGTTAGTATTTAAGGTATCACGTTCTGAAAAGGTTAAAGAAGTTCTATCTATTAATTAAGTCTATGATAAGTATGTGCAGAGGAGCTCAGCGGTGATATATGTATTTTCCCCACTTCTTGTCTTGGAAGATATTGTCAGATGCATAAAATTTTCACTTTCATCTTCTCCTTTCCAAAAAGATAATGATTCTTATTCAATGGGTCCGCTTTGATTCTATAAGAGTGATATGGGGTAGGCAATAAATAAGCAGACACCTGACAGGCCAGCAACGATGATCGTCTCACCAGGAGATTAATGACTTTTCATCCAATGTAAGTCCTGGCTGATTGTACAGCTTTTCATAGCTCACATTTTATTTTATTTTATTTCAAAGTTTAAATCATGCATATTAAATCATTGTTTTATTTTTTAAAGTTATTTCTCCAAATGTGAACATTTCTGAGGAACCAAATTTTATGTGGATAGGTACATCCAGTCTAATGCAATGGCGACTTTAATTGGTTGGTAAAAATCTGAATTTAGTACCATGAGTGTTATATACATTTAAAGTCTTTATTTTTAAGTACTTTATAACCTTAGAGAATTTAATGTTTTCTTTAACAGAATTGAATATTCTTCTAGTTTGTAAAGATATAAATTTTTTGTGCTGCACCTTGATGGCTTAACACTATAATAATAACAGTAGTGTTACTGTTATATTTGGTTGTAAGAGTGCTATGATGTCTTTAAATTTGATTCTGATATCTTTCTTTAAACATAGAACAAAAGTAAAAATGCTGCATTAACACAGACTTCAATAATTTATTTCATAATTATTATCCATTGACCAAATATTGAAAACTATTGAATTTGAATGGAAAAGAAGAGAAAGTCAAAGAAGAAGAAGAAGAAGAAGCAGGAGGAGGAGGAGTTTCTCAGTTCTTGTTCTTTTTGTTCCTCACAAAATCGAAAGGCTAAAAATAATAGAAAAAGAAGAAGATTAAGAACAAGTAGACGAAATAGAAAATAAGAAATAGCAATAACAATAACATAAATATCAACAGTAGAAACAAGATTGAGAACAAGAAGAAATAAAAGAATTGATAGAATGAAAAAAAAAAAAAGAATGAGAAGGAAAGGAAGGATTAATAATATAAGGAGAATGAGAAGCATGTGCAAAAATTAATATATCGTTGATGTCCATGGGTAACCCACTGATGAATACAATCCTTTACGCAGACCAGTCGTTATTAGGTCCAGAAGGAGAAAACACTGACAGTGTGAGTGACTTGTGATGTTTATGACCCTTTTATCTAGTGAGCCCTAAAGGTGCAACACAATCTGAAAATACAAACTTTTCCTGCAAACCCATGTCTTTTACCATGCGAAATTTCTCGTTGTTAAGAGTTACATGTTAATGCTATGAAAGATTGGAACAACTACCATAAAATTAAAACTTTGTCACGAAATGAGTCAGTTTAAACTTTAAAATTTTAGATCATAGTGTATATATGTTTCCATTTTCTTCAGACAGAATAATGTACATTCAATTGACTTAAAATATATATATCCTTCAAAATAAGTTTATTCTATTGCATGTAGTGTAATTTTCTGTAAAAAAAAAAAAAAGAGTATAAATTGCATTCCACACATTCCATCCTTGTGCCTTTTCCTGTGGCGCAAGTAAAATTTCTGATCAGAGACGGTGTTTGCATGCTCGTGGTGAGCTGTCAGATAAGGGTGCAAGATTTACAGGCTTAGAGCTTGTTGCTCAGAAGTTTAAGTGAACATGATTCGTCGCCATGATCTGTAAAGGGCATGTTTCGATTTATTTAAAATATTTCAAACACTCTCTCCTCCCCACAAAGCTTCTCTTAAGGTTTATTGTTCTCTAATAAAAGAGCAAAGTAATGCAAAAATTGTCATTTATGATTTTAATAATCATTGTAATCTATACAAATAATAAATGAATTAGATGATAATCATAAATCAGCTAGTAGTGCCACAACAAAGATGCTGACTGAAACATTTAAATAGCTAGCGTTTGCCAAAATATAACTGTACACAGGACTATAAATCTTACATTACACAGACAAATTCCTTGATTATCAATCATGAAATCTTGCAAGTCTTGCCCTATTTCTAATTGAATTAAACAAAAGAAAAGAGAAAAAATGTCACTGACAAAGTTCCTTTGGTGTACATAAATTAAGATTAGGGAGATTACTTCAACAATAAACTAAATTTGATTTTTGTGGTAGCTTTAGTCAATAATTATGATATAAAAACAAAATTCCAGTGCCCAAATATACAACTGAAGTTTCAAATTGAACCAATAATATATGTGCGTAGTAATTTTGAGAATGTCAAAAAAAGGTTTCCAGTTATCTCGGAAAATATTTAGTTAAAATGGAGAATAACTCAACTGTCTTTTACAAATTAAAAAAAAAAACCACAACCCCCCCCCCCCCCCCAAAAAAAAAACAAAAAAAAACAACAACAAAAAAAACAACTCTAGATAGATCAAGACTGCTGAATATCAAACTTTACTATTATACACATGCTTTTAGCCTTTAACAAATGAATGCTTTGACCATCACAGCTCTTTCCGCACATTCTTTGACAAATATATTTTTACTAATAAAACATTTATCTAGCTACTGAAATATATTTAGTGGGAATGAAATGCACATCCATCAACTTTAATATAAAAAATGTATCATATCATAGTATGAAAGTCAGTGATCATTCAATTAAATAAATATGTCATCTTAATGTCATTCTCACCAGATATCAACACAAATCAATTATAGATACAGCTAGGAAATTAATTATTACCTCTTTCACATATATCAGTGTTCAAAGTCATAGTCCACTGCAAGCTACTGTTTTGTACCACAGCACAGACAAATGTCAAAATTTGTCATTAATTCTATACCAAAATCATTATAAACAGCTTATAAACCACTTTTAACAGATATGGGTGGAAAGGTGCTTGGATAACTTAAGGGTGCACTATTCATAAAATTCCTCTCTAACATAACCTTAACTATATATTTTTTTCTGGGGAATAATATTATTTTGACTGGAAAAATATGACAAATTTGAAACTAACAATATCTTTTTCATCACATTACTTCAAAACTTGAAAAATATTTTTATTGGCAGACTTTCACTAACATCTCACATATAAATAACATGGTCATCAATTCTGGCACTTACTATAGAATATTCCAATTTCTCTCAATAATTGGTAGTGACCAAATTACTGTTTTTCAAACACCAAAATGCAAAATTAACGTGTAGAAGTCCAATATCACAGAGCATGCACACATTGTAATTTTAAAATGATGCATGTTATTTTAATTTCGAAATTAGAAGAAAGAAAAAAAATTAACAACCAACAATTTAGAAAATCAGGAGGGGTAAAGGAAAGCACTTACACAAAAAAAACCCCAACAAAACACAGAAAAAAAAAAAAAAAACAAGTTCGATTTCTTTTCTTTTATAAATCAACATTTGTAAAAGTAAAAACAGGATATGCTCCAAGGAGAGGAAGGGACTTATTACCCTGCCTGCACCTTTCATTTACAATTTTGAATAGAAAATGAGATCTCCTGAACTCTGAATAGTTACTTTTTTGTTGCTCTTTTTTAGCAGCTGGAACTGAAACGTTAGCAACTTCCAAAATCCACTGAGAGGCATCCTATAAGTACAACTAAATAAAGGCATCCCACATGTTTTTTGTTTTTTTTTACACAAAATTAATGAATGACTAAGAAATTAATGTGAAGTATACATATGCCTTGTTTTTTCTTTTTTTGTTTTGAAAATGATTCAGCGTTTAAAAACAAAATATCAATAAGAAAACTTACAAAACACATATACTTTTTTGAAATATATAAATAAAAGTGTATATGATCTCCAAATTTCAAAATAAAATACAGTAGCAAAAATAAACATTGCATACACATATGGATAAAAGAAAGACAACCATTGAAAAAGAAGGTTACTTGGATAACTCACATGTCATTCCAAAGGATGAAATCAAAGTCTGTCATTGGTTATGTGGTACCTTTTCATAGACCTTAGAATGTAAAACCCTACGTCTTTCAACGATTCAGCTCAATAACATTAAACAAAGTCACCCACTGGATATAAATAAAGGTGGGTGTTCAAAGTGGTGATTATGATGGAAACAATCAGCTTGAGATGAGATATGAGTGATTGCTGACGAGTTTCTTTTTCAAGGATGTTGAGAATATAATGATGCTAATTGACGAATGAAATATTTTATACAAGATTATACAGAGCTCAAGAAAAAAATAAACATTGTAATTTTAAAGTTTGCAGTCTATACATTTCAAACTAATAAGAAACGTGTTATTTTAGATATAAAGATTACATTTCTATTAAACCAATTCAAGGAACTCTTACTCTATCATATGCATCATGAATGTACTGGAATCTTGAAATGTCAACGCGTGATAATGTACATTCAGTTGATGCCACACTAAAATTAAATACAAATAACCCTGCACAGTGTAATCCATGAACTTGGATCTCTAAAGTCTATATGACTGACCTAAAAACTTAAATTCTCAAGACTTTTGATGGCCTTATTGATAATAATTAGCATGAAAACAACTAATCAACTTGATTATCCCTTTTTTTTTAAACCGGCAATTCCTCTACAGAATACCAGAATTGTGAAGGATACTAAAAATACTATAAAAAAAAAAGAGAAAGAAACAATTTCTCCCCACTTACGCATTGGAGAGACAAACTATTTTGATGATGCTCTTTAGAAGGAACTGCGTTGCACAAAATATTGAGTGACAAAAGAATTGGGACCTTTAATGTGTATTTAAATGCGAGAACATTATATTTCAAAACAAAACAAATAGCAAAAGAACATAAATATGTAATTTTTTTTCTTCTGATTCTACGATTAATTTCCAAATTAAAAAAAAAAAATTATATATATAACCATAAAATTACTACAAAGCTCAAAAGGATTGTTTAATTTTTTTTATGATAGAAATGGAATTTTACGAATGCTACATAACAGGAACATTTGAGCAGCATTTTCTCAATTAACTTTAAAACATAACTAAATGATCATCTGTAGGGTATGTCCATTCACAAACAGTTATGTCACCTAGTTGGAAAAACATCAAGCTACGCTGTACAGTTTTATTTGTTTTTCAATCAAAAGTCAGTTCCAGTGGTGTCAATATTCATGTTATTACAAAGCTAACGTAGAATGCGCAAATAGGAAAATATTTACAACAAAACAGCAATGCAAAGATCTTCAAAACGTTTCAAATTGTTGGAACAGGACTAGTGACTTTGAACTAACTGGCAAACCTTTTTGTGAATCTGCATTTCCTAATATTTAAGTAAAAAAAAAAAGTCCTTGTTTACAAAACCCCAATTCAAATCTTTTGGGCAAAATCTCATTATACCACTATTAAATAAATCACAATATGTCACATACAATAGGTGATGTCAGTTCTAGCAGGGCTTTCTCTTTCAGACAAAAGACACAATACAGACATGGATCAATTTTTACAACAAGAATTTTCATTATTTACTCAACTTTCTATTTTCAAAGATAAAGTAGAGGATAGCACGGTGACTGGAAGAGAAAAAAAATTCATTCTAAGGGGAGAGGCGGAGAATATGGAAAGCATAAATCAGAGCAAAAAATATAATTGTCCTAATAGCATCTCTAATACTTTGACATTTAAAAAAGCACCACATACAATTGCATCTGGTCCCATTTTTTTTTCTTCTTAATTTCATATCAATATGCTAAAATATTAAAACTAAGAGAAGAAGGTGCAATCTAACTCTGGACATTCTACATACACAATCAGCCAAATAGAAATCAAATGTTTTGTTTTCTTAAATCTCAATTTTGGGTGAATGGGTGAAAAGCAGTACTCAACAACATTGTGTAAATCTCATTTACAAGAAAAAAAAAGCTCAGCTAACTGCAAAACTCGATTCAGTAATCAGGAATATATTTCTTTGTCATTATTAAATTGGTAACTTTGAGAGACAAAAATTTAGTTCCCACTGACATTTTCCAATGAGACTTATTCAGAGCAAGAGAAGAAAAAAAGGAGGGCAATGTGGAGAGAAAAGGGAAGAAAAAAAAACAAAAAATTTTAACAAATCACTACTTAAAATTATTGTATTGTAAACATTTTGTTCCCCCAACAAAATGTTTACAATACAATAATTTTAACTAATGATTTGCTAAAATTTTTGTTTTTTTTCCTTCCCTTTTCTCCCCACATTGCCCAATCTAGAAAAATACTCACAAAGTAATAATATGCAGGGCAAAAAAGCAAGCCTCAAATCTGTATTTGAATACTAGTTGCAGTAAAGTGACAGAGCAAAAAGTCACCGAAGTCTAAGAACTTTATGCAAATGGAAACAAATTAAAACAAGTAAAGTTAGAGAAGAATAAAATATGTTAAGACTGATACCTGCCATGTTTTTTGTTTTAATCTTTCGTATTTGCTCTATCTCACAAACGTCTAGCTAGCATCTACAAATGATGGACATATAATAAGGGAAACATAACTACTTTCTAGACATCAGACACAAACCAAGAATCAAAGTAAAGTTATAATTTTCTAACAAGACACATTCCTTAAACTGTTGCATAACATCCCTGCAGCGCTTGTTGGTTTTGTCAGGCCAATTCACTATGAATTTCTTCCTGTCTGCTCCAGAGGAGAACCAGAAGGAAGTCTCTATACACAAAATTCAGGTCACATATGGCAATTCTGTAAAAAAACATAAAACAACAAAATTCCTTATATTAGAGACTGAGCCATTTTATACTCTAGATATGAGAGTAGGATTCGGAGATCACATAAATACAAAGTAAGTCATACAAAATCAATAGAGAGGGCCAATATCGTAAAGTAATAAAACCAAACAAAGACTTTGTCAAGCATATCCAACAATTTATAAATCAATTTTCTCGACTGCCATTTAAAAGCACTTCAAGACATACATTGAAGTGTAGGAGCTTGTTTCAAAGCCATCTCAATATAATTAAGAGCTATTCAAATCAAACTCATCAACAAGTTATTCATAAATGAGTGTGTCAGCAAAACATTTCAAATAACTTCCAGAGGCATACATTTTGCATTGATACAGTCAAAGCTTTATCACCATAACAAACCTAAGACTAGACCCTTTTGAGATTTTTTTTCCAACATAAGATTCTACAATTTCTAAAAACAACAATAACAGACCTGCCAACCTAAATTTCGTCTCAGAGTAATATCAACTGCGACTTTGAGTAATTTTTTGAACTTTGTAGTAATAAAACATGCACTTGAGGTGTGAGACTCAAAACCTAAAAAGAAATTGATTATGTTGTCTCCTTGACAAAATACCACTGCTTTTTTCACAGATTTTCAGGGGAAAAAATTGAAATGTATTATCTTGATGGTTATAACTAGGGATGATCACATGTCTCCAAGTCCAAAGAGGTTTGGAAGAGTGCAAAATTTAGTAAAACTAATTAAATAAAAGACCCCTAGGGGTAACTGCAAATTAAATAAGGTGCACTAATTGTGAAACGCTTTTGTTTTTAAACAGAAAGATGTAATGCAGACAAATATCTTGGATACCATGAAGTAAATGTAGATCTATAAGAAAGGAAACTTTCTTTTTACAAACCCTGTTATAATGGTATTTGTCATTGAGAGCCAAAGATAAATTATACAGTTAATCATGAAGAGCCTAACAAATCTATGATTTGTAAATTGAACTCTACATGATGAATTTATGCCTCAATGACCAAACTTTTATCAAGAGTAGAAAATCTAGATCTAGATCTAGATAATTAGGCCTGTATCAGATGATCAGACTAAGTGTAAATCATTGAATGCTTGTCAGTGCTACATGCCAAAACCTTGTGAATGTCTTGAAAGTCAATTCCTTGATAGATTCTTAAAAGAAACATTCTTAAAGTATCTATTTGTAAGTGTTTCATGTAAATGATATAATAATTGGGCTTTATTTTAGTTCAAATAGTCAACATTAGAACGCCCTGCTTGAGCTGCTTCCTCCCCATTTCTTGTTACTAGTCTTAACAGTCACGACTGATTCCAAGAGAATAAAATGGCTGTGGGGTTTATAAACGAAGCCAAATATAACATTACTATATGAAAAAAAATTGAAGGAATAATATGATGGTGAGAAAAGAATTTCTCCTACAATACAATTTTCTCAGCCATGTATCCCAGTTGCATAAAAAGTTTAGGGTTAACAGGGAAAGTTCTAGATCTATCCGTCAGGAAGCACTGTACATATAGTATATTATACACAGACAGTGAAGTCCAACCTGCCCTGTGTCATCAAGCGATGGATAAACAAGAAAGGCAACCTTTAAATTTAATTATTAGAGTTGGCTCAGTAGGGGCGTAAAGATAGCTCAGTCTCCAGTACTCGGGACTGAGGAGCAAGAGGTCCAAGGTTCAAATCTTTGGTGTTGCCGCTCCGATTTTTCTGCTCATCTCTGTAGAAAACATATGGAACATAACATTTATTTGAAGATTGCATTTTTAGCAATATACGGCGCCAGATATCTCTAGAATTAGTGCTCTGGATTGACGAGTAGGAGATCATCAGCTGATATTTCCATTTCTTTTGTAGAACTTTCAATTGGGGTTACAAGGGTTCTACACGCATAACCCTTTCAGTCAAGAGACACAAAGGAGTAATGTTGTTCCATGTAAAAAAAGATTTAATCCGAAACATACCACGCCCACAGGTATTTAAAATTAAATAAGTTTTATTGTGATCAAATGCAGGAATGAAAGTAATAAACGATTATTAAAAAGCAGAAACAAACAAGATAGTGAAATCAACCAACTTCTCAGTGCAATAGATATTTATGAACTCAAAACTAGAAATAATGAACAAAATATCGGCGATAACAGGTCAACAGTAAGAGCATCAGTTAACCAGATGGGCAGTAGTGTCACACCTCACTTTTTCCAGACCCAGACTGCTCATCTGGCTGTCGAGGGGTCTTCAAAGCGCCACATGGGGTAAGACACTTTTGTTTGTTTTTCTCGTTGCTCATGAGAAGTTGAGCCTTCAATTGTGCTTACCTGTACAATTTTCATCCTTCCCAGCTGTAATGGCTGTCGCATCACAGTGAAAGCAGCACCCCCCTCACAAGGCCCCAAAGGGGTCGTTGACTGCGCCGGTGCCGGAGTTGCTTGGTGCCGGTGGCCGCTGGGGCTGGAACCCGCCCATCATCGCGGGCTGCTGAGCATTGTACATGGCCGGGGGGCCGCCAGGCATGCCACCCATCATGCCTCGCATGCCCATACCAGGCTGCATGGGCATTCCCATCATCCCCATGGGCGGTTGACCCATGCCCTGAAAAGCACATTGTTAGGCATGGTCATTTCCTAGCTCTTCCTGTTCAGTTATGGACAAAATGAAACTGTATGCACACAAACAAAAAAATTACTACAGGTAAAACAAGAGAATTCCAATTTTACTTTTTCAATCCTGTATTGAGAAAAATACATGGTGACTCTCACTTAAGTCTAGTTTTAGGCATCTAAAAAAAACGACCCCACAATCCTGCCAAGATTATTGCTGGTTCTAGACATGTAATAATTTGTGGCATCTCTCAGTCTCATATTGCATTTGATCCTTTTTTATCTCCGTTATAAATAAAATTCCTCCTGGTCAGGTAACAAATATGAATAATAATATCACATCCATTATGGATGCATCCTCGCCCTTCTCAGCAAATCTAGTATCTAGACTGGAATTAAAATGTGAAAAATAGGATGAAATTGTAAGACCACTACCATCATAGGCTGTCCCATTGGAGCTCCCATTGGCTGTTGATACATCATTGGGGCTCCAGGGGCTCCCATCTGAAGAAGCATATGAGGGAAATAATTAGTTTTGAGAAATGGTGATAAAGGTAGCATCTACAAAAATGCCATTATTAGCTCTCTTATCCTCTAACATTGTTTGATAAATACATGTATGGATAGCACAAAACATTCCAATTTGTGTATGTAAGAGTTGTTTTAACCCTACAAGTGTCGCTAGTATTTAGTGTGTGGTGTCTGGCTATATTTGGTAATTTATATAGGGGTCATAAATTGGACTGGGAGGCAGCAAATATTTATTATAAACCATAGAACCTATACATTTTCTGAAAGCTGAGAGGGTCTAGAAAATTTTGAAGCGGGTTTCAGTACCATACAAGTGTTTTGTGACCTTGACCTTGGCCTTGAAATGCCAAGGTCAGGTTTCTAGCCTAAAAAATATCTACTTTGTTATCAAATAACTTGGAAACCAACATGTTTAGCTCAAAAAGATAGGAATAAAAGTTGTAGAGAATTTATTCAGCTTTCAGAAAATGTATATGTCTAATAGCCTCACACCAAGAGTAAACCAGCTGTAGCAGATCTACGCAACATAACTAATGAACATAAACGTCAAGTAGGTCCCAAGTTTTCTCTCTGACCATTGCCAACACACAAGAATACACATAAAAAGCATGCAGAAGTAGATTGAGTACTTAGCTGGTTTTTCAGGTCTCTTTATCAACTGGATCTACATCTAGACTACATCTCCGTTTCTATCTACTTCTATCTCAACTGCTCTTGGAACTGAATCCCAGGTCTAGATCTAAATCTAGATCTAGATTCTAGATCTAGATCTAACTACTGGCTCCCTGCCTTCACTGCCACTACTAGATCTAGATCTAGATAAAATAACTGAAAATATCAAAATAATCATCAATCTAACCATCTAAGACATCTAAAACTTGTTCTCGAGTAAGTAATTTCCTTCCTGATGGACCTGCTCCTTGGTTCTTTACTCTAGTTGAAATCATCAACGATTGCACCTTATGGAACAGATAGGTAGCCTCTCTACATAGTTCTCAGCTTTGTTCAAGGTGTGAAAATTATAACAAGTCTGCCGTAACCGGACAAAATCTGCCTATCATTAACAGGATTGTCCTATAAGATCCCTCAGGGTAAGCTCAGAGATAGTAAACAAAGAGAGAGAGAGAGAGAGGGCCTCACTCTTACCACATAAAACATCAAATAATTACAAGCAATATTTAAATTCATACTTTTTTATAGCAGCTGCCCCGCCACCAACATTCAGGTTGGATGCAAGTGAAGCCAGTGAGGTGTCCAGGTCTGAGCCCAGAGGCTTGGCCTGCCGACTAGGCAGTGGAGCCTCCGCCCCTGCTGTTTTATTCATGGGCTGCAGCACGTCGCCAAACGCATCAAACCCTACAAAAAGAAAGGGAACACATCTTATGAAAAAGAACAATAACAAAAAACAAAAGCACAATAATACAGAATAAAAATCCACAAGCTTTAAAGAAGCAATAAAAAAAAAAAAAACTGCTTTTCTATCTACTACTTAGCAAAAAATATACCTACTTTCAAAACAGATCTGTTGCATTGAATGTAAATAAATCTGTTTTGTTGACAATTTTTCTTACAGTTTTGAGGAAAACGAGAGAATAATGTAAAAAAAAAAAACAACTTTATTTCAAATGCCTTTAGATGCTTTCCGAATAATGATTTGCCTTTGGTCACATAATTTTTTTTTGGTTTAAAAAACAAATAGCCTTTAAAACTTTTAGGACAGCTAGAGCTCTATAAAAATCTGTTTCATGGAAGGAAAAACAGAATGGAATACAACATCAATTTAGATTCTTGGTTTGAAAAAGGGCAGGTAGGGAATGTGTTGAAAACTGGGTTGGATTAGGAATAACTGTTAAGGCTAAATTTCAATATTTGACTGTGCAGTGCAATTTAATCAATAGACTCATGCAAAATACTGGAAAGATCTTCAACATTAATAGTCTTGATGAGTACTACATAGGCTAATAGTTTGTAAAACACTTTTAAGCAAGAAGGTAAAAATCATGGGATAGGGTTCAACAGCATTAATTCAACTTCAGATTGAAAAAAAAAAAAAAAATTAAGCTTGGGATTTAAAGAATTCTGAATTATCAACAATTTGAAAATTATTCACATTCATAACATGGATTCAAGATCTAAAAAAGAAAAAGTGCAATTTGCATTGAATATACTTTGAAAGCCCTTTCAGTTTTATATATGAAGGGAAAAAAGTACACAAAATCCAGTTAAGCTTACATTCACCAAAAACTGTAACACATTTTTTTTTTAAAATCTAAATATGTAGTAGGTTAAAAATTTGAATTTTAAGAAAACCTTGTTAATTCAATTAAATTCTAAATCAAATGAGTCATGCAAGATGAAAAAAATTAAAACTGAATGTGAATGTATGCTTTTCTAAAGCTGTCTGTAGTGTCTATTTAAATCTTTGTTTGTTTGTTCATGTGTCCAATTTCATTGCAGGTAAATTAAAAAGAGAAGAATTAAAAAAAAAAAATTGAGTTAGCATACACAGGTGAAAAACAAAGCCAGAGCAAATGCTTGAAAACCTCACTCCCTTCATATTCATCAAGTCTTGGGTGACTTGGAGGGTTTAGAGGTCATGCGCTAAGAAAATGTTTTATCTGTACCATTTTGTAAGCGTTAAATGACACGAAAACGAAAGGCGGAGACAGAAAGAGAGATAGAGTGAGATGGATGGAGAGAGGGTAAGGGAGAATGCTGGATAAAATCCAGGGAATATAAAATGACCATATCGGTAGTTATTTTTTGTGTGGAGGGTTTTGATAAATTAAAGTCATTACAATAAAATACATGAAAAACCAAAGAAAATATTCTATTTCAAAGCAATTAAAACAAATTAAAGATCCCACTTAAATTGAATCTCTCTTAAGTAATACTTGTTCTTTCTGAATCATCACATACTGTAGATCACTTCAAATACCAGTGTTACCTTTCCCGTTAAATAATTAATAAGCATCTATCTACAAATTGATTGCTTTTAATATTTTTTGATGCAACAACAGCAAACACTTCCATCACACTGATTGATCAATACTTGCAATTTCTATATCTAAAAATATGATAATAAAGTACATGTGTATGTACATCTACCAACTGGAGAAAAAACCCCAAAAGGAAGCTGTGCTCTTTATAAAAAAAAACACACAACAAAACCACAAAAAAAACTAAACTCCATCAACTAAAGCATCTCGTAAATTTCTCAATTCTGCCTGATATTCTAAAAGCGATAAGCAATGATGTTACATGGGTATATTAATACCAGGACTGGAGAATGAGCTCACTCAGCTGGTTAAAAAAAAAAAAGGAATTGAAATATATTTTTATATTATACATAAAACAAGACATAATATTTCTCAATCAATCTGTAGTTATTTGGTAAACTTCCAGATTTTGCACTATTAACTTTGGGATAGAGCATAACTGTAAGCTCATTCTCCATTTCTAGAATTGGGGATACATGCTGTCACCTGCAGAATTAGAATTACTGGCAGCGATGCTGCTTTGTGGCTTTCCTAAAAAAAAATGAATTGGAAATAAACAGATGAAAAATAAAACCAGTAAACAAAATTGTGCTTCCCACCAATGCAAGCAATATGCAGGTTTTAGAATAGACATGTGAAGCTATTCTATGGGAAACTCAAGGGGAAAATATCTCAAATCAAAATTAGCAATCCTAATAATGCTTTCAAAGAGGTTCAGGCACATCTCAAAGGTTTTTAGTTTTAGTTCATCCTACCTTATAAAACTTCCAAAAAACTAAAACTGACTTTTTCACTTTAAAAAGTTAAATTTTCTTTCTTTTTCTTTTTCTAGATCTTCAAATTAACTTTGCTGAGAGCGATCCAACTGAAGACTCACTCCCGCTTATACCCATATACGATCCAAAGAAAAAAAAGGCTCCTTTTATATTCATTGTTTGACAGTGATATACCATCTATATCCTAATAGATAAGGCTGTTTTATTATCAAGGATCAAGACATATATCACTGAGCAGTCCAATAGATTTCGACTAGAGCATTTCTTGAGGTATGTGACAAATTAAGGTAACTAACATATTGATATTCACTTTGTTATTAATAACTGAGCTAAAAAAAAAAAAATCATCATCCACAAGACTTGAGAAATAGTTGAACAATGCAATTTAATTTAGGTTTGATTTGGTTTGGGGGTTAAATGGGAGGTTTTAAATGTAAAAATGTTCTGCACAATAGTCACTTATGACTGACAGGTTTTCTCATAAATTTGATAAAGTTGAGTTGTAAAGCATTTTTTGTTCTGTTTTATCTTTGTTCAATAGAAAAGAAAAACTTTCATCTGGAATTAATTTCCACCTAATACTTATTTTATATAGCTCCGATTGTAATACCTTTTTATACACAATTTAGAAAATGAACCATTCAAATTATTTATGCTCTAAAAAGTACAAGTTCTTAGAATTCATAGATTAAACCCCCTGTCCTCATTCATAAAGCTAGTTACAGCAATAGAAACAGGGATTGTTAAAAAAAAAAAAAAAGGAAAATGTATAGATGCATAATGTCTTAATGCAAACAAGGATCTGTAAATGGGAGAAAAAATAAAGTCAACAAATGAAAGTTAAGTGGTCCAAGTATCCAAATATACAACACTCAAGTGCTAAAATTTGTTAGTTGTTGATTTCACTTCTCTTTTAAAAACTGGAGTCCATAGATATTACACATTAGACTCTCGCAAACTGGATCAATGTGTGATCTATTTCTACATACTCATAGCAGAGCACAGTGTGGCAGAGTAGCAGCAGCACAATGTAACAGAAACAAAGAGCTAAAGAGCTACACAGAATATCAATTCTAGGAAGAGACAGGGCTGTGAGGCATGTCTTGTGATACCCAAATACACACTCAGCTAGATGACACTTAACATAAATGTGTGTAAAATTGACAGAAGGAACATAAGAATGACAGAAAGCTATATATAAGGGCTGCCAATGGCTTGACACATTTCTAAAGCTCTGAAACAGTGTGCTGTGAATACAAAGCATTTTGTTGCAATAATAGTGTTGTTTGAATTAGTCACATATAAAAAACAACAACTTGAGCATTTAATTTTTTACAGTAACATGTAAAGTGTTAAATGAACTAAAGCCTGCATTCAGTATAGACAAATCCAGTTATGGTTTGACAATAATTATGAGCACCTTTACAAGGTTGATTCATGAAGAAAAAAAAAATCAATGTCTGATGTCAACTAGCCTTTTTTCCCCTTCTGTTTTGGTGTATGTATGAATACATTCTTTAAAAAAAAATGTCATTGTTTTGAGTAAATCAAAGAAACTTTTTTTTTTCCTAAAGCTTCATGCAATCTTGCATTGGCAGCCCCGATACACAAAGCAAATGTTGTACCTTTGCCAGATAGGTCTTCCTGCTGATTTGACATGCCTGCTTGTCCAGACTGCCCCATATCATGCCCTACACCCTCAACTCCGTAACTCCCCGGGACAGTGGAAGATACATCTTCACCAAGATTATAAGCTGGAGATGACCTGCCCATGATGGGCTGGCCAGGGGACAGCGGTCTGGACTGAGGTTTGCTTACATTGGTCCGGCCAGCTGGGCCACCCTTAGCCGGCGACATGGCCAGACCCAGCGCCTTGACGGCGTCTTCCAGGCCTGGGCCAGAGTGGGGGCTAGAGTGGGTGCCAGACAGGGATGGGGAGGCTGGGGCCTTGCCACCACGGGTCATGATCCTAGCCGGAGATCCACCCATGCCCAGGCTGGGGCTACCCGGCGCCACGGAGGAGAGAGAGCTCAGGCCTCCACCAGCAGCGCCAGGGGCGACAGAGATGCTCACAGCCGGGCTGGTAGTAGCCCGGAGTCTGGGCTTGCCCCATCATGGGGTTGAACATGCCTGGGTTGTGGGCAGGTAGAGGACGAGAGGTCCCTGCAGGGGCAGAGCTAACACCTGATCCCATGAACATGCTCTGTACAGAACTTCCCCCACCACTGATACCAAACAGATCAGCGGCGTTGTCAGAAACAACAGGAGCAGGGGGGAGCCCAACAGGCGATGGGGAGATGTTTGGCAACTGGGTGGAATCAGAACCTTCTAAACCAGCAAAGGGATCATCTAGACCTAGGGTAGGGCCTGCATGAGGGACTGGGCTCGGAGTTGGAGATGGGGTTAGGGCAGTGAGAGCGGCACCGCTGCCAATGTCTACAGCAGCAGGCATGGCCAGATCAGCGGGGAGCCCCTGGCCTCCTGTCCCATCTAGCGGGTCCAGCGAGGCGGAGACCAGATCCTGTCCTGCTCATGTGGCGTGCGCGAGTGTGAGCAGCAGCCACATGAACGATCATGGTGTGCAAAGCAGCGAGAGATTAGATGGAGAAAAGTAGATAAAGTTGTTGAATAAAGCAGATAAAGAACAGCTTTCTTTTTTTGAATGGGGCCAGTATAATTTAAAGGTACCAGATAGCACATCTGAGATAGAAAGAGTAATTAAAAGCGAGCACAGCATAATTTGACATAATATTGGGGAAGCATGAGAAAAAAAAAGACAGATAACACAATATTTTAAATCAAATCCGTGGTCATGAGAAAAATGTAGGTCGGGGAATGTCAAATATAAAATGGGGCCTGCTACATTTTTAAGTTATAACTGAGTACTGGTTTTGAACTGAAGAACATGGTCCTTGAAACATCAAATTTACAAAGATAAATTTAAAGAGTAGAAGATACCTACATTTCAAAGCCAAAAGAGCCACAGAAACAGGGAATTAGTGTGAGTGATTATAAATCAAATTTAAACAGCATTAAGAAATCAATAATAACTAACATCCCAGAAAAAAATGAAAGAAACTTGTCCCTGGAGAGAGAGAGGGGGTATCGAGAAACTTGTTTTGAGATGTATACCTGGTGGTGCATTACTCAAGGCTGGTGTAGAGCCCTGGAACTGTCCCCGGCCTGCTGCAAGATAGAAGACAGGGGAGCACCACAACTCACATTAATTAACAACACAAGCAAAATAGAACTTCTGGTCAAAATATAGAAAAATAATAACTAACACCGTTACAGATGATATGCTGAGCATGTTTCTCTCATGCAGATGTTAAGTATAACCAAGTGAAGTATGAAATGAGAGAGAGAGAGAGAGAGAGAGAGAGAGAGAGAGAGAGAGAGAGAGAGAGAGAGAGAGAGAGAGAGAGAGACAGAGAGAGAGACAGACAGAGCCTGTGTGTGTAGCATATGCAAGTCTTGTATTTCATTTGATGGCTCAGTGATCAAGTCAATGATCCTCGTGAATGAAAACCCTCCTTTACACATGTGTGTGTGTGTTGGTTTTTTTTTTTTCTTCCTATTTTGTGTGCGCACACTCAGCTGTAAAGTAAGCAAACTGGAACACACAAAAATTAACAAATAGAAAAAATACACCCTCTATGGTACACCGATAGCCTGATGAATCAATGCAAAGAAACCAAAATAACAGTGGTAAAAAAACAGAAGATCATAAAACCAGCAAGCAAATGAGCAAGCCTGCAGCAGTTGTAACAACAGTAAGCTCCCATATGACATGGTTTTTTTTAATAATGATTCAAAATGGCACAACAAAAGACAACTGCCATTACTCAGAACATTAGAGGTGAAAAGTGAATGCTTAAAAACAGCAAGTGGTTGGTAGTGATCTTACTTGAATGTTGCTTAGATGACGACTCTGACAGAATCAAGGAAATATATAGCGCAAAGATAAAACTTAAAAGTATGAATGTATATTACTAGAAAAGCAAAACTAAAGGGAATAAAGTCCTAGGGTGCAAAAACTTTAAAAGTTCACGATTTACCAACATAAATATAAAAAGTATAAATCCATACAGCCTTTTGATTGTGGACTAAAATGATTATGAAACTTGTGAGGGTGAAAGTGATTAAATTGAACCACTAAAGCCCATGTCTGATATCTTAAAATAGATTTATAAAGAGGCCTGCAGAGCCAAACCTGAAGGAGAAAAACTTTGCAGTGTTGGCTCCATTATGAGAAAAAAATCGTGAACAGGACATAAGCTCAATATAACACAAGAGATTTACAAACTGATACATGTACAACCACATTAATATTTCAATACAATAAAAAAGCAAAAGATACTGCAATTAATTAATTCTAAATATTTGCAACCTAGTAAAGAAAATTCTTGGCTTTTTAGCATTTGCTTTAATAATTCAGATTCCTTGCAAATCCATTTTGAGAGAGCAAAGTGCTTTAGGAAAAAAAAAAAAAAAGAGTCCCTAAAAGGGGAGAGAAAAATGTCATAGAGATAAGGATCGATTGGAACAGCAGGACTGAACACGGACTGAACAAATTATCCATGTCTGCCTATGTGAAAAAAATTAAAAACGATAAGTTAGCTTCACTTTGATAAAATCTAGGTCATGGGCCATAATGCCATTTTTATTAAATGCATTGGAGTTTATAATATGAATGGCATTTTGGAGAGCAACCATATATATCTATTAAAGGCCATGAGTTTTCTTCCTACTTGAGGAGAGGGAAGAAAAAACAAAGAGACCTGGTGCCTCATGGATAAATGATCAATAGAGCAACAAGTATTCAAAGAAAACACCACGACTGCAAAAATCTGATACGGTTTTGCTGCAACACAGACATCTAAAATGACTTTTAAGCAATACAAGTCACAAGTGAACAAGACATAGAAGACAAAGGCAGTAAGAGGTACTATATTTAGTATTCTTTTTTGTGTTTGAGAATTCTATGTTCACTAGCCTCAATTTTCCAAATTCAAGGAGATGAGTTACTTTATCAAGAAAATGAGAAGGAATTTGAATGAAAAGGAAAGGCAACATTGCATGCATGCAAATTAAAATTAATGTGAAAGAAAGATAATCCATCGGACCATAAGTATGACCTAGTATTACTTCTATAAAAAGTTAGTCTAGGTTATAAAGGAGGATAGCAAGATACCACAAGGTATTAATTTTTGTTTTAACACAGGCATGACCCCATGCAATAAGAGAGCAACAGCTAAAAAAACAGCTGTGAGGAAAAACCCCTTTCTCTTAAAATATCTTCAAATATTAAGAACAAAAAACCATTTTATCACCTTAACACCTAAGAGATAAACGCCACCTAAATCCTTTCTGAACTTCACATGATTGAATTGATTAGCATAAAAAAATGAAAATGCGAATAGTGATTGAAATTAAGCACATACAAATAAATGTAGAGCTAAGTTATATATATACTTAAAGAAGTTTAAATCAATCTACAAAAACAAAAGGATAGTAAAATTGATTTTTTTAAGAATGAGCTGTTTGAAGCTGGTAAGATTTTTTTAAATAAAAAAAAAAAAAATAAAGCACAGCTATACTGATGCACCACTGCTAAAAAAAACATAACAGAAGAACATATTGCAGATAGATAAAAATCAAACCAAAATTACACAATAAAAAGAGAATCTAAAAATATTATTCAAAACATAATAGCAGAAACAAAACAAAAAAGTTTTGCACCTTGAGTACTGGTCTTTCCATTGCTGAATGCTCGCGCAAAGTCTGCGTCTGAAGTGAAGCCATTGCTGTCATTGGCTGCTGCTGAGAAACCTAAAGGCGTAAAGAAGAGATTTTGAAGATTTCTCTTTCCTATCACTATATTAGTTCAAAGGAATTTTGCTATCATGCAACATAAAATCATATTTCACAGCAGGATAATTGTTTTTTTCCCAAGCATTATTTGTATCTGTAACATTTAGTGCAGAAAGAAGGCATACGCGTCTTTTTATTCGCTTTGATAGAATCTGAAAACAAGGGAAACTAAAGAGCAAGAGACTTTAGTCGAGACTGCAGCCAACACGTGCCACAGTTTTTACCAGCAATATCAGCACCCAACTAAGGAATTTTTGTTTGGATACATAACAAATTTCACCCAAGCACTCTTAAGTTAAACCTTTTCACATTGCATGATTCAAGGCTTATTCCGTTTGCTTGCACACTATTTTGGGAAGTTATAAAAAAAAAAAGCTTTGATATTTATTTGAAAATGTACGGTAAGCAGATCAGTCCAAATACGTGCAAGCACAAGAGTATATCAATACAGACAACAAGTGTGCGGCGTGATGGGAAAAGGTTAATCTTGAAAAACTCACCATTGGCCTGCATAGCTGGGGCTCCAAATGGATTGTTGGCGGCTGCAGTGCTGCCCATATTTTGTGCAGGGTAAGCACTGGCCATAACATTTTGAACATTGTCCATGAATGGGTTGCCCGTCAAGCTGAGCAAGTCGTCGCTTGGTCTGTTAGCGGCAGCTGCAGCTCCAGGAGTCGGTTCAGTCGGGGATCCAAACAGGTTGTTGCCTCCAGCGGGTGGTGCCGCGGTGCTGGGACTGGCAGCAGCAAATGGGTTGTTACTGGACGCTGCGGGGGCTTGCTGGGGACTAGTGGCAGCTTTTTGTTCCTGAGGGCGATGGAGAAGTTCATGGATTAAAGAGACTGCGCATTTACATTCCTTATACTCTTTTGCTTTCTTGCTTTAAAACTTAATAGGTTGCATATAACACTAATCCCCCTTTTAAAAAAAAAAAAAAAAAAAATAAAAAAATGTACACAAAAGGAGTTTCCAAAGTGAAATTCCAAAGCCTTAGTAGTATTACTTGCTAAACCTCTCCCGACTGTTCTTTAAGAGTAAAAAATAGGAAGAAAATATGAGAGGATTTAACGAGGGCAAGCAAAATATAATCATTGCTTCATATTGGATGAGGCCAAAAAAAAAATTGTTTTTCATCTTTTTAAAACAACTTTTTTTTCTATCAACAGAACATGACTTTTGCACCCTGCAGATGTAAACTAACAATTCATGATGCAATCTAAAAGAAACTTCGAAAATATGTGAGATGTAGCCCAAGAATATCAGGGTCGATTCTGGATTTTTAAATCTAAGATATAATAGCTTTAATATGAAAATTATGCTTTAGTCAATACTGACTAGGCATGACTCACTTTTTAAGACAATTATTTAAAAAATATAAAGAACTATATATTAAGATTAAGTTAAGCTTTAACAAGTTACCAATATCTAAAAATGACTCATCATGATAATAGGCTGAATAAAAAAAAACTTTTTTGGGTCCTTTGAGCTTAGTTCAATTTTATTTCAAAAGTTTTGAGATATTGCATGATCTGTTTTCCATTTAAAAAAAAAGAATATTTTATCATTTTCAACTCTTTTGAAAGAGAGGGAATAAGGTAAACCAACAAGTAATATGACAATACAAGTAGCACACTCACACATCTAAGTAGGTCTTTTTTGACAATAAACATTGTTTCTGTGTGATATGTTGATACCATTTCACACCATCATTTAATAAATTTAAACAAAAGTTGTGACACATTATAACACAAAAATCTGTTAGAAATCCTTGTTTAGAAAAAAAAAAACAAAAAAAAACAACAACCTTGATTTATAGAAAAAAGATTATTGGATAGCATTTTTATAAAGTTACTCCACAAATGTATCAAGTTAAAAGGAATGCACTCTCAATAGAAGAATGGCTTTCAGCTCTTTTACGGCATCTTGCATTCACCCATGAACAGCTCAGTGAAAAAAAATCCTAAATAAAATTTCAAATTCAAATTTTCAATCAATCAATCTCATTATATAAAAAGGTGAGTCAGTGTATGCTTGCAGATGATAAAAAAAAAAGGTGTCTTTCAAACCAAACTATTGCATCTTTCATCCTACAGCTTAAGACAATGAATTCAAATCAATTAGCATGGCCCAAACTCATGTTTTACTTATTTACTAAATTAGCCTATTGGAGAATTGGTGTGAAACAAGGACAGTATAAAAAAATTACATACGATTTTCCCTATTTAATGTATGGAAAACATTTTACTTTAAATAATTATGAATATTATCCTGTGCATAACCAAATATAGAATCCCATTTCGCCATTATGGCATAGTCAATTTTTATGACTGCCTGCGGAGTACTTAACCAAACAACATTCTTTCAAGAGTTGCTGAATATCTTTGCACTAAACGACTGTTGAATCAATGTTGGGATCATCTTGTGAGTAACTGAGGTTGGACATTTGATGCAACAGCTACTTATGTAAGACAGGAACTGTAGGCCTACTTTCCTTTTTTTAAATATTTTTTTTTTATAGGTAAGGAAGTTATAACTAAGGTCTTTATTGTATCTACAATTTCAATGAAATACAGGCTGCAGGCTGATAAAATAGAGGGGGAGGATAGAAAGCCACACAATTATGATAGTCAATACATTTTTCTAGTACCACAGATTATAAAAGGCATTTGTAATCCTAAGGAGATGAAAACCCAGGTTTAATCCTGATTTTGGTCTGGTTAACGTCGACTCTAAATAGCTCACAAAATCAGCGTGATCATCTTATGGTTGAGGCAACATCAAAACTAAAGGAAATCTAATCGCATGCTTGGAAATCAACTAAGGAAACACTTTACAAATTAAAAAAAAAAAATCCAGCCAACTTTTCCTTTATCTTTGATTTTGAATAATAACTCATATCTTACTCTTAGAGCTTGCATTGCCCATAGAATTACCATGCACTGTATAACATTGGAACACCATGCACCATTTATTTCTTGTTGTGACTTGTTATTGTTTTGATATCTTGTTGCAAACAGAAAAAAAAAAAAAAAGAACAACCCTTCTCTTACAAACAGCTCAACTCTAAGAGTTATTTATACATGCAGATATAAATGAAACATAAAGGAAGGCGTTAAATATACACTTTAATGTTATGTTAGTTGTTGAAAACATAGGTAATCACAGTTCATGGTTATCATTTTAAAAATCATGTTTATGAAAAAGTGAATCATTATATGCATTCCATCATTTTTTTTTTTTTTTTTGGTTCGTTTTCCTGCTTACCTCTTACTAACCTAATTCTGTTACTCTAAGTTGTAAGAAATACATTTGTGTGGAGTGGTGCTCCTTTATTTCAAGTATTCTACTTAAGACCTGAAAATGTTTCAGGCCGTTCCTTGTTTTTTATTCTCTCTCCCCCTCACGTTGTTGTGTTTATCAACCATTTATTTTAAATTCATTTAAGCCTCATAAACTGAAATCTTGTACACCAATCGTTTTGAGGGTGATTTTTTTTTTATATCAGTACCAAGAGTAGTCTTTCTTTCTAGTTATCACATCCAGATAATAAATCATAAGAAAACAATAACTTAACTTTTTAATATCCCAATAGCCTTCTTATACCTTTAGCCAGATAAGTTTCCGGAAAGGATGTGCCTCTAAACATGTACTACTTTAAACAATACAAGAGCTAAACGTAAATAAAATGTGGTTTTAGCTGGTATATGTTTAGAGGAACAAAATCTATAAAGTGATAACTGTACTAAAATTGTGAGAACAATTAGCTCTGTGACGTTTGCCTTGAACTCACAACCAAACTTGTAACACTGTTAATTTGATCAACCAGTCACGAACGCCAATTTTAACTAGCTACAATGTGCATTTCTATAATTTGAAATGCTCTGATCTTTTCAAGCAAGTTGAAAGTGAATCACATCAAGGTGAATAGTAAAAAGACTGATGAAGGCAAAAAATGTCTTTCAACTGGATCTATATTAATATAATAATATACAATAAAAGATTAGATGGGAGTGGGGTGAAAACGCTGGATGGAAATCAAAATGACAGATAATAGTGGGCATTTCTATCACCTAACAAATGGGGTAAACAAAATGAACATGTGGACGAAAAATCGTTTTTGATTCTGCGACGGAATGCAGGCAGCGGAACGTCAGAGGAAGTTTAGAGCTACTCACAAACAAATTCTCAGTGTTGCCTGTTCCATCTTCCTCAACATTTGGTTGAGGTTCATCTGCAGCCTGCCCAATAGAACATCGTGTTTACATGGAACTGAGAATGACATTCTTCATTTCCTACTCATTAAATCTAAGAAATCTGTTTACCTGACATGCCTAACAAATTATGCTTTTGTATCTTATGAATGCATCAAGGAAAAATTTGTGGAGTTACGGATCTTCAAAATAACTTGCTTCCCCCTGGTACCTGTATATATTTTTATCTTGGTTTAAAAAAAATGGGAAAAAAAATGAAAAGAAATCCATGAGGAAAGAAACCAAGATGAGATGCATTGTGATTTGTGTCTGTGAGTGTGAATTTTTTTTTAAACGACTGTCGTAAGTCCCCTCTCCCTCCAAAAGTAATTCCTTTTGTACCTAGTCTTACTTTGATATCTAACGGCATGTTGTTAGAGTGAATGATCTTATTTCATCAATTGTCCTGCATCCTTAATTTGTACGATATCTAACGGCAAATTAGAGTGAAGAATCTTATTTCGTTGACCATTGCCAAATAACACAATTTGTACATGGTTGTTAGCTGTTTGCTTCACTTTGTCTTGAACATTTTTTTTCTCAGGTGCCATATAAACAAATTTAGAAAATCTTTCATGACTGACAAAGGAGGTAAAAAGCACAGCATATTATTCAAAGCAAAGTTTCAAAGAAATTAGTAGAAGAAAAGTTATGTGCAAACAAACAGCCATTTCATTTAGATCCATGCCCTCACGAGAAATGTAAGTACAATTTCAATCAAATGGTGTGTTATTCATATCAAAGCAAAAAAAATAAATAAATAAAGGGAATTCATAAATTGACATAATATACTTTCAGTTGAGTTTAGTTAAAAAAAAGAGGCTATACATTAAAATGATTTGAAAAAAAAAAGAGGCTATACATTAAAATGATTTCTATGCAGCTTAGGTAATGGCAATCAAAAGATGCATATACCAAATGTTGGTCTATTGTTTATCTATAAAATCTAACTTTTCAGTCCATTTTCATTATGTTTAAAATCCTAAGAAGATGAAAATTAAGAAAAAATTGTGCAATAAGTTTATTTAGAAAGGAACAAAAACAAAAACAGATGCTACAATTAAAGGGTAAAGGAGAAAAACAAAACTGTAGAACAAAAGCAACCTAGAAAAGAAGCCAAATTTCACACTAAATTTGTGAGGCTGCTGAGCAGAAACTTCATTGTAAAAATAATGAGTCAAAAGATGCCCCCTTCATTCTTTAAAGATGAGATAAAGTTTAACTAAAAAAATGTTCACTATTGCCTCAGCCAAAAAGTAAACAAGGTAAGCAGCAGTAAACAAAATTTACCTTTAATCTCTGCAGCTGTTGGTTTTCCTCCTCCAGTATTCTTTTCTTCTCTGCCTCTGACACATTGAATGTATTGGTTGTGATGGTGTTCAAAGCAGATGTAAATCCTGCAGGTCTGAATTTGTCAGACATAGAACAATTTAATTAATTTGAATTTTTTCAATAATAATAATAATAATAATAATAATAATAATAATAATAATAATAATAATAATAATAACAACAACAACAACAACAACAACAACAACAACAATCAAATCAATGAGGAGAAGAGGAAGTTTGAAAATTATATACTAACAAACAGTTTTCAAATGTTGTACTAATGCCACAGTTTATGGGCAATCACTTATTGCAAAAGGGAAAAAACTTAAAAATGAAGTTTTATTTTCCCCTTAAAATTTTCAATGGCACTCATCTAAGAAAATATTCAACAAAATAAAACCATTTTTTGTGAAGTGAAAAATGGGATTACTTTTTTGGATACACTGCGTAGAAAACTGGTTCTTAAGACGTTCTTAACATTACATTTGCAAAATGCTGTATGTATTTAAAAAAGTGCTTACTTGCTGTTGCCACCAGTCGGTGTGGTAGCCCCTTTCTTTCCTTCTAATGAGGCCAAGTGCTGTTCAAGTGCATCCAACAAACTTGCAGGTGCCTATGAAGAATTAAAAGAAAACATTAATTTCGGTTGCAGAGGTAGAGTAAAATGCCATGCTTGTTGGCTTACCCTTTGAACATCTTGGAAAAATTAAGTTCCACTATTTAACATGCTCTGTTAATATCAACATCTCAATAACTCAAGCTCCTAAAAACCAACTAAAAAAACAAACAAAAAACTGATTACACAGTAAACATGTATCTATATTTATATCCTTGCAAACAGAACTTGAACTTTCACAAATTTATGGTGTTGAAGGTAATATCCCAATATTAAGTCCAGGATAACGCCCTATACATTTGAAAGGCTTGAACAGAGCTGAAAAATGCATGACAGTGGGCATAAAAAAAAAGTTCACTTGCACCCAAACTCATGTTGCATGCCTGTGTAAAAGACAAACTTTATTTAATACACAATTCAACTACATGCTATTGACTTTAAAGCATTCTTTGTTTGTTGTTTGGGTCTTAACCCTTAAACCTTTAACCACTGAACATTCTATATGACAATAAATGTAAAAAGATTGGTTTAGTAACCGTTAGATTTGTTGTTTTAGTTCATTAAATTTCACAGCTTGTTCATTTGACTTAGTTTATATTAAGAGATTAACTATAAATACCATGCACTTTAAAGACCATAGCAAACACTACCTGGAAGTTAATAGTCGAGGGATCTCTAGAATGTTATGTGTAATTGTAAAAGCTTTTTTTTTCAACAATTCTTTATTCCTAAACATTTAATCAATGAATTAATAAGTATACACATGAGATTCCTGCTGAAAAAAAAGAAAATAATAATGTAAATTCAAAACGCAAGAAGCAAATAACAGTGGTCTCTGCCTAAGAACCCACCTCTCAGGAGACAAAAAAATGTGTGTCAGGTTTTAGGCTTAATACATAGAAAAGGTTTCCTGAAGAATCCGAAGAAAACAGGGACACCAGCTGAGATTCAAACCACAGACCTTCAGCTCACCAGCCCACGGAATTAACCGCCTGAGCTACTGGTATTCCCAACCGGAATGCGAAAGACTTGTACAGATGTACATCAATTATGATTAAGAAAAGTGATTGACCTAATGATGAAAGAAAACAAAAGAGTGGCTTTCATTTCGGTAACTAGTGATGGGATACCTACTCACATTAATTGAGGATAGCATGATGCTTGCTGTGCAGTGTCTGAAAGCAGACCCTGCATTCAAGGCAAGGGGATAGGGTTTAGCTGTTAACAACTTACTGTTTGACTTTCCTGTATGTAGACCTACAGGCGCATTGAGCTGTTACAACAAACTGATCGCACAAGAAAAGTTTTTTTGATTTTCCATCACACGGTCTGCGTCTAGGGTCCCCTCCTAACATAGCGTGTAAACACACCCCTCCCAAGCCACCCCAAACACAGAGAGAAAGAGGGAGAGGGAGAGAGAGAGAGAGAGAGAGAGAGAGAGAGAGAGAGAGAGAGAGAGAGAGAGAGAGAGAGAGGAGGCGAAGGAATGTTTTCAATGATGAGTATACAATCTGTGGCAGCTTTAAATAATTATAGCACTCTCTGTGTATAAACAAAACGACAAAAAAACAACTTTGGAGAGACAGAAAATTAATAATACATAAAGTGCATCATTTTTAATGTCTCTCACAAAGCAGGTTTTAATGATTCTTTATGTCAAATGAAAAGAACAAATTATGTCACCAAGGGCAAATGAAATGGGTTCTCAGGCGTTGAGTTTTTAGACAGGGACCACTGTATCTGCAAAGAGCCAAAATTTCAAAAGCCAAGTTTGAATAGGCATGATAAGTAGATGGTGGTGTTTTGAACTTTTGGATATGGATTGCCTTTAGAAGAAAGGACTCATCTGTTAAGCTATATCAAAGAAAATGATATGGATATATTTCAATTAAGCAGGTGGTTTTCCTTTTAATGAGAACTTGAAAAAAACCCACTAAACAAACAACTAAATTTTGGAGTGAACTCAGCTGGAGAATAATATGTGCATTGCAAAAAAAGCTGTAAAGGGGGTATTAGTACTAGCAATGGACAAACCATCACAAATGAAGACAATTACTGTTTTCAGTAGTTAACGCTCATTTGACACATAGGAAAGTGACCAACAGATTTAAAATAGATATACTTGAATTTCTGTTGGCAAGAAGAATATTCAGTTATTGTGGATTTTTTAAAACCGATTTTCTGGATATTTAATTTCTTTATTAATTAAAAAAAACATTTTTTTTCTTCAATAAAATATCCTTATTTTTAATGGTGAGCAACTGGCGCCATTCAAATCTTTTGTTAGAAGAATTTGAAGTCAAGTAACTTGTAAGCAGTTAGAATGATGTTAGCCAGAAAGTATTAAATAGAGAAATATAAAAAGATTGGGAATAGACTTGGGGACCATCATGTACTATTATTTTTGTAAGCAAAATATAGTAAATATCTCAAATTCTACATCCAAACTTTATATGACCTTTACCATGTGGAAAACTTTTTGTGCTTTACATGTTCAGTTCTTTGTGCACCAAGATATTTTTACTGGTGTTTGGTTAAAAGTTCAACCAGCACCTTCATGCCTTTGTGTTCAGCAAAAAAAAGGATGGGTATATAGATTTAATATTTTTGTACTTTAAGATGGCAAGGTTCTTTGAGCAAGTCCACACGCAAGCAAAATCAAAGCTTCCTCATTGAAAGTGTCTCGAGTATTACTCAGATTACACAAGGCATTTAAAGAAAACACTTACAGATGACGAATTGTTTCTCAAACCCTGAAAATATGGGGAGACAATTGGTGGAAACAAAAGTATAAAAATCTTACTCGTGTTCTATTTACAGGAAAAAGATTGTCTATAACAGAACCTCTGTTGAAAGAAACTCAAACCTTTAAATTCCGAATTTCATACTTATAATGATGGTCCCCATTCTACTCGTAAAAAAAATAAACAAAAAATTAACTAATACTAGCGTGTGCAAACTGAACAAAATAAGTTACTTTAGAAACGGTGCAATCAATTTTTCTTCTTTTATTTGCAAAAGAATGAGGTATTTTGCTTGACACTGTAAACCAAAACATCTTTTTTTTTTTTTTGATTAATAAAGCCATTGTATATCCAGAAAATCTGTTTAAAAAAAATCCACAATAACTGGATATTTCCCTCAAAAGAGGTTCACTTAAAAGCAGTGATACAAAATACACATACACATTTAAAATATACATCACATTAAAATTAGATAAAACAATTGAACTGGAAATGAAATGACAGCCTGTAAGACTTGTGGCTGAAGTAGACATTTCTGCTAGGAAATGTAAGCAGAATCTGATACATTTAAAAATTTTAAAAAATCAAGAAATTAGACAATCAATAATACAAAAAAAAAAAAAAGCCATGACATTTTGGATGGATTTACATTTTCCCCACACTGTATACTTTTTTACAAAATTCTACAATGTTTTTTCTTCCCCTTCTAAATATTTTGACATGGCTGTTTTTGATTACTATGAGACATAATTGTGGGAAAACATGAAGTCAAATATAGCCAGCCATCTGATAATAATATAGATTTAAATCTAAATCTACAAGCTTACATTCAGAATGCTCCTTAGCAGTCTCATTAAACTTAGATATTGAATCTGCATATATAACTGGTGAAATAACATCACTACAAACTATTTCTAGAAAGTAGTATTAGATTTTTAAGGGTTATCGGTAAGAAATCTATGCTCAACTGTGATAAACTTGAAGTTAATTTTAGCAACTTTAAAGCGCAACTGATCAGAATTAATCCCAGAGATTTGACCATGAGTTGATGAACAGAAGTTGCGTCTAATATTCTACTTTCTCACATGCATAACCACTTCATAAATCTTTTTCTGACCACTACATACCAATAATGTATGTAATCGCATACAAATAGTAACAGCATTGGCATAATTAGTACTAAAACTAGATTTTTAGGAGGGGCAGACCACTGGATTAATTATGGGTAGATTTAGAATTTTGTCTAGTGCCACAATAAACTTTCTAGCATGCCCAAAGCAATTGGAACTAATACCATTGTCTTCCATCGGCAATTCAACGGAATATACCACAAATCGGGTGTCACCGAAAAGTTTGTAAATGTACGAAAATGATTGAAAATCTAGAAATCCATATGGGTAATTAAACTGATCATTATAAAAAAAATTGTTTTAACAATAATTCTAATCGATAACGGTGGCATCAGTTTGGCTAGAGTTGTAACACATTAGCGGCAGGCAACAGCAATCATCCGTTTAAAATACCAGATCTAAATTAAGCTCAGATCTATGCTCCCGAATCCTGACGACGATATATAAGCAAGATTTAAAGTGAAATCTGTGAAGAGAATTAAAGTAATTTAGCCTTATAATAATTTTTTATTTTTAAAGTAGGCAATTATTCTTGATATTTTAATATACAATAACCAACAAGAGTGGACAAAAGATCTTGTGCGGTAGGTAACATCTTTGAGCTATGCAATAATGCGCCGCCCAACGAGGATGTGTGTGAGTGTGTGTGTAAAAGTAGCAGCGATTGTGCCTAGCCCTACAAAATAAGAATTTTGCCTAGCCCTACATTCTACAAAATCGAAATTGTTTATCTGATCGTGAGAGAGTAAGAACTGTGAGGGGACCGGCGCTTGACAGCGAAGCTGGTTTGAAGTATAAATCAATCTTGGTTTGATGTCTAAATCAGTCTAACTGGTCGCCCCAAAACTGGATTCTTGGAAACAAACTCTCTGTCTACTGCCTAGCAGTAGTAAACAAAGCTATGGGATTCCCGGATGGACAGATCGCCGGCGGCGGAAGCATAATTGCCGCTATAGTGGTACACTATTTACCGTATTTTTTACAGAAAAGAGCCGCGAGTGAACGTTAAATCTATAAGTTGATAAGAGACTTGCCGATCCCTGCGCTTCTTGTGAGATGTTAAAAACGTGAATGGGCCTAGTTAATGGCTGGGCTTACCAGGCGTTATTGCCGAAAATGGCAGCAACTACTGAGCGATCAACGGGACACCCGATTTTTAGCTGGCTAACGTCAAATATGTACTTTTTCAACCAGATACGGACGGATGTACTCGGGAGGTCAAATACGTACTAAGTACGCTATTATACGTACTGGTTGGCAGCTATGTAGTGGTATAGCTATGCTCACTTTAAGTGGCAAGGCGATTTGGTGCCGCTGCATCTATAAGTCGAGGGTTCTAATCCCACAAAGTGCAATAATTGTTCGGCCATTTTGATTAAAAGCCTACCTCTACCACTGTGGAAAAAATTATAAATCTACCCATAGTACTAAAATTAATAGTAGTCAGGTTCAGATATGGACAGAGGGGGAGATTAATTGGTCTGAAAAACACGCCACACAGAATAAACAATAGAGGGGAAAAACGTATCTGTGTAAAGCAAGACTGAAATGCATACTAGGAGCTCTTAGTGTCTACAATTTTACAATTTGAGATGTGATGGGAGCCAAGTTGTTTGTTAACTTTTACAAAGTAGATATTAAGATACAGGTTGTGCATGTTTTGTTTTTGTTTTTTAAGTATCAACTTTAAAAATCATCTCAGGCACAAGTACTTTTGTATGTTGTAGGAGGTAATAAAGGCAAAATGGGAGAAAAACGTGTCCGTAGCACACACTTCAGGAAATCAAGTAATATCAAAAGTCAATTGTGCAAAGAATAGCTGCTCTTGCTCAATGACAGCAGATCAGCTGACAAACGATAGGATACTATTAATGCATGAAGGTCTTCGGGTAAGATGTTGAAAAAGGTGATTTTTTGAATACAATGAGCAATGTGCTTCCACAATTTGGGACATTAAAATAAGGTAAAAATGAATAAGGTCTTTAAAAAAAAAGAGAATACCTTCTTCACCAAACCAGAAAGGCAAACCCCACCAACCTACAGCAGCAAAAAAATTCATTTGTTTAAAAAACTTGCAAAGGCAAGTCATCTATGAAAAAAAAAAAAGTCTGGTTTTCCAGATTTCAGATGTCGCCATTGGGGTTATACTTTTCCATTTATTTCCTTTAAACTAAAAAAAGTTAGTTAAACATGAAAAGGGTGTTTTGTGTAACTGCATCTTTATACCAAATTAAATTCTTTTTGTCTCCGTTTTCAGGCAACTAAAGAAATGAAAGACTTTTGAGAAGCACAATACCATTAGAAACATCCATGCACTCACACTTCATACAAACTAGCCACTGTAGAAAGGTTAAATTGGGTTTTGACTTCCAACAACAAAACATTACTATCAAGCCAACAACAAACAGCTAATACACTAAAATGTATTCTAATGTTAGCCACATTACTTTCTGCATCCATCACACACATGCTAATTCAAGTGAAAATCTAGCTAAAGGAAAACAATTTTTTTACCCCCTGGACCTTAACAAATTTAACATGCTTTTTCCCACAAAGGGGTGGGGATGGGGGGGAAAGTACAGCATAAATAAGACGGACAGAAATATTTTTAAAGTAAAGAAAAACTACCTGAAATCTGCTTCTTATAAGAGCCAAAACGTGAGCAAGCAATGTCTACCTCAACATACACACATATAGCACAATACATATCTCAGTCAGAATAACAAAGTGACACCCAATGTTATAAAAAGCAATATGCATAAAGATGACAATACCAAGGACATTTCTTACCTTTGCTAAATCTGGTATGTCACCTTTGTCAATACCCATATTCTGCAGGAAGAAAAAAAATATGTATATCCTGTTAAAAAATATATGAATGTTTTGCATGAAAATACTAACAAATAAAAACAAAAAATACTACTTTTGTTTTTCTACTAAACACCATAAATGTTTTAATACTTGTTTAAAGTAATTAGTTAAAAAATAAGCTATTTTTTAAAAAGTTTTTTTGTTTGTTTGTTACTTCAGTTTCACACATGCATGGCAAGTTCCCTTTAGTTTATGAGCAGCGAGCTCTAAGCCCGTAAATCTTCAACCTTATCTGACATGGCCAGAAATGTTACCTGCACACCAATGGAATGCTTGTAATGCAATTTATACCCCTTTTTAAACAGATAATTACATGCAATAGGAAAATCTTATTTTGAAGGATAGATTTATAAAGTCAATCAAATGTGCATTGTTCTTTTCAAAGAAAGTTGAAAAATAAAAATGTTATGACCTCAAAAGTTAAAGTTGAAAATGACTTACTTCGTGACAAAATTTCAAGGCAGCTAATTTGATCTTTTAGACATTAAAAAGTCCAATAAAATAGAAATTTTGCATGGTAAAAGACATAGGTTCCAGAAAAAATTCTGTTTACAAGATGTGTTGCACCTTTGTGGTTTGCAAGATGAAGGGGTCATAAACATGACAAGTCACTTGCACTGTCAGTATTTTCTCCTCATGGACCTGATTAAAATTGGCTGGCGCAGACGCTTTTGTTCATATATTTTTGTTAGAGCAGCGTACCACATGCTTCTTCTCCTTATATATTCTTCTTCTTCTAATTCTATTTCTTTTTTTAAATTCTACTATAATATTTTTGTTTCTGTTTGTTTTTCATCATGTTTCTATTGTTGTCACTTATGTTGTTGTTGTTCTTGTTATTGCTGGTATTGCGTTGTTGTTTTTGTTGTTCTTCTTTCATTTCTTTTATATTTTCTATTCCGTACATTTGTTTTTAATCCTCTTCTTTTTGTTTTGCTTTGAGTCTTCTTTCATTTCTTCAATTTCTTCTTTTTCGTCCTTTTTCTTTTCTCGTTTTTATTCTTCTTATCCTTTTCCTACTCCTCCTCCATTTTATTCTTTTACTGCTCCTCCTCCCTCTTCTTCTTCTTTTCTGTTCAAAGTCAATAGTTTCCAATATTTGGACAATGGGTATTTACCACATATTATGAAATTATATATTAAAGAGATCTGTGTCAAAGTCAATAGTTTCCAATATTTGGACAATGGGTATTTACCACATATTATGAAATTATATATTAAAGAGATCTATTGTACTGGAAAACTTAACACTCATGGCAAAAAATTCAAATTTTTATCAACCTATTAAAGTCATTATAGCATTAGACTCAATGTACTTATCCATAAAAATTAGGTTCCTCGGAAATAATTACATTTGGAGAAATAACATATAAAAATCAATTTAGTATGCATTGTTTAAACTGCGCAATAAAACAAAATGTTGAGTTTTGAAAAGTTATCCCGAAAACTTCACACAATCGGCTGACACTAACATCGGATGGAAGTTCATTAACCCCCTGGTGACCCCTCTTGAGATGGTGGTTGTCGCTAGCCTGTCAGGTGTCTGCTAATTTATTGCTCACAACTAAAGTGAACAGAATCAGTGCATTTTCCCTGCCTTGCCTGGGAACATTGACATAATGACAAGAATGAGAAGATGTTACTTTTCTTTTTCTTTCTTAAAAAAAAAATTTTTTGTTGATTTTTTCCCCCCATTAAATGAATATAGAAGTAATAAGAACACAAATAGAAAAACTGAAACTAATGTCACAGAACTCTGCAAACCTCTGCAACTTTGAGAAATTCTGAGACTTTGTCCATTCGAACCAAAAACTTTTTGTATAGATCCAGTCCATCTTTGCACTGTTTTTTGTTCATGTCAAAATATTTTTCTGAGGATAAAAGTATTTTTTTTTTAATTAATATTTTTTTTAAGTTTAGTACAAGACAATAACAATTTTGAAATGTGGAATTTCTTACGAATCATGATGATATCTTGTGCAAGTGCATCAGTAAATGACTATATACTTGATTTACTAAAAACACTACCCTAACTCAAACAAAACAATTTTAACAGATTCATTTTACTGAGCCAAGTCATCATAATAGAAAAATGAAAATTACTCCATTGCTTGAAGTGCATTTTAAGAAAAACAATTTTGACAAACCTATAATGCAAAAAAATTGGTCAGCTATTTTGGTTTGCTCATTCAGAACACATTTTATGTTTCTTAAAAGGATTGCATACATGTAGAACAGATATTCAAAGTATGTACTAATACACTCTAGTGCCTAAGATCAGAGAAATAAAAAAAATTAAAACTGGCTATCTCAAGTGTACAATAAATCTTGATGAAGCTTGCTTCAAATACATGTTTTCCGATTCATAGCTTTCTCTTTGTCGATGCTTTGTAACAAACTTATCACATACTGGAACCTATTAAACATTTAATTTCTTACTACACAGGCAAGAGAAACTAGAAAAACTAGTCTCAAAATCAAATGCCTTGAAACTCTTGCAATAATCTAAGAGACTGAATTATTGTTAAAAGAACTGATAACTTTGTATTTACCTAATAAATTGATGATGCCGTCATTGTAGCATGCAAACAATCTGATAAGATCTTTGAACAAAAGCATGAAGCAAGCAGTTATCACCCCGTTGGTCAATTCATTGGGTGTGCACTGAAGAAAAAAGCAAATAAGATGAGTTGTTTTGTAAATCTGTCATTGTCCACTGAATATGATAGCCAATTATAGCAGATTGTACTGGGATGATTATGTTTCCAGAAAAAAATCTCTTTACAAGTTGAATTAACAACTGAATAAGCGTGAAAGGTAATGGTTCTATAATTTACTCACCCCCCCCCCCTCCTTCCACAATAAAAAAAATTGTGCAGTAAACTTCCTCCACCCAATCACAGCTTCAAAGGTTTTCAAGATTCCATCATGACATACCAGAATTTTTTTCGGCTATCTCAGAACATTGTCAACAAATGTATATTTGGTATTATACAACGTTTAGGCAATTGTTCTACTTCTATCAAAAGAGCTATGTACTTGACGTGCAAAGTCCGCTGCAGTACTAGTAGTTAATCTCACTACTTACATCAAATTCTAGTAATGCGTCCAACTGTTGTTGTAATGTTGGTAATGTCTTTAACAACTGTGAAGACAATAAACAAGGGGGAATAAGAAAAGATTCATTATTTTCTGTACTATCCCATAAAAAGAAAGAAAAAGAAAACGGAAACAGGAATTTCTAAAGTGAAGCATTTTGAAGATAGGACTAAAAAATATCATTTGAAATATTCCTGATCATAATTTCTTTACACAGCAAATAAAAAATGAAAAAAAATTTTTTTTAAATTTTCATGGTAAAATGTCAACAAAGTAAATTAGCAAGCGCTTGGTACAATCCTAGGAAAAACTAGCTTTTGTTTTAGCAAGACTGTCCTCATCAATTTTGAATGCATTGAACCAGACATGCCTTCACCAATACAATTTGTTCATGATTTAAATCAAACTCAGTGTAGTAATGGTTCCTGGTGCGTAATCTCTTAAGTGTTCTGCTGGCTATGACTGAGTAGAACTTTTTTTTATCATGAAAAATCCAACTTCGATTTCAAACTCTCTAATTTTGTTTTATACATTTTTTATATTTTCATGCTTGAACATTTTTGCTTTCATATTTCCATTTGAATCTAACAGAAGTTTCAGCATATATCATATATTTAGTAAAAGAAAATTTTTAGATTGACTTCAAAAACAAAAAATCATCAACCAAAAGAAAGTTTGACCTCCTCAAATGTTCATATTCCGATTGCATAGTACAAGAAGAAAAACTCTCTACAAGGCAGCTTTAAATGATTTAAATAATTTAAAAATTACTTTCTTGTAATTCCATTAAGTCAAAGGAATGGATATCTTAATTATGAGCTTAGAAGCATTAATTTTTAATTCATGAATCAAAAAGGAGAATCTTTTTAAAAGCTAGATTTAAAAAAAATCTTACTTTTTCTGTATTCATTCTTCGAAGCAACCCGTCATCTTTCCTGAACAATGAAAATGGTTGAGATAAAGAGTTATAAGATGAGATAAGATAAACCTTTATCATCATGCAGGGAAACATTTCTTGGGAGTACATATAACAATATAACAACATCAATCATACATGTATGAGAGAAAAAAAAAGCACTTTACATTCATGAGTCACACTGTCGAAATTATACACTGTCAGACATATATAATTATTATTTATAAGTCTGTTAAATATAGCAATCTGGTGGATACTGGTACAAACGAGTTTTTATATGTGTCTGTTCTGAACCTTTTTTTCTATGAGTCTGTTACTTCTTTGTGGTGTTTCATATTCACTTTGAAGAGGGTGCTTGCTGTCCGATGTTATACATTTGCTTTAATCATTACTTGTAAAACATACATATCTTTGAAAGGGGTTAGTTCACAGCCAATAATTTCGGAAGCTTTCTTATTTTGTCTAATCTTTGAGAGTCGGTTTTTGATAGGTTTCCTCCAAAAGATAATAAACTGGATACAGATGACAAGAAAATCTTTCACAATATTGTAGTCGACATTGAAAGACTTTAATTTCCTTAAAAAGTGCAGTGATTGATTAGCTTTTAAAATTAGTTTTCAATATGTGTGGTAAAATAAAGTTTACAATCAATGGCGAGGCTGAAATATTTCTATGCGTCAACAACTTCAACTTTTATTTTTAGTTGTGTTAAAGCAGGGTGCCTCGCTAGCATTCCTCAGTACAGTAAAAAAAAAAAGAAAAGGATATGCAATTTAAGTAGTAAAAGAAGATTAGGCGACGTATTTCCTTTTCTTGTCTGTAAGCTTTGTTCTCTTTGGTATTGCAAGACTTTCAGTAAACCAAATTTGCATCATAATTAACTTTTCATCTAACGATCATCATGAAAAATATTGAAAGTTAAAATTGCATCTGATTTTAATATGAAAAAGTACAGTGATACTTTCTTTTTTTGGAATTACTTCACATAAATCATGAGCCGTAGAATTTTAAACAAAATATTGCAGTTCCGATAAAATTATTCATTTATATGTTAAGAAATATTTTCATGAACCCCCATTTCTCCTGAAAACTT
Organism: Elysia chlorotica; assembly: GCA_003991915.1. Classification (NCBI taxonomy): domain Eukaryota; kingdom Metazoa; phylum Mollusca; class Gastropoda; family Plakobranchidae; genus Elysia; species Elysia chlorotica. Next base: position 80,773 of record RQTK01000618.1, on the reverse strand, counting down.
TTCAGTGTTTTTTTCTTTAAATATAACATTGTTTTTCAGAGCACTTATAAAGAAATCAAATATCAATCAGAATTAAATTTGTTCTCCTCCCTCCCCCCCCCTTTCCGCCTCCAAAAAAAAAGAAAAAGAAAAAAAAAGACTCTTACCCTCGTTTGACTTTGCAAAAATCAAAAGCCATTGATCTGTATGTAACAGCCTTTTCGTTCAGGTATTTGGCATAGCGCCGTATGTATGTTGACATGTCATAACCTGAAGGAAATGAATAGACAATGACATGATTTATGTATATTTGACCAAAGTACTAAGCAAGTTGGCATATGTGTATTTGAAAAATTTCATAAGATAACTTAATTTTAAAAGAAAAAGGAAATTTTTAATAAGGCATGTTCAACTCAGCATGTCTGATACTGTTTTCAACAGAAAGTTGTACAATTTTACACCAAGGGAAAAAATTAGATGGCTAAATGAACATTTTGCTCATTTCCACCTGTCTAGAATATATATGTAGATATCCAGCAAGAGCACAATTATATACTTAAAACTTTTGAAGTCCTACATTTTATAAATATTAAATACTGAGAGCAAAGTACTAACCACCTAGATCTTATTGTATTAAAATTTAACTATTCTTCAGCAGTAAAAAGCTGTTAAAAGGGAGCACCTAATTCCAACACTAGAACAGTTATTATAGACAATACTTAGCATGCTAAGTCAAATAGGTATGAGTTGCTTTATAAATTTGTAATAATTCACCTTACTGACGACTAATTTCACTCTCAGTGACATTGCTTACAATATTAAAATGTAAATATTTCATTACATAAGCTAAGATCAATGTGAAATGCAAATGAGAGCTTGTATCAAAACACAACATCATAATTACCTGTTTTAATTATTTATGTTAAGTTCACCACTATCTGCATATCAAGGCTACCTTTTTATGTTTTAACTTGTTACATCTCGGGATTCAATAATATTCCATGTGTACCCAGTTCTATATGGTATTTTTCCAAAATTTTTCATTATGAAAGTTCAAGATCTGATATTTCTTATTTTAAAATGAAGAGTTCCCACGGCACAATACAAAGATGTGCTAACTCAGGCGCATACCAACGAACTTAAATAAGCAGCATGGTGGGAAAAGGTGAAAATACTATAGCCAGAGAATAATAACTTTTAATGGAAAAAGCTTACCTTGAACACCTCCTTTGTCCACAAAACTACTAAGACTAAAAGAACAATTGTTGGAGGCCAGATATTGAGTGAATCGCTGAAAGATGCAAAGATATATTAAATTTGTTTTAAGAACAAAACAATCAGTACATGTTATCACAAACAATTTGATTGAATAATATATAACACTGCACATTTTTACATTGCGGGTTCCTATGATATTAGAAACAGAACCCACAATGTAAAAAATGTGCAGTGTCATAAATATGTCAAATAATTAGAATGAAACACACCAAATAAAACCTAATAATCAAATAGACGAAAAAGGACTAAATCGTATTTACAAACATCACTCCAAAAGAAGCCCTAGACAGATGATAGATATATTTAGAAACCAAAAAGAATTGGAAAGGAAATCTCACTTCTAATACATCAGAAATATGTTGTGAAACATGAAAATGTTTAAATAACTGCAAAACGTTTAGGCATATGATAATTATGTTTATTTTTTTTTCAAATGAGTCATTGAGGAATGGTCAAGAAATGAGAGCTCTGCCCTTAGAAACAGAAACCTTAAAATGTGATGGTCCATATCATATTGATTTCCCTAGCTGCAAAACTTGACTTGAAATTTAATGCTAGATATAAATGTTTTCTACTTTGACTTAGACAGTGATCTCACAATTTATCTATGACTAGAAGGCAATTTGAAAATCGACTTTGTGATACCATTGCTCATTTGAAGTCTTGTTGAACGACAAGCTCTAACATCTTACAAAGACAGCAAGTGAATGATTTACTATTTGTAGCCTTTGAAGCATCTCTAACAAAAAAACATATTTTCTCTTAAGTTGGGAAATAAGCAAGAGGCATGAGAAGATGATCACAATGGTAGAAATAGAATGTATCCTATGCGTACATAATATATATATATTTTTTTTCGCCCTAAATTGATGACAGTAACCTTTTTAAAAATGAAATTAGACTACATGGTGATGCCTTTTGTTTTCTTTATTAATTAAAAGACCCTTTTTCCATGAGTAACAAACTTTTGCAATTTGTTCAAAACAGGAAATTTCTTAACACCCATTACAAAAACTCGTAGAGAGCAAAAGGGCGACCACAGGTGAAAGCCGAAAGCGGATGAGCGCCGATCGGTATAAGAATTCCCCTATAAAAATTAACTAGCCCCACAGAGTCACTGCTCCTTGTGAGCGCTGATAAGTTGGGGTCGGCAGTCTCAGCTTTATCAGAATGGAAAAACAATTCTTATCCAAGCTGAAGACATGAGAGGGGCTCACCGCGACCACCGTCGCCGGGTGTGTGACGTCACGGGCTGGACAAGGGCGATAAAAAAAAATGGACATAGCGGAGCGTGGGCTTCACGTAGAACAAAACTGGTTAGAATTTTGTAATCAGCGTCATCAAATTAGGGGGAGGGGGCATCGCGGGCAGAATATGGTTTTGAAATAAAATTAAAAAATGTTGTGGGCATTTAATTTTCAACTATCTCTTAAATTCTTTTAACTGCATGTATTTGTATTGTACTTTCGCATGGTTACACAATCATATTCATTAGAGCATTGTCTACACGCTGAGTTTAGTTGGTTTAACGTACATCCTCACTACATAGGTTATATTGTGGACGGATCCCAAGACTGACGTATGACAATTTTATGTGCTGCCGCACACGAGACAGGGCGGATATGCCATGACTTGTCTACACGCTAGACCCATGCACCTGTGTAGACCCACATGTTGAATTAATCTCGCATATTAATAATACAAGTATTGGAGTTTCACAGTGGGGACTCGTGCATTAAAAAACTAGTCAGGCAAAGTGGCAGATTCACTAAAAAAAAAGTATTATCAATTATCCAACTCCGCGACTTGCTTACAGAACAAAAGTAAGAATATAGGCTTACGCTAACAGATTGTAATAACTTTCTTCTGCAACAACACCGTTTATAATAATAATAATAATAATAATAATAATAAAATCAGTTTAATATTGAAGTTTTTTTTTTCTCAGTCGGATCAAGATCTAATAAGTTTTGTTTCAAAAAAAAAGGACGTTGATTCACCAATAGCCTCGATGTATCAAAGATTCCCTGTTTGGGATAGGGAACACAAGTTATATTGTAACAGAAATGTTATAGACAGATTGTGACAGGAAATCTCAACAGATATACAGTAGGCTAATTTTGCCTAGCAGGCGTTGCGTTGGTTTTAACATCCAACATCACGTTCAACACCAGCACTATATAGTCTATATACGGGTCCCAAGACTGTTGTCTGACATTTTTATGTGCTGCCACACACGAAACAGCGCGGGGATACCATGACTCCTGTCTCAGACGATCACATCAAACTGACCCCGACCCAACCTGTAGGGGGCGCAATCGCCAGGGCTCGAACCTACACCTTTTGCGTCGGAAGCCAGCAGATGTTCTACCCTAGGGCCACCGCGCTCCCCGCCTAGCCGGCACACACAGGATCAGGGTTTAGGTGTCTATTCTGTGGGGTTAGCACCAAGCATATCGGCGCGGATTTCAAGTACTTTAAGGTGTCGAAAAGTTCAAGCTTCACCCTGTAGCCGGCCTAACAGTCAGGTGCTATTTCATTAGACATCAAATCTCAAAACATCAATCCTGCAAGCCAAATCTATCTCCCAATTATCAGAAAGGAATTCACTTGGATTTAAAGGATGTAAAAGATGAATCATGTATGTTCTGATCGTTTTGTAGCAGCAAGTGTTACAACGCCTGTCAAATTCTTTCATAAACATACCCAAGATTCCACCTACGTTTTATCAAAACAAACGTAGTAGAGGCTAGTGGTAAAATTGTGATATCACCACTTTTCTTTCATATATTGGAGAAAAGGAAAAGAAATTCAAACTAGACCTAGCTAGGTAGAATACGTAAGCACAACCAACAGAACTGTAGACTAGTCAACCCCAAAACTCAGTAAGGAATTGTTTAGATCCAATTTGCTATTTAAAATGTATAACTTTCCAGGAGTAGTGTTAACTTCATGAAACTGACATACACCTTCAATTATACATATATCCAAAAGTGGAAATGTCATACACACTTGACATGCAGCATCATGCAGCGCATTAATTTAGCCTGCCATTGTAAATTTGTATTGCTGTCTGCATCAATTAGTCAAACTTTAGACCCAGGGCAACAAAATTAGCTTTTCCACTTAACTTCTATACACCAGTGTCTCTGCAATCCTTTAAAAAAAAAAAAACAAGTCTCCCGACACAACTCAAATAAAGTTTAAAATTAGGATAGCTGTTTCCCTGATATAAACCCTCTTCTAGTTATATGTTGTATATGCTTCACTCAAACTTGGGATGTGCAATCTTAAAGACATACTTTACCACAGACACAGGAAGAAAGATTTTTGGATTGCACACTTTAAAGGAGACACCAGTCACTTAACCTTTTCCCATTACCCCTGCACACATGTTGCTTTTGTGCTAGCAACTTGTTGTATTCATCTGCACACCTTCCATTTCAAAGTAACACATATCAAAGATTGTACTGGGGATTATCAAAAATAGTGTGCACACAAGAAATAGGCCTAAAAACACATGATGTGAAAAGGTTAAACACTTCTCAATAAATTAATTTAAAAAATAAACCACAGTTGAGAACATACCAACAAGTAACAAAAAAAAGTCTTCAAATTCATATGTAAAGTTTGGCTGGCACTTACCTCATTGCCATAATTCATAAGATTGTGTATAGAAACCAGGGATTTAAAAACAACCACCCAGCTCTGATGCTGTGTTCTTTCAATGAGGAGGTCTGCCATCTGTGGTATGGATACATTTGGCTCATTGGTGCAGTGTATCAGATCTGGAGTTATAAAAAAAAGGTATATATATATATTATATCTTTTAGATCTAGGCTATACAAGTATGTTTGATTTTTCACTGAAACTAGAAAAAAAAAAACAGTGAAAGGTCTTGTCAAATAAAATATGGTCCCCATAGATAAGCTTTGCTCAAATCTATAGATGTCTCCAACTTGCATTTGCTGATGATTGGTTGAGATTTCCTTTAATAATAAAATTCGTTCTTATTGATCAATTTGTGTTTACATTTTGTTTCAAACTGAGCAGACCATTCCATCACATATTTGTAAATTAAAAGCTTTCAAAAATTATTTAGGAACAAAAAGGACTTCTTTTAATAGGGGTAAAGGAGTAACCATATATCTATATCTTCCTTTTCTAATTACATTATATAAATTGAAGTAAGCTCAAGTATAATCCACTGGACTTGCATATATATGGTGTGAGGAGAATACAAATTGAATACGAAATGGTAAGTACATTGACTCTCTCCATCTCTATACCTCCGCACTCTCTTTCTCTTCTTCCTCTCTGGCTTCCTCCGTCTCCTACCATTCATCTTTATTCCGCCACCAATTCTTCTTTCCTATTTTCAGTTTTAGTGAAAGACCACCTATACACAATGAAACCATTATAACTATTTTGAATTGCTAAGTAAACGATTTGATCAAAATACAGTTAACAGATACATGTACATTAAATTACAGTTTACACAGTTAACCTTTTTATTTTTTTTCGCTCACACATTGTTTGTACTATGATAATTCCTACAAGTCACCAGTCAAGGTCTATCTTCTATTTTCGTCAGTCTCATTATATCTCTAGCTTAGTTGGCCGTACTGGCAAGTGATAATAGATTTAGATAAGGAAACCACAGTATCACAGTTTTACAGTGGTGGAGCACCGAAGCACTGACACAGATGTGACTCCTGCTTGTCCTTGACAATACTCAAGGACATAAACGAATACAACTTATAGACACGCCCCTTTTTGTTTTCTTCCACTTAAAGCTAGAGGAAAACGGATTCAGGATATTTTTTTCTTTATGAAGCATACCTCAATATAAACAGCAACAAACAAACAAAAATATTAATCTCATAAGAAAAATATAACAAAAAAGACTTTAAAAAATAATTTTTAAAGAGCAGCCTATTTTCTTTCACCACAAAAAGAAATCTCAATCTACATTTTTTGCAGAAAAAAAAGACAAAATTAATCAAGTGAAAAAGAGCGTGACAGTTCTACAGGAATAAAACGACGGAAAAACAGCACGGGAGTGTGGAGGAGGGGCATAGGTGAAGGAGCTAGGTGAGTTGGTTTAATGTCCAACGTCAGCACTATAGTGACTATAGGCTATATGACCGGGGGGGGGGGGGGGGCAACGAGGTGGCGGTAGCCATGTGCACAACATTGGGAGGAGTTGAACGCAGTGTTTGCTATGCAAGGGCAAAGAAAATACAAAGTGGATGGAACACGTATACACACAAGGAGGGGAAGCAGATTCCACTATCGAGGCCCGACCAACAATGCAATTTCCCTGGCAAACCAAACGTGTTAACTCATAAACTCAAAAAATATATTTTTCTTTTTTTCATCACAAATGAGACTGTTACAAAACTACCCATAACCGGAAACACATTCTATAAAAAAACAAACAAACACACACAACAACAACAAAACAATAACAAACAAAAAACTAAATTAAAAAACAAAAACAAAACAAAAAACAACGAAACAAATCAGTCCACAGGAATGATCTTACCCATTATTGTGTGTGTGTTTGTGTGTGTGTGTGTGTGTGTAGATGGTATAAAAGGGGAATGCAGAAGCCAGAGATAGGTAAAACCGTCGCCAAAATAATGTTATCCTTCTTAAGACCAAGGAGACAGTGTCGGTTTCGTATCCTACGACCCAAGATTGTTTTTTTTTTAACTTTACGGTAAAACTTGAATCAAGAAACCGTATCATTCTGTGAAGCCTCAGAAGGTCTGGATTTAATTAGTTAGATCTAGTTCCCGCAATCTAGATCAACCAGGGACATGGGCACGGTGCAAAGGTCAGTTTACAAAGTCTGAACCGACATACTGTTGACACCAGTGAAGCAGATAGTTCATCCTGCTCTTAGAACTACGAAGCACGATTATAATTATGAGAATTTTACTTAAGTCTAGAAGGGTTGGGTGGTTTGGGGAGAGGAGAAGGGAAGAAGTGAAAGGACTGGGCTAGACTTTTGTGGTATAGGATACACATGGAATTAATAAATATATTTATCATATGTACCCAGAGAGAGAGAGGAGAGAGAGAGAGAGAGAGAGAGAGAGAGAGAGAGAGAGAGAGAGAGAGAGAGAGAGAGAGAGAGAGAGATAACACACAACAACCTAACATACCGCACATAGAAAACCACACACGGATGGCATAGGTATGCGGCTTGCGACCAGCTGATGTGGAACATAACTGACGCAGTGAATCAAAAGTGCATAGACTTTAAAAGACGCTCGTTCTCGTTGCCATAAAATCGATTCGGAGAAGAACCGGAACGCTCAAAGGCATGCAGACAATTATCGCTGGTAACTCCAGTTTCCCTGGTCGGAGAAAGCGAAGCTAGCTTGCTCTTCACTTTTAACATCTCTCGTTCCCATTAATCTTATCAGTTACATTACTCGGTGTATTGACACCCACCCAACGTATAACGAAAAAAAGGCAGTCTAATAAGGTATACGAACCTGGACCATCTGATGAGAAGCAGCCTTGCTCTAGCAACAACTGAGCTGACACCCCCGATCCCCTTTATCAACCTTCCTCATTCGTATTATGCCATTCTTCTATCTGCTGTAGGAGACCACCGGCAATCCCTTTCTCGCGGTTATTAACGGCACCTCATAATAGGTGATAACGTGCGTTTGGAAGATGTACCGGATAGGCGTTATTTTTTAGAACAATATTAACCTTACAACTCGTGTAATCATCAGAAATGAATGCAGAAGTATATAACGAGATAATGAATGTGGGAACAAGTGGGTGTGTTGCCCCGAAAGCAAGCACAATGGCGAATTCTTTAAAATCCCAACTGGAAAAAAGGCTAAAAAGTCATATATGTGACACCAATGCTATAAGAGAATTAAAATCATTTAAATATTACAAGGATTATCATTTTTGTTCATCTTTTTGTAGCCACCAAATCACTTAAGATTCGTCTTCCAGGTCCAAAGTTTAAAAAAAAAGGCCGAGATTCTAGTTAGTATGGTTAATGGTTATCATGTCATCAAATTATCTATACCCGTTATTAGCGTTATCGCCACCAATTAATAATTAGTACATTTGTTATCTGATATCAAGTGATGACTGGACAACAAAAGCTAACATATAAGTATTTTAGTATACAACAGCCTGGTGTCAGATGATAAAATATTATTAAGAGTACAAAAAAACAACAACAAAAAAAAAAAAAACAAACAAACAAATCCAATACAAAACGAAAAAAAAACCGCTTCTCCCCACTCATCAAGGCAGGCTGCGCCGTGCGGTATGATTCCGGGCAGCGGAGTTATGCTACAGATCGATGGGTGCCGTCTCCGCTGGCAACACAGACCCAGTCACACCACACAGGGGCTCGTCGGGCTGAGGAGGCTCAGGGAGGAGTGGGACGCGCGGTAGCTACTAAGCTTACTCAGAACTGCCCGATGAGTTCCCCACACGACAGCACAGCCAGCCCCTGCTGGTGTGTTCCCCACTTTCGATTGTTTTAGGTTCTTAGAGAATCTCATCTCACACCTTGTGTCGGCCTGGTCCGGCCAATTGTTTGCGGTCCAGGGGAACAGGCATGCGTGTACAGAGAGGCGATGCTTTCTCAAGGTCAAATTTTAGTGTTAAAGGTTGAAACTTCGCGAGTTGAGTTGGTTTAACGTCCAACATCAGCACTATATAGGCTATATTGTGAACGGACCCCAAGACTGACGTCTGACAATTGTATGTGCCGCCACACACGAGACAGGACGGGGATACCATGACTCTTGTCTCAGCCGACCCAACGAAAGGGAGCGAAATCGCTAGGGCTCGAACCGCGGACCTTTGGCGTCGAAAACCGATGTTCTACCCCAGGGCCACCGCGCCCTCCTTGAAACGACGCGTGAATGAACATCGTCACAACTTGAGCTCCGAATCAAAATTAATTTTATGTCTTCGTAACTGAATGGAGAAATGATGCGTGCTTGGAAATAATAAATCTTGGCATTAATGGAAAAGTGAGTTATATCGATTAAAAACAACCCCACGTGTGCATCAACTTGTGCGACCAAAAAGCACTCAATCAGTATTACTTTATTCACTAATTCGTGTGCACATATAATTTGGAAAAAAAAATATTAAGAGCACTAAGCCTTTAGTTAGCTTAGATGATCACTCAAACATGTAGTTCTATGACTTGGCCGCTAGGAAATGTAACTAGTTTAAAAGCAAACTCTAAAGCGACGCCTGAATACCCTCTAAGACGATTGTAAACAATTATTGTCATCGAACGAAAAACAAAAAACAACCAACGAATATCGCTCGTAGTGCGCGTTGTACACGACTTACAGGTATTGCACTGAAACCAAGAGCTGTGTACAAAATAGTTCATTGTACAATAATTGTTTTACACCGTACATCAGTCGTTTGGTATGGTCAATAAAGGAGGACTGTAATGGGTACATGTATAAGAGTTCTGTTTCACCGAATGAAAGGGGAATTATGGTCAGATCGATCTGGATTTTATAAGCAGTCTCTAACCTATACATTAACATATTTTGCTACTTACACTACCTCTAATACTCTGAATGCACATAGAAAAAAAAATGACAAGACCTCTTTAGATGCCAATGATCATCAATGTTACAACAGCCAATATTTCTGTGTTGGATCTTTAGATGCCAATGATCATCAATGTTACAACAACCAATATTTCTGTGTTGGATCTTGAAATGTTTTGACAAAATAGTACTCTAAATAATGATGCAATACACAAAGCAGAATAATCCCAACATGACATATTTGAAAGTTACATATCAAAGTCAATTGCGTAGCTCGGAGAGAGGAGACCGAGTCACGTAATTAAAATGCTGAGGATCGGCACATGAGACGATAAGATCCTGTACAACCTAAACACTTAAGATGGGGACGCGGAAACGTGTAGGTCCAATGAGCAATAAGGAGAGAAAAAGGTGGCTTTGGGCCAAAATTGTAATAAAATAGTGAAAGTAGGACTTTCTTCTAAAAACTGGAAAAATTCACCATGCGTATACATCTAACAGTGCGTAACTGGATGGACTAAAAAATATCGATTCCATTACTTCAGTTTCAACTTTTCAAATTATCACCCTATATTAATTTTCTGCATAAACCAATGACCGTTGAAACGGAGTTGTAAAGACAGTTTATTTGGCATTTTAAGATACAAGTAACATTTTAACAGCTGTGGCAGTTGCGAGGAACAACGGAGGTGCGATTTCGTTCTCATGCACAACGATACCAAAGAATTATACAATTTGGCACAATGCGTGACACCCTATTATTTGTTTTCTTTGATAAAGCCAGCCCTCTAGAAGCAAAGCCTGCATACCTAATTACTTCAAGGCAAATAGAAAATTACATTTTTAAAGTATGTTTAGAACAAAACTACGCGTTTTGATCTAACGCGGACAGTAAAACTTCTGCAGAACTTGTTAGGTAGTGTTTTGTTGTTTACCGTTTGACACAAACACTATATAGGCTATATTGTGGCCGTACCCCAAGATTAACCTGTGACACTTTTACGTGCTGCCACACAGACAGTGCGGGGATCCCATAACTCCTGTCTCAGCAGGTCACATTATAATAGATACCGATCCAACAAGTAGGGGACGGAATCTGCCCCAAAAATTGTTGACCTATCTTGGGTTTCGAACCAGAGATCTCCTACTTGGGAGAGCACCGCTCTACCCTTTGCACCCGTTACTTCTACAGAACTAACGGCGGCCATGCTACCACGGAGTAATCCACCACAAGAGCTTCTAGAGCAAATTTCGGGCATACATCTATGAAACAAATATCAAAAACATCTGCAAATATCCGACAAAAGACACTGCAATGTAGTTATGGTAATTAGTTGTTGACTGGGGAACTGAGCAGACGATTTGCGTTAAGATAATGTACGAGTTTGCTCGGGTAGATAAAATGTCAAAACCAGTTGGATGTAAAAACCTTAGGGCTCATAAAACAAATGCAAATGTCTTCAGTATGTGTCTATACGACATGTTCCCCTTGAGAGAGTTTGGCGAGAGTCTGCACTAATATCGCATCATCGACAGATTCCAACAGTTAGATAACATTCAGAAATAACGCAGCCGGTTTATCGCTGTCAATTGGGCCCTATCTTTCTTCCTAGTTGTATTAAAATAGAATGACAATCAACCCGTTGTGTTTTCGAGATGCTCTGTTATCGATCACATCACTTGAGTGCCCCACATTCATCAATGTACGTGCGTGCTGTAAGTTTTACTTAAAAGGAATATATAATTAATGTATATTCTGCAAAAGTTTTCGATACTAGGTCAAAGCACATGGGCTACTGATAATATGGCATAACATTATTGTGTCGCGATAGACAGGTAAAAATTACGGTAAGTGTAACGACACAAATTAACAATGCTGTTCTAATTTTTAACCCGGCCGTCGAGTGTACCGTGTACACACCACACTGCTGCATTCACCTCCACTCCTCCCCGCCATACCATAGGTACATAATGAGGGTGGGGCAGATATTTCGTTGGTTTGTTATGTTGTCGTTTATTAATCCCGTGGAGGGAAAAAAAGGGGGTGGGGGTGGGGACGCGGGTGCAGAGTTGAACTGAAAACGCAAGAGTCTTATTTGTGAGGTCGAGCAGAGGCCATGAGTAGTGATGTCATTCATAGGCGGCCATGCCACAGTCGAACTCAGAAGCATTAACTGAGGGGGCCGAGGCATGTCCTGATGGCCGAGGCTAAAATGTTCAGGGAGAAGAAATCGATCACCCAATAACGGGCGCGGGCAAAGCGAGAACCAGCGGTGCTTCACAGTCAGTGCAAGCCTGTTTTTTTTTACCCTTTTATTGTTACCAATGTTACAGACTGAACAGTCGAAACGGCAAAAATAGATTCTAGTTCCAGTGAGTACATTAGATATTCGGAAGCCAAGAAATAAAGTAAAAGAGCCGAGTGCCAACTCGGTGTCACTCACAACTGAGCCATAATGGCGTTGGTGATAAAAAGTTAATTCACATAGCGTTTTCCATTGAATAAATAAATAAATAAAATAAAACTTGAAGCCCTTTACAATATTTTAAACACATAGACCACCTTATCAAACAAATACAGTACAGCCGCATTCATATATACATAGATAAACATTGGAAGGTATTCAGTCACAATACGTTCTGAAAATATTCCTGAGAGTGTGAGAGAGAGAGAGAGAGAGAGAGAGAGAGAGAGAGAGAGTGTTGAGTTGGTTTAACGTCCGACGTCAGCACTACATAGGCTCTATTGTGGACGGATCCCAAGACTGACGTCTGATAATTTCATTTGCTCCCACACACGAGACAGGGTGGGGATACCATGACTCCTGTCTCCGCTTGGCTGAGAGAGAGAGAGAGAGAGAGAGAGAGAGAGAGAGAGAGAGAGAGAGAGAAGAGACAGAGTTTTGGGATTACTTAGGAAATAACAACATGCCTTTTAACTAACTTTTGTTTATTTCCACGACAATAGGGCTCAGTGGTAGTCATTTCCGTCCTTCTTATGAAATGCCCACAATACCAAATTATAACAATTTCCAGATAAATGAGAAAAAGGCAAAGTACAGACCTAGCTGTTGACCCAAGATCATATAATTTACCTGAACTCAGACAGAAAAGTTGTACATTTCTGATTTTTAAAAAAATTCTATAAGAGGACATACTGCCTTGTTACAAATGAAAAATTAGCAGAAAAGACTCGAAGACTGATGCAACAACTAATAGTTAATGAAATGTGAATTTTTTTTTTTTTACTTCGCAATTACCGATGAAGACAACATACACTCAAAATGGATCCTGAAACAGGTTCTGATATTAGAACTATCTCTTGCAGACATCTTTTGTGAATTATATGAAAAGCAATTTGCAGCACAGTAACATTCAGAGGGTGAGGTTTTAATCTTATATATTTGTCCATCTAGTATCCATATGACACTACTTTTTAATTTCTTCTTATATTAAAAATTGTAACAACTATGAAATTTGATTAAAGTTGGAGTTCTTTTAAAAAAATGAGGTGTGACTTGAATATTTGTCATAATTTTCCTTGGATGGACAATAAAGTATATCTTATCTTATCTTAATCCTTCATTGCATAAATTTTAAACCTGGCTATGATATAAACCCTCAGAAATGAAAAATGTTTGATGTCTCCTTCCTGCATCTACTATTTTTGTATTCAATAAAATATAAATTGAAAATGGTGGCCAATAATATTTTGTTACTGTGAAACAGCAAGTGAATTGAAACTAAGTTAACTAAGAGTTTACTTCAATTATTTTTTCTTCTACAATGGTTTTACAAACACAATAACAAGTTGAGATTAAAGTTAACAGTCACTGAACAAGTCAAAAGTAAATGTTACCATAGGTCTTTAAATGAGTATTCTTATGGTTTAAAAAATGAATGTCCACCATGATTCCGAGTCTTAATACAAGAGACAAGTGAATACATACTATGTGTCTCTGATCATGTGACTTTGACTTTCTAAAAGAACTACTGGCCTTCTTTGATTGTCAAGGATGAAATCTAGGGACCTTCTTACAAAAAGTAGGAACTAGATTTTAAAAAAGGAGGATTTCAGCATAAAGGAGGAGGATTCTCAGCCCAGATTTTTTAACGCTTACACAGAAAACTTCATTATCAATCAGCTCGAGGATATCTCTACATCCTGTTTTGTGATACAAAAAAAATGTGTAAAATGTTATAATCTGATCTAAAAAAGTAAGTTTATAAATAAATAGAATTAATTCTGAAGTCCAATAAATTTTCCTTACAGACCTCTTTTTACATCAAAGCAAACCATTTTTAAATATGTGAAGTCAGAATTTGGATGTTTGTAGACAGACATTTATATAATGTGATCCTTAACATTATAGGAGGGTGAAAAAGTTGATTAGTTATGTTTACTATCAATCGATCATTTCTAGAACCAGAGTTAAGTCTCTTTTATGTGAAATGGAAAAAGATGAATAGTGATTTCTCTTGATAGACATAATATGTATTTGGGTGACTCAAGCCTGATTCATTCTGGTGTCTCACCACCTGTTCAATGGACGGGGAAGTAAAAGTAACTATATATATTGTCAATTCAATTAGACAGGGGACAGAGGAAGTAACTGGCAAGTCCTGAGCCCTCCCCCAAGATTAGTGACACCACTACCCTTAAAAAAAAATGAGGGGTGTATGAAATCTTTGACATGGCCACATCAAACGGCTGCTCAAATATTTACTCTAAATAGAGTTTCTGGCAAAATTTCTATGTCTTAACGCACTATAGATGTATGGAATTATGAATAGAAACACTGACAGGCTGTGTATCACAATAATATTTTTTGACAGTTTGACACTGCATTAAATCTATCTTGAGACCTAGAATAGTAGAAAAAGTAAAACATTTTGCCTTTTAGAATTTTGAGGGCCAATTTTTTTTATCAGAACTGCAACACTTAAATTTCATACGGATAAAGAGCGTTTGTAAACTGTAGGCCTACATGGTGCGTACTCCCAAACCCTAAATCCCAAGTTTAGTGTTTTAAGTTATTTTAAGTGCTAGCAATATAACCTAGACCTACATTTCTAGATCAAAATATATAAGAATCCACTTAATGATTACAACTCTATAGACTATGAGTTATATAACTTACTACTTAGCTGATTATTGGAATATGTTGCTTTTCATTGATTTTAGACCTAGACAAACATTTTTTTTCTTTTCCACTGGAAATTGACTGGATAGAAAATTTGAAAATAAGAATATTTTTATGTTTTTTATCAAAGGGATTAGATTCCAATCTATGCATATCATGATTTTGATAAAGGGAAGAGTTTATGTATGCGCACTATAGATAGATCTAGATTGATATCTGGTGTTTTATGTCATTGCACTAGATGACAAGTTGATTTCTAATCCTATCCAAACATAAAAGACTTAAAAAACCTCAAAGTGGGAGAGTGTTCCTGCCAATATTTTGCTGCACTATAGTTGGTAGGGCCTAGATTCCATCCAAAAAAATTAACAGCATTGCACGATTGCTGCCATTTAATTTTCTAGTTCTACAAAACGTTAAAGCGTTAAAGTAAGAGAGTTATAAATTGCTTTCTACATGTCAGCCTAAACAAAAATCTCATTGGACAAATATACTTCCAAATCAAGTTCGTATCACAACATACTAGAGTATCTAGGCCAGATTTGATCATCAGTGCATTGTTAATATTGTAAATAAATTGTGGAGTGAGTACATAGATGTTCGCACTATCCTGTATATCTAAGAATCTAGCGTTATTGTCCAAATTTTGCTGTGTATGCACTAGTTCTATGTCTGGAAAACACCAGTATATGTAGTGTGTATAGCACAATTTGGACAAAAACCTGTGTATATACGATAAAGAGGCAAAAACATGGTATAACTTTAGTACGACTCTAATAAGACACTCCTTAATTTGTGTAGCAATTATATTTTACACAAGAATCTAGATCTAGTTTAGATTTTATTTATTTTGTGCATATACAGTCCCCCGATATATAGAGCGGTAGCACTGCTACTCTACATTATAATCTAAGGCAGGCCATAATAGAAATTTCCTGGTTGGAAATGAAGGAAAAGTAAATGAAATAAATTGTTTTTTGAAGCCCTAAAAAAGGCTAAATTCTAGTAGATCTAGACTAGATCTAGATTAGTTTTGGTTAAATTTATAGATCTAGATCCATATTAGCGTTCTAGATCTAGATTAGATCCTCTAGCTTATAAAATATGGATTTTACCTTCACAAATTTTTTCGGGGGCAAAATAACTTACAGTCAAGATGTTTTCTTTTGGGTCCTATGATCTCCTCAGTCGTTGCTTTACACACTGATTTCGCAAGACCTTGTCCTGCGATACTGTGTCTTGCAGCAACCACTCGATCCATAATGCTTTGGCCCGCCATTGTTGTTGTTCAATGCAGTCAATTTAATCCTGAATGGGCCAAAGAAACGACCCTTTATCTTTGGTAACCCCGCAGGCCAGCTGACACCTTATACTAGAAAGTACTAAAGATGATCTGAGGCCTGTTCAATGAAGACCCTGTCTTCAGGAAAAGGGGTGTCCACCTAAACAAGATGGCGGAATCGTGGGAAAATAATGTCACGTGATTTGGGAGAAATTATTATTGCGAACCGAGTCGGTCTTGGTCTACCGGCATACTAGAGATAGCCGGTGTCATAGACGAGTGCACCGAGTCGCGCACGTCTCTGGTCTATGTGCTTTTTGTTGTGTTATATTTTTTTTCTTTCAACCGATATAAAGCCTTGAGTTGTTTTTTCTTCATGCGTTTCCTTTGTTATACCTACTTAACCGAGACTTCTTGAAGATTCGTGAAGTTATAATTATTGTGAAATTTTTGGTCAAATTCCTAACAAAATTAGCCTACCAATGATCAATTGTTAAGTATTCGTGCTTGAGCGAGCTCATGTCAATCCTTGTTCAATGGCGAATGGCTATCGGCCGTCGATTTGCAGGTGGCAATCATAGCCCAACCGCGAAATCAGCAACTAAGCTCAATCCAAGTTTTCTGATAGACTTAAATAAAAGAAATGTTGTGGTGTACCTTTGGTGAATATTGTGTTAAAAACATTGACATGAACGGTGCACAACATAACTTTATCCCAAGTGGAGACGTTGAGTTGAGCCCTGGACTGACATCGGGGATCAGTATTGTCGACACACATACCGTGAATAGGGAACCAAAAAGACGTATCTCAAAATCGCCACTTTTCAAAAGGTGAAATAACATTTTTAAACATAATATATATTAAGTATAGTGAAGTAGTAATAATAATAATAATAATAATGAAGATCATTTTTAAGCGCTTTATCCCAGCATAGCCGGCTCAAAGCGCTTTACATAGTTAAGACGAGACAATTTATCAGCCATTCACACACATTATAAGGCAGTTTTGCACATAAAGGACATGATACATGAACAGCAAAGAAATATTATGAAAAATGAGTAAATTACACATATAAAGAAAACATTAATGAAAATTAAGAGGAAAACTCCACTGACAAGTGCATTGTAAATAAGTAGGTTTTTAGGCCTCTTTTGAAACTATTAAGTGAGCTGCACTGTCTCAGATCTAAAGGCAGGGAATTCCAAACAACAGGTGCATAGTGCCCTGGACTGACATCGGGGATCAGTATTGTCGACACACATACCGTGAATAGGGAACCAAAAAGACGTATCTCAAAATCGCCACTTTTCAAAAGGTGAAATAACCTGCTTTATTTTTAAACAGGTGGACATATCGCTATGATTTTTGGATGCGACCATTAAAACGCAAAGAGCGTTATTTTTCCTAAAACTTTATATGCCTAAAACAACCGTAGTTTTCACGCAACAGTGAGTTACGATTTTCTGTGAAAAAAATCTTGAAACCAAACAGTCGGAGCATGAGTAACAAACTGGTGTACATTGAGGACGACAGGAGGTAACTCCGACTTTTTGGATGCTAATTTTTGAACCGACAAATATATCTTTGTTCTTGGTACAACCTTTAATATCTATTTTTAAGTAGATTACAATCACAATAAAAGAATTACCCCTTAGTGGAATAAAAACTTCTTTATTGTGCGTTTATCTCGAGTATCAATTAAAAAAAAAAAACTACTGTGATATTTCAAACGTTTGAAAAATTGTGTGCAGGATCACTGTTTTAAAGAAATCAATCAATGCTAGAATCAATTTGCGTGTATATTATAATGTTCGACCCGTGTTGTTACGGGCTTTCAATCAAATGGAAGGAAGGAATAGAGACCATCGCTTGTTGTCGTGCATGATACTGCTTATGACATGCTTATGTATAGTATCTTAGATCTGGCTTTCTTTTGGTTCCTATTATCTTGACTTCTGCTTCTTACCCTATTGAGTCTACTTCTTTCCTGACTATTGGGTGTCTTGCTTTGCATTGAAGAGCAACCTTTAAGGCGAAAAGCAGGGATCTGGAAGTTAAAGTGGGCTTCAGTGCTGGTGGTAGTCAGGTACACACAACGCGCCTTGTTTTTCCTCCCAGGAAGGAGATCAGCTTGGACCAGACTGATTGACTGGTTGGTCATCTTTGAGGCTGGGCTTTCCTATACGAGGCATCTATAGCACTTCCCATACGACAACTTTGCAAGTTTGTGCCAATTGAGCAGGTGCAGCACCCGGGTCAAGCAGAAGGCAGTTGGTGCCCCAAGGCTATTTAGCTCCACTGCCAAATATAGTTGATAATAATTTTTGGATGCCAGTATAAAAAATAAAAATGTAGTTAAACTTAGCTTTGCTTTAAGTACATCGCTGAATAGCATAATGGGTGAAGCCAATAGCGTCACAATGCTCCTTTCTGGTGACCTCTTGTTCAAGTTTATCACATTAATTTGTCGACATCCTTGTGACTGTGAAAGCTCACGGAAGCCTGAACAGCTCCAGCAGTGTAGTAAGATCTTTCGATCTTGAGACAAAGTAGCGGAATTCGATGCAGCCATCCAACATAAACGCATTTTTTTGTGTGCTGAAGAGACTGCATGAAAACGGACAGAAAGGATATTTCATAAAAGGCAAACTTATTGTTGAGTGTTCGAACAGCCAGCATTCTCTCTCAGGAGGTCGCCGCCAACTGAAGACTAACCGCCGAGTGTTCCAACGCCATTCAGCAACCGCATAGCACCACGCGGGCTTACTCCCCAATATCAAGATTGTGTCATATATCATAGATGGACTGTGACACAAATTGACAACGCATTTTTCAACCGTTATTTCACATTGCTCCATTATTTAGGTTTTGGTAATTACGTAATAAAGGATGTCTGGAGCTGTCACACAGATTCTTGAGTCTGTTTGGCGTCCACTAGATGGACTCTGAGTAGCTGTGGCATGAGAGTCAGAGTGGCGTGTTACACCTGATTAAAGGCAGGACTCCGGACCTCCTACCAAAAGGGGCCTCCCACCAGAAGCGATCCTCCTATAATCAAAACGCTTTGTAAAATTGTGCATCCTAGAACAATCATAAGGGAGTGAGGGGTCCTCCACCTGTGTTGGGTCCAGGGCCCTGTGCAATTTAAATTCGACACTGAACATAGAGACAAACATACATCGATACGAATCTACAAACACATAAACTGGTGCCTATTGAAGGGAAAAAGGGATGAAAACAAAATATGTCTGTGAAAAAAAAACATTTTTGATCATTTGAGAATCTACTTAAATTTCATATTGAAAGATAACAATATAAATGCGAATATTTTGTGAAAAACCCAAAGATTCATAGATCTGGGTTAAGAAATACAAGATCTAGATATATGCTTCAAAACAATACACCTTGATAAAAATTATACCCAAATCCACGTAAATCTGATTGAATAAACATCTACATTATAGACGCAAGGGGTGCAACTTCATTATGTATATTATGATAGAAAGAAATATATTAATAATAGGGTGACGTCCCTTTGATCGCATTGCAGTGAACTGTCAGTCAAGGGTGGTGGCACTCCTTGAAGTTCTATAAAACTCTTTTTTGTGTCTAATTTTTAGAGATAGGGGGAAATTGGCTCATGTGGTAGAGCGTTGGTCTTCAGATCAGAAGGTCCGCGGATCTAATCCTACGATCGGCAGATTTATTTGTCCGATATTCGTCCCCTGTAATTGGTTGGGTCGGTGTCAGTATAATGTGACCGGCACAATAAAATTGTCAGACTTAAGTCTTGGGGTCCATCGCCGTATAGGACTCCCTAGAGAAACCTAGGAGACGTTAAACCCTATAGATAACAGTAATTTTTATGTTCAATCCTTTTTTACAGAGGTTCTAGAATGTTCAAAATAGTGCCCTGTAACAATGCTTCTTTTTGGTTTTTATCTTTGTATTTACTAAGAGCTCATTATCTTTATAGTAACTGTTATGTTTGTTAGTAATAATTTCAATGGTCTGTTAATCTCTCTGTACACTAATATTCCAGAACACAGACTTAACTTTAAATTTAGTATCATTTAGTATGTTTCATTTGTGCAGACATCTGATGTATGTAGTTAGGGTCCCTAGATCGCGCACACAGTAGAATTTAGCTTGCACTCCTCCCCTAGCTATCAGAGAATCTAGTCGCGTTTTTACTTCAATTCAACTTATGAGATTTAGAACAGAGATTTAGAACACGTGTTTGATATGAATCACTATGACGGACCTTAAAAGAGTAGGGCCTACTTGATGTAGTCAGTGCAGTCGTCTGAAAGTAATTTTGATTTTCTAGCATTAGTGCTTTTTATAGTCGTTTTATGCCTTAATATAAATGTTTCACAATTGGAAAAGACTGCGTTGAAGAAAGATTATTTACATGTGTGGCAGTTACTTCGTGATAATATATGATTATGAAGATGACTATAAAGTTAATCAGTGTTTATTTTTATCAGTATGCTATCAAAGGCGGACGGCGCCGAGTAGACTCAGTGACGTTTGTGCGTCTTTGAAGTTACTTATACGGTAAAGAGTGAGTGTGTTCCTCAAGTGAGCACGTGGGTGATTGTGTGGCGCCATTTTACATTACCACAACTTACTACTACTACTACTACTACTACTACTACTACTACTACTACTACTACTACTACTACTACTACTACTACTACTACTACTACTACTACTACTACAACTACTATCACTGTTGCCATTCCATTTGATTCTTTGTCTTGTTCTGCTTAGGTGTTGTTGTTTGAATTATTTCTGATATTGATAGGCGGACGAGTGAAAGGGCTGCGTTGCGAGACGGCAAACCAATGCTGTTAGTGCACAGGACCGATGCGTATTATCTGCATTGTTTGCTTGTATACGCAGACCAGAGCCATGTTTTATGATACGAAGATGTAGACTACCTTGCATTTTTTTTTCGAATCATGCCTATCTTACTACATGTATTTGCGATAATGACATAAAAACTGTGTTTCTTTAACTCTTTGGTTTTTAGTTTTTATGTTCTGTTTTGGCTTTTTGGCACATGTTTTGGCTTTTTGGTTTTGGATTGTGCTGGTTTGATCAATTCCTAGTAGATCGTATTGCGCGTCATTGTTTTTCATCTCTTATTGTTGATTAGTTTTCTGTAGAAAGATCAGTCATCATTAAAGAGGTCAAAGAGGCAAAATACCACAGCATTGGTGTCGATTCCACCCAGGCATAACCCACGCCGATCAACTGATATTCATTCTTCGTTACGTCAGTAAAGCTGGTCTACCTGTAGAGAGATTGATTACCTTCATCCTAATACACATGTAGAAGCACACGATGAAGCGTCTCTCACGTCAGAAATGGCAGGTTTGGACAAAGTTGGACTGGAGCTTGGCAACTGCCGTGGTCAAAAAGCCACAATAAAACTAGTAACACGACTGGACGCCTCAGTCGTGATCAAGTCCTATCAAAGAGATGAATTCCAATGCTTCCTTTGTCTCACGCTCGGCTAATTTTTTTCTAAATTTGGTTGGTGTTTGTGCAGCTGAATGTTGCATAGACGCAGCATCATTTTTCGGATTCTTCCAAGCATTGTACAACTTCCTTTCAAGCGCCACACATCGTTGGTGCTTTTTTGCAAAACGTATTGATGGCCCTACAGCCTAATCACTTTCAGGAACCAGATGGTCTGCCCGACATGATGCAATAGTAGTATTAAAGTACAACTACAAAAAGATTATATCATCACTGCTTGAAATCTCTCGTGACATAAAAGAATCACGAAGAAAAAAATTTAGATGAACTGTAGTGATAAACTTAAAAGATGAAGTGATACCTATTCTATTTACGTCGTTGAAATTTAAAGACCTGTTTTTATCAGGCTTTAAAAAGCAACGATATAATTGTGCGGTTAACTAAAAAAGGTATCAAACCAACTAACTCAAAACGTGTGTCCCGTGTCCCGTGTCGATAATCAACTGGGTTAGTTAAAATTATCATAGAATTGATGATAACTGGGAACTTGACCGAAGTGAAGAAACAGTCTCAGTCTCTGTTTCAGTCTCTCCGAAGAAAATCTCTGTCTACATTTCTTACAGGTTGAATTCATCAGCGAAACGTACATTGGTCACGTCCTATTTATCAACTGATGTAATCAAAGGTTGTTTTTTGCTGATTTGACGAATGTTTTGAAAGGTTAATAAATAAGCCTAACAATATTAATATCTCTTAAACGCAAGCACGTTTGATGTACCACTCTTAAGAAAAAAGGAACAAAGATAACCAGATGTCTCTGCCACTTTACGTTATACATAAACTGCGCTATCTGACACAGTCGTGCTACCACGAGTGCTAGATATACATTGTAACTCACTCTTAATTAAAGCTAATGTTAATTTTATAATTTCGTAAAAGCTCAGTTAGTATGTTACGGAGTTGAGTGTGTATTACGGCAAATCAGCTCAGCACAGTGTAACGGTACATTGCAAAGACTAAAGATGATGCAATAGTAGTATTATGAGACAATGAGAGAGAAAAACTTTAGAAAGGGAGAGAGATAGAGATAGAAAGAAAGAAAAGAAAAAATAAAGGAAGATATAGATAGGTAGATATATAGGTAGATATATAGATAAATAGATGAATAGAGAGACAGGCAGGCAGGTAGACAGAAAGACAGACAGAGCCAGAGCCAGAGATATAATAGAGAAAGAGAGAGACTGATAGATGGACAAATACGTAGAGAGAGAGAGAGAGAGAGAGAGAGAGAGAGAGAGAGAGAGAGAGAGAGAGAGAGAGAGAGAGAGAGAGAGAGAGAGAGAGAGAGAGAGAGAGAGAGAGAGAGAGAGAGAGAGAGAGAGAGAGAGAGAGCAGAGGAAAGGGTTATGGTTAACCGGAAGGGAAACACAAAGCAAACTGGTTTTTTATAAAACGTAAAAGTTAAACAAGATCACCACAAACAAAAGGAAAACTATCAACACACACACACACACACACACACACACCACGATGGCAAGACAACCCGAACCGATCAATTATTAAAATATGCATTTATTTTTGCTGTTTCTTCAAGTAAAATTCGTTATTAATATTATTATCCAAGTATTCAAACTAACACCCATCACCTTTCAGATTAAAAACACACACGTACATTGCACCTGCTTATAAAATGAATTTACGAATGAACAATATAAAAGAGTTTAAAAAGGAATGCATTTCTTACAATAATTATGGCATACATGAATATGGAATTATATTAATTATCATTGTAGAAATGATCTTAAATACTTTTTTTTTTTTTTTACGTATTACAATCGCTTTTGTATTTTGAATTCACATTATTAGAAATAATACAGAAGATTATATTGGTGGACTTACAAGGCATTCTCACAAACAAATCTCCATGTCACGTTTTGAGCACCTCACCTTATGATAACAATGCACGCTTATGTCATGGACATCTTTACACACTCACCAGATACATTTTGATAACGGGTCTCTTAAAGTTTGCATCTTTAAAGACTATGAACTCGCATTGCCTTCAATCTGATAAAGTGTAACATACATTTGATTTCCTTTTATTGTTTTGTTAAGAGCTTAATGAAGATTAGCTGATGTTCAAACGTGTTCTGCCTTATATTAGCAGGAAATTGAAATTGTCAACAAATGTCGTGTTGAGTTAAACCTGATTACACTTAAACAGCAACTATCTCAATCCGTACTATGTTGATCGTTGTGCTGTTTTATTGTTGTTGTTGATGTTGTTGTTGTTGTTGTTGTTGTTGCTGTTGTTGTTTGTTCATCATGCCATGCACGGCATACAATATTTGGCCATGTTTGTTTTTCTTTAATATTATTTTTTTTTAATTTCAATACCCCGGTTCATATGATTATGTACACTTAACAGTCCTTTGAAATTGCTTTCTTATAATAATATCTTTATATCTCAAACTTCTCATCCCGTTGCCATCTTCAAGTGTTGTGTAAAATAAATAAGAAACGATGATGAAACCGACAGCAGAAATGTCTTTTTCTTAAAAATAAATTAAGGAAAACATGTTTTCGGCGATCACCTTTTCATCATGTTACATATAACACACATATACACACTCACATGCACCACACAAGAATTGTTGCTACTTTTCTCTCCACACACATACGTTCGTAAGTGCAGCGCCGTGGTAACTTACAACTCGTCGTAAGCCTTCAAGTTATTCGCATATCTGAAGACGAATTGTAAACTTACAACAACGTTGTACTTAGGACCCCTAGTGTATAACTCATGCCGTGTTTATTTCTTCCAAGCTTGTTTGATCATATGGGCCGCCTTCTCCCCTACCATGACGCACGGTGCGTGGGTGTTGCCTGAAGGAATGAAAGGCATGATGGAGGCGTCGGCGACTCGGAGACCAGTGATACCTTGAACTCTAAGGAAGCAAGAGAACACCACAGAGTCACAATGATATTATTAATTTCTCAAAGACGTATAAGTTGCATTTCATAAATCATCAAAGAAGGTAGATGAATGATAGCTCTATAAAAGCATCTTTTTTTTTTTTACTCTAACTGGTCAAATTAATTTGATTTTTTCCTCTGTTAATTCAAGGAAGATCCATTAATTTTGGTTGTTAATGTTGTTGGTGTTGTTGCTGCTGCTGCTGCGGCTGTTGTGTTGTTGCTGTTGCTCTTGTTTTCAAATTAAGATTGATAGCGTTCTGAAAACTGGGGGTGAACTGTCGATCGGAATCTTCGCGGTTTGAAACCCAAAATCGGTCAAAATTTATGTCCAATTTCGTCCCCTACTGCTATGGTTGGTGTAAGAATAATGTGACCTGGTGAGACAAGAGTCTTGGTATCCACGCTCTATCTAGTGTGTGGTAGCACGTACAATTGTCACGGAGTCTTGGGAGTCGTCCACAATATGGTTTATAATATTGAAATGCTGACGTTGGACACAATATAGCCGCCAACTGAACACTTTTTGCAAACCATTACACAAGACATTTGATAAAGAGACCAGACGAGTCTTACAACTCTCTTCATGTTTTCGATTCATGAGTGCCGAAGAAAACACTAAAAATGACACGAACGACGCAAACAAGTCATTGCAATATTGCTTACAATGCTTTTTATACACTTTATTTTTTTGCATTGGAAATGTTTTTAGCCCACACACCATCATCATCATCATCATCATCATCATCATCATCATCATCATCATCATCATCATCATCATCATCATCATCATCATCATCATCATCATCATCATCATCATCA
>RQTK01000618.1:31069-54821 GCA_003991915.1 Elysia chlorotica | reverse complement strand
CATCATCATCATCATCATCATCATCATCATCATCATCATCATCATCATCATCATCATCATGTTGGCTTCTCCGTTGGCTCAAACGTATTCTCTCGTACAATCCGTCTGAAAAGCTAACAGAGGGAGCTGGACAACCATGGTAGCTGGCGCAATCACGCAAAGCACTTCAGTATAATGTGTCCGGCTAAGACACCAGTCAGGGTATTCCTGCACTCTCTCTCTCTCTCTCTCTCTGTCATATTGTCAGACATCAGTTTAATGTGCGACCGGCTGAGACAAGAGTCATGGTCTCCCTGCTCTCTCTCTCTCTCTCTCTCTCTCTCTCTCTCTCTCTCTCTCTCTCTCTCTCTGGCAGCATGTAAAACCAACACAACTCATTCTCTATCTCTCTGGCAGCATGTAATATTGTCAGACATTATTCTTGGGACCCATCCACAAAGTAGACGATTTGGTGCTGGCGTAGGACGTTAAACCAACACAACTCATTCTCTCTCTCTCTCTCTCTCTCTCTCTCTCTCTCTCTCTCTCTCTCTGTCTCGCTCCTTCGTTTTCGCTCCACTATTATTAACATTTAAAACTACAATTTCCTACTGCTCACCTTAACTGAGGATCTACGACTGCAGTAGGATCCCCAACTGCGCCCATCTTGCACGTCCCACTCGGGTGGTAGATGGTGTGGATCTTCCGGCGCACCATGCACTCCCAGTAAGGCGTCGAGTCGTACTGATGCTTCTTGCAGAACCTGCTGGGTTTATCACCGGGCGCGGCACCAATGGACCTCATCGTAGGAGGGTCTAGGAACTTCTCGCAGTATTTGATGCCTGGTGAGAGACAAGTGACATGGTCATAGGTATTATTTTTAGAAGACGAAGAGAGAAGAAGAGAGAGAGAGAGAGAGAGAGAGAGAGAGAGAGAGAGAGAGAGGGGGGGAAGAGAGAGAGAGAGAGAGAGAGAGAGAGAAAAGATAGAAGACAGAAAGAGAAGACATATAGATAGATATAGATAGATTCATAGATAGGGGGATAATAGATAGATAGATAGATAGATAGATAGATAGATAGATAGATAGATAGATAGATAGATAGATAGATAGATAGATAGATAGATAGATAGATAGATAGATAGATAGAAAGCATAATCGCGTTTTCTGAAGAAAACAAAAATAAATCTTCAGCATTGAAAAATGTACGAGTGAGGGTCTTAATAAGAAGTATAGAATGAGATGTAGTTTTATGTTTATGCACCCCGAAATGGCACTCAGCCAATAATCAATTATGTAAAAAATTACGATTTTAGACCGAGTTTTGTGTCTTTTTGAAATAATAATATTGTTTAAATTTTATTAGGCGTTTGCACACTCAGGATAACAAGTAATTTTAATACTGCTTGGTAATACATGTAGTCATTAAACTATAATTCAGAGCTAAAATATTTGGGGGAAAGCCCAGTATATTAAAACCCGTGTAGGCCTACATATCTGGGTGAAAGCATTTTTTGTTGTTGTAAATATGTTATTGCAATCCTGGTGCATTCGATTCGACACATCGCATTTAGGTCTCCTAAGATTTAATTAATAATAATAATAATAATAATTAATAATAATAATAATAATAATAATAATAATAATAATAAAAAAGGTACTTCCAGACAAAAAAGAAATTAATTTCACAAAATCTATGAGAGTTGATATTTAAAAATGGGAAAATGAATGTATGAAATAGTTTATGAAATTGGTTTAGATTGAAAATTGCGTTTTGATAATGTACCGTACAATAGAAAGCGATCTTGGACTAAAACCTAATAAAGGGGAATCATAAAAAAAACATTCATAATATATTTGTATGTACTATAAACGTTTTGATATACGTAGAAAAATAAAATACTCATAAGCATATAGATGGTCCTCAAAATGTGCATATTATAAGGAGGGATGGTCGATTTTCTAAGGTCGTTAAGGTGATTACAAAAGAACATAACGTGAATTACATTATCAGCATCGTCAACATTGCAACGAAGACATAAAGGAGACTTACATATTTTCCATCTATACAAGCTATTTCTCAAAGGCAGGCTTGGTGTTAACAGAAGTGTTAGAACTCTGCGTTGCAGTAATGCTTAAGTGATGGGATGTTATGTGCAGGAGCTAGAAATGGTGACGTCACTGTCAGAGAAATAAATGAGATGCCTGCTGTAGTGCTATCGTTGCCCTTGTTTCCTGAACCGAGGTACAAATAAGCCTGTCCTAGATCCTTAACTTCT
Source organism: Elysia chlorotica (assembly GCA_003991915.1). NCBI lineage: Eukaryota > Metazoa > Mollusca > Gastropoda > Plakobranchidae > Elysia > Elysia chlorotica. The sequence goes on along the minus strand of RQTK01000618.1, from coordinate 52,562 downwards.
AGCACAAACAAATCTATATTGGACACGCCATGTGCTAACCATGTGTATCCAAGTCCTAAAGACAGTAACGCATGTTTAAACTGTGATGTCCAATTGCGTCTCACACGAATTGTATAAGAGGAAGTAATATTTTCAGGGGTACCGGTAACTGTTGTTTTCAAGACGTGTGAGTTTGCACCAGATAGATGATAGATAGATAGATAGATAGATAGATAGATAGATTAGATAGATAGATAGATAGATAGATAGATAGATAGATAGATGATAATGTCATAGAAAACGCATAATCGCGTTTTCTGAAGAAAACAAAAATAAATCTTCAGCATTGAAAAATGTACGAGTGAGGGTCTTAATAAGAAGTATAGAATGAGATGTAGTTTTATGTTTATGCACCCCGAAATGGCACTCAGCCAATAATCAATTATGTAAAAAATTACGATTTTAGACCGAGTTTTGTGTCTTTTTGAAATAATAATATTGTTTAAATTTTATTAGGCGTTTGCACACTCAGGATAACAAGTAATTTTAATACTGCTTGGTAATACATGTAGTCATTAAACTATAATTCAGAGCTAAAATATTTGGGGGAAAGCCCAGTATATTAAAACCCGTGTAGGCCTACATATCTGGGTGAAAGCATTTTTTGTTGTTGTAAATATGTTATTGCAATCCTGGTGCATTCGATTCGACACATCGCATTTAGGTCTCCTAAGATTTAATTATCATTTTAATGAAACGAGTAAAATGAATGGCTGTCAGAGGCGTCTTTAGTTACCAGATAATGCTAAGCTCTCATAGATCGGACATAATTATTATGTTGATTAACCTTTCGTGTTGCAATATAGATGCTGCAGACACTTTCTAAATCATTGAAAATGTAAGTCTTTATTTCATATCTGCAGATAAACAAAACTAGGAGATCGAGACCTTTCGGTAAGAAGGTTTCAAAAGTCATATAGTTTAACGATTACAAAGAGGAAGATATTTAGACGCCAACTTACTATTGTATTTTTTTATTGTATATTTGTATTTAGATGCTCTAGTCCGTCGTCGAAATATCCTAATTTTTGCAATTGTTAAACTAAATACCGCTAGTCGTGATGTCTTTGGTCGGAGCAAGCAAAACTCGTAGTTTTTACGCATCCTATTGTCTCGATCAAATCCTACATGGTAACAGAACGCCAGAAGAGATACCCGTAACATGGGCGACCACATTACATGTATCACACTTTTGTAACCAATAGTGAATAAACGCAGCGATCAGAGCGGGGATTGAACAGAAACCTTCCACACACAAGGCCAGCGTTTAACCGTTGGACCACTATGAGCCCACTAAGAGCCCCTAGTCGTTTTGTCTCACCCCTGACGAGTAAATCGACGTCTTCCTGTCTCTCCAAGTAGTTCGGGTCGATGACGGGAGGATCGAAGGGATCACTGGATCGGAGTTTCACTGTTCCCCTGCTCTCGGGGCGGAGCAGCGACGCTTCACACGCAAACATGTCCGTGTGTGTCATGCGGTAGGCAGACTCTTCCAGAACCTTAGGGAGAATCGGTGGGATATGAGGTTGATTCGAGGCTTCCAAAAACAACAGGCAGGGTAACCAAAATAAGCAAACATTTACATTTAGAACCGAAGTGAGCTGTATCAATAAAATATTAGGTACATTTAGGAAAGTTTACATTCTTAGTTTCGTAGGCTTGTAGGCCGAACGAAAAAATACTCAGTGAGTACAAACTATGATAATAATTAAAAACACATAGATCACTATTAACCTTGTTATGCAAAAACGTGTTCACATCAGTAAATTCGGTAACTTTGCCTGTTATTTTGATTAGGTCATGGTTGGTTTCTTAATGCCCATTACCAGCTTCAGGATACAACTCGCACACGAGATCATTGTTATAAGTAATGTAGCACATTACTTCGAAAAGTCACTTATTAATATAATATTATTAATTTTACGGTCCACCCCAAGTCACCTCGGTTGTATTATATCCTATCTGCTTTCTAAAAATATTCTTTTTCGTATCCTTGAATTGAGATACGACATTATACAAACGAAGTAATGTTATGGTTCCCGCATGGTTCTTCATCTAACGTGCAAACCTCGGACATGGTTCTAGCCAGTCAAGAGTTTAACCTCCTTCCCCTGATCTATTTGACATCCCTACTACATTTTGACTAAATATTAACATCGGGCATAAGTTCTCATACAAAACATACCTATAATAAGACCATATCACCATCAACAATATTCATGGAAGCATAAATTTAATCTAACGCATCTACCCTAAAGCCCTTGAGTGGTAAGTGCAAAGTTCTGTTAAAATTTCGACTCGTCTTAGCAATAAGAAGTCTGACGACGAGTTGTAAGCTTCTGCGACGTTGCACCTACGACACTTGGATTTTACATACGTCTTTGTTGTAACCAAACAGCCTGAGAGCCTCTACTGTCCAAGGGGTCTGGTGGAACATGATCTGAAGGTCGGGCCAGTTCTGCTGTCGGCTCTTCTCATCCGTGGAGTCAAACACCTGAACCTCCACGTAATGGCTGGAACTGAGCACGCCTGTGTGGAAAGAGTTATTGCATTAATAAGAAACTATCGCAAGTGACGCAATCGGGAGGTACCTGGTTCGAATCCCACGATCGGTCAAGGTTTTTGTGTGTGTTCGATTTAGGCCCCTACTGGAAGGGCACTGGCTGAAACAGGAGTCATGGTATCCCCGCAGTGTCTCTGTGTTGCAACACATAAAATTGTCAGACGTTAGTCTTGGAATCCGTCCACAATGTGGTCTTTATTGTGTTGGCATTAGACATTAAGCAAATAACTCAACTAAATTTACCTCAATACAAAACAACAACAACAACAACAACAACAACAACAACAACAACAACAACAACAAAACCCACCAACTGACCAGATCCAAAGAGCTTAAGTTGTATCTGCGTTCAGAGCGACTCCTACATATCCTGAGTGGCACCCACCTTCGAAGGTCAGACTCTCCGCTGTGGGTAACTTTTAGCTTTAGTACTACGATTAGCCCGAAGTTTAATTTATAGCACTTCTGTGCTTACTATCCAATTATAAAAAGCACGATAACAAAAACAACAACAACGCAAATTAAACAACAACAAAACTGACCGGTTCCGAAGAGCTTGAGCTGCATCTTTGTCCATAGCGACTCTTGCACAGCCTGGGTAGCGCTGACCGTCTGGTTCACGGCTATGGGGAACTCGTAGAACAGGTGGTCCTGCAGGTTCAGGCCCACGGGCAGGTCTGCCACCACAGGGATCTGCACACAGTGTAGAGTTACGAGCGAGGGTTAAAATAACAGGCAGAGTCACCGAAATAAACAATCTTCAAATTTTGTATTTAGAACCTAAGTGAGGTATATCATTAAAATATAAGGAACAGTTAGGACGGTTTATATTCTCAGTAAGCTTGTAGGCCGAACATAACATTCTCTCTGAGTATCCTTCTGTTCTAACTATGATACTAATTTATAATAAATAGATCACTTTTACCTTTGTTGTGCAAAAATGTGTTCACTTCAGATATTCGGTGACTTTGCCTGTTTTTTTGGGTAACCTCGATTACGAGATGTAGAAATAATGTTCGAGGTAAAATGAATAGTTACAGTTTTCTCTCGACGGATGTTTTTTTCCTGCATTTACAGGAGCGTTTTAACTAATAGGATTCATATCCAAAAATTCCTTTGTCGCACACCTCAGAATCGAAGTGATGGGTGGCAATTTTGATGGAAAATGTACATAAAATTTCAAGCAAACATTTTTCCTCAGCTTAAAACTCAACGTTTTTAGTAAGGCTCTGATGAAATATTTTTTTTTATTTGAAACTGAAGACAAAAATTTGTATGTGAAAGATACACCTAACAATTGTGTCAACTGTAGTATCTACGCTCGAAACACATGGAAAAACGTCCAAACAATGGGACATGCAACATAAGACACATTGATTACACCGAAATTGAAATTTGAACAATAACAAATATACAACAGCAGCAGCAGCAGTAATAGCAGCAACAACAACAACAGCAACAACAACATCAGTAACAACAATAACAACGAAAATAATAACAACTTCAACAACTATGACAAAAACTACAGAGAAGAAAGCTCCTATGTATATTATGTGTGTACGATTTTTTAGAAAAAAAATTAACACTGACCCCAAATTCCTTGAGGTGTTTTTTTGGTCCCACTCCACTGAGCATGAGAATCTGTGGAGAGCTGACGGCACCCCCAGACAAGATTATCTCCTTGTTCGCCATCACCCTTTCCTTTCGCCCGTTATAGATAAGTTCAACGCCCACTGCCTTCTTGCCTTCAAAGATAATCTGGAAATGAGAACACGGCAAAGCTTGCAGCCTAAACAAATATTCAAACAACAATTATAAAAAGAAAGCAAAATAAAATATCAATATTATTGCACATGGGGTAGTAAATAAAAGGGGGCCTTAAACGTAGTCCCTGGACTAAGGTATCCTCTAATTGTAAACAAAAAAAAATCTATTTGTCGGGGATCTAATGTTAAGTACAATACCTTTGTATTTACTACTCATAGTCTATACAGGAAACATTGATAGAAACAGGTCTTCTAATCCAATAATATTGTATCATATTTCATTAATATTTTTGTTGTTTTTTTTAAGTTCGATATACGTATAAACTGCCTGTGATCGAGGGGAACGTATGGTAACAAAATTCTCTGGAAAAAAAGTGGTGCACCTTTTTCCTACAAATCCAAGGCATGTTTTTTAGAAGCGAATTATGTTTGTCTAATAAATCTCAAATTTTGAAAGATAAAAATTAATAATATATCGCTGATTGGATGTTGGGATCGTTTTGTCAGATTATCTGCGCCATTTGAGTTTTTTTTTTTCAACATTAAACATACTTATTATTTCGTACAGCGTTGACACTCTGTAACACTATGGCATTAAAGTGTTTATTAATCAAAGGCTTATTTCGCTTAATCTTACCTTAGTCACATGAGAATCGAGCCTGACGTGGAGATTTTCGCGCGAAATGATTGGATGAATATATCCACGTGATGAGCTATAACGCTCTCCCTTGTAGGAGGTCGATTGGGTGAGGGATAAACCTAGTTCATAAAGGAAATTAATAATGTTAATATTACTATAATTATGCCCCCCCCCCCACACACACACACAATATCAAAGTTCAAGAAGTTATCTAAAAAATGTATTCTAGCATGTTTTCATGTATTATATAAGATCAGAAAACACAGAAGAAGAACTCTCTTCTCTCTCTTTCTCTCCCTCTCTCTCTCTCACACACACACATACACACACAGAGCCACCCACGGAGATCTGCTCTGTTTCCATCTTTGACCATCCAATACAACATTATCTTTCAGTGCCAGAGTAAAATGGGTAAATTATTTAAACGATATCGTCTTGTAACTTCCGCACATATAAATGTAGTCCAAATTAAGTTTATGACTACGTTGCCTTGGAAACGAGGTGTTTTTTGTTTTGTTAGTTATTTTTATAGTTAAATCCTCACAAATAATACTTTCTGTACAAAGCTGAGATAAATTAACAAGATAGATCATGTCTTACTAATACGCATAGTCAAGACCCATAAGAATGCCTACTGTCAGCAATTCGGTTTAATGACATGATGATATGACAATCTGTTAGATAACATGTCATAAAATTTCAGAAACTTAAAATATTGTATACAAATTAGTCAATTGTTTTCAAAACCCGTTGGGTATTCTAAGTTATTGTATCCTAAATTCATGCCGTTCCCTTTGTCCAAAGATAAATACAAACTCTCTTTTTCTATCTCCCCATCTCTCTCTCTCAGACATACACAACCATGGCATGATAATTATATTTTTTACTACCAGTTCTCTGAAATAGACTACACGACTTATTTTGAGATTTAAACTACAGACTTCCAGAGAACTTAACGATGACCATCCAAATGAAAAATTATAAGGCTTGAAAGACATCAAGATTCTTTCTTCACAAACTAATATGACTCGCGCTATAATATTATATGCTATTTTCCAAATATAAAATAAGCTCCTCACCTTCCATTGCCTCGCCGTTTGGGTCGTTGAGTTTGAGGCCAATTTCCTGGCCCGCCTTGATGAGGATGTTGGTTAGAGGCATTGTGTTGTGGACTGACACCTTCATCGGCCCCCCTGTGTTGTGGTATTCTGGCAGAAGAAACACACGCATTTAGCAGATTTCAACCACATCAGTTGACTGAAAAAGAGATCCTAATTGGTCAAGAGATAAATGAGGTATTCAGCATTGTTCATATACTGTTATTCAATTGAACCACAGTTGTTTATTGTTGTTGCTGTTGCTGCTGATGTTGTTGTTGTTATTGTTGTTGTTTGATTTGTTGAAATGTAAACGTGAATACACCTGAATCCGCCAGCCTCGTTTCGACACTTTTCAATGGCTGTAAGGATGTTTTGGTGACGAACTTTTAGAGGCGCCTGTCCATATATCTTTCTGCATCGCGCTAAGTCTGTCTGTCTGTCTGTCTGTCTGTCTGTCTGTCTGTCTGTCTGTCTGTCTGTCCGCCCATTTTAATACATGTACAATTTATATAAAATTCCCATTTCTTCCTTCCTCTCTCTTTGTTCTTGTCTCCCTCTCTCTCAGCATATCTCTATCTCTTTCCCTCTCTCTTTCTCTCTCACATACACATACACACACACACTCTCTCTCTCTCTCTCTCTCATATTATCAGTCTCTATGTCCATCTGTATAACATACGATTATATAGATGCATGAGAATATGAGTTCTAAATCTTACTGGACTTTTTCAATGCCGAGTCCTGCATATCCTCAGACATAAGGAAGAAGGGAAGAACTTCATCGTAGCTCCATCCCTCGGCACCAGAGTTCGCCCATTTGTCATAGTCCAGTTTGTGTCCACGGATGTAGACCATACTGTACAAGTTGGATGTTCCTCCCAGTACTCGACCTCTAGGCCAATACGCTCTCTGGAAGGACAAACCAGTAAATATCATTATATTTTAATACGTTTTCCTCCATAGACTTTGTATCCTTTTTTCTTTCTGTTCAATTTATCCCAATTAAACGTTCAGCCAAGACTCAAGAAGAAAAACAACCATTTACATAATTATTTCAGCATGTTTCTATCTATAAGTACGATAAAAATGTTTTTGTGAGAATTCATGAAAAATCATGGAAAATATGAGAAAATTTAAAGGATTGCACGTCCTAACAAGCAGATACTTTGAAGTAATCAACATCTAGAGGAAGGCGATCATAGTACATGGGCATATATTATTGTTTCAAGTTTCCTTGACGAACTTATCTTTTCCCCATTTGTCCAGTTCTTCGCTAACCCCCGGCGAAGAGCACCACGTACCCTCTCATTGTAGCCCTCGAGCCCGTGTTTCTGAGGCTCCGTGTAAAACTCCCAGTCGTACTTTGAGTGCATCATGTGGTGCGACCAGCCAGGTGTGCTGACGATAGGGTCACCACGGTCGTCCGGCCCGGCCTCCAACATCAAGACGCTCACATCTTTGTCCTCTGATAGGCGGCTGGCAACCACGCAACCCGTGGACCCGGCGCCGACTGAAATAAAGCCAAACAATGAAAATAACCGTAGGTGGTGAGGATTATTTTCGTAATTATATAGTAATAATAATTTATTATTATTATTATTATTATTATTATTATTATTATTATTATTATTATTATTATTATTATTATATTATAATAATAATACATGCAACGATAATTAATGTAAATTTGATAATCAGCTAAGACAGCAATATATGCCAACTTGTCTCTTTTCTTTACCCAAAACGTACCCAAATTATATTACATGTATCATAACTGTATGTTTCACACGATTCTCATAATGTCTGTCAGGGAGTTTCTATTTAAAGCACGGATGTTAAATCAAAATGACTTACTGACAATATAGTCATAGCTCTTTTTGATGGTGGTGGTGAGATGCGTGCCTCTCTCCGATGAGGGGGTCCAGAGATGGTAGGCGAAAAAGGCAAAGACCACGCTAGCCGCTACATATGAAGCTGTGAGAGCCATGTCAGATGGTCACTCGGATCTCACAACCTGCTGGTCAGTTCAACTAAGGAAAGTGTTGAAGGGTATTGGAATTAATATTATTGTTAAAATTTGTTAAATGCATTTCTATAAGCTTGTTCGAATACTGCTCTTTAAAAATGCATCACACAGGGCTCATGAACTTGTCTAATGGTAATACCAGTAGTGTCTATATCTTGACGATTATTTACGCCTGTGATGTGGCCGACCAGCTGAGACAGAAGTCGCGGTATCTCCGCATTGTCTCTGTGTGGCAGCAGGTAAAATTGTCAGACGTTAGACTTGGCGCCCGCCCACAATGTTATTTTTAGTAATAACGTAGGATGCTAACGAAATAACAACAGAACAAAACAAAGCAACTATTCCCTAAAAATATCATTTAACTATCAGCAAGAATTGTGGAAGCTCAGTCGGTAAAATGAACGACCATCAATCACTTGTTCTCGAGTTCAACCCCCAATCATGCCGGCTAAATATTTCATAGAGCTTCACTTACCTCTTGACTTACAGCAACGTGAACGACCGTATGAAGAACTCAGAGATGGTATCAAAGAAACTCCCCAGCCTTGGAAAGTAGAACCTGCTATTGTGGTGTTGATATAGCTAGAGCTCTGAAATCCTACGTATCCACGTTAGAGCATCCACTTTATATGTGCGCTGTTTCCATCTCAGCATCGGAGTTTAAACCTGGTAGGACATACCGATAAACCGGTATGTTCCGGGTCAGAGGGCTTATCAGTATTCTGTGTCTTATTTTGATGTGATAATGATGTATTCGGTGTGGTCCATATTTGCTTTTTTCTTACTTGGCGGCTTGAAGAAAAAGTTTTGCAACATATGGTTTTACTTTCAGTTGTAACATTATAGGTCAACTCAATAAAAAATATATTTCTTTTGTGCTGTTTTATGTGTCTTAATAACGATAATTTAAAGACTATTTATCGACGGTGGAAAAAAAAAACTGAATTTCTTTTCCACCGTTTCTAGAAGATGGAAAAACCCTCGTTCTTTTCCACCACTCAAGAAAGGTGGAAAACCTACGCCCCTTTACACTATTTTTATTTGATGTGTTGCATACTGATAGTATTATCTTGAAGTTTTTGTTCAAAGATGCTTTGACTTAAAATAAAAATAATATGTTTATGAAAATGAAATATCTAGCTTGGGTCACAAGCATCTTCGGCATGTGTTTATTTTTTGCCCTTTTTGCTCTACAGTTAAAATTTTGACCAATGGACGGGTGAACTATGGTATAAAGGAAACTTTGTCCACTTTAACCCCCACTGCCCCTACCCAACAATGTTTGACGTTATTTGAACCATGAATACGCCAAACATGTTAACCTAACAGACAAATAGACAACTCACATTGATTTAGATGTATGTGGATCTAGATATTATATATATATATATATATCCTAGATCTAGGTCTATAATCTATATCAACTGATGTCACGATCTAGATGCACCTGGTTGTGTAACCATTGTGCCTGAAGAACTAAGCTTTTCGCCTATCTTTTGCCCCACGTCGTTTCAATTTAAAATCCAAACAAGAAATATAAAATTATAATTGTGTCTACACTACTACATTCATATTTTTTCGCTCTAATCTTCTAGAAAACGCAAGTCCTACATGTAGATCTATTCAAAAAGAAAGTTTGCCTTAATCGGGAAGGTAGGGTTGGTTATTGGGAATTGAGAGGGAGAGAGAGATAGAGAGAAAGATAGATAGAGAGAGAGAAAGATAGATAGATAGAGAGAGAGAGAGAGAGAGAGAGAGAGAGAGAGAACGAATTGCACCTGTATAAATACTTTTAATGTTGCAACATGAACGTGCTTTTGTGTATGTGCGCCTATGTGTATGCTTTCTTCTCATTTTTTATAATACAACATCATGTAAAGCGCAGGGTTGGTTATTGGGAATTGAGAGGGAGAGAGAGATAGAGAGAAAGATAGATAGAGAGAGAGAAAGATAGATAGATAGAGAGAGAGAGAGAGAGAGAGAGAGAGAGAGAGAGAGAGAGAGAGGAAGTGAGAGGAAGAGGTTTGAAACCAAAGCTTTTACTCATTTGAAAGGTTATCATGAGTCGACAGTAAAAATTATTGTGATAAAGAGTCTAGATTTAGATCTTGCTAGCGTTGAAAGGAGTGACTGCACTCTGATTACACGCTTAGACGTGACAACTACGACCGCAAAGAAAGAAAGAAAACTGTCACAAACGCAGATCTCCGCAAAGATAAATATTGTAGCTCGTGCTTTTGCGGCAGCACGTCGGCCATTCCGTACTTTAAAAAAAAAAGAAGATATGATAAAAAAAAGAAGACAGATGGATAGAATCAGGCAACTTCTGACGACCGATATTGAGATTGGTTGGATGAAAGTAGATCTAGTTGTACTAGCCCAGTCCACCACTAACTGTGATGTCAGGGCCTTGAGTTGAGCTGATTGCTGGTCCAAAGACAGCAATATATATATATATATATATATATGAAACATGGTTGTTTCTTCTCTTATGAATTCATTAGTGAAATAGAAAACCAGAAGATACGAAAACGACTTTATCTCTCTCTAACTATCATTCATTTTTAAAGAGATTACTGTAAAAAGAATCTTAACATCTTTGCCACACACACACACACACAAACTGGTATCTCAAATGAACATAAAACTTAAAAAGGTGATTCCGAATAAGCTCGACTAAAAATTCTCAACTGTTTATAAAAATTATATTATAATATTATGTACCGGTATACTGTGGTAAATTGACGGGTAAAACGAACTATAATTATTTCATTCGTATGCACATTAATGGACCCACCAAAATTTAACAAATTTTAATGAAACAACAAGATAAATTCGATTCTCCAGATTAAAACAAAACAGTTGTACCAGAAAGGAATTTTAATTTGAATGATTTATTTGCCACTATCAATATACACATGTAATGAAATTTTTTTTTTTTTTTTTTAAATGTTATTTAGGAAAAAACGCACCTTCATTTACTTCATAAGTGTCTCTTGAACCAATTATTTATTTGAATTGAATTGAATTGAACTTTATTCGAAAAAAAGGCCTTTGGCCCAAACATCATAACTACAAATATAATAATAATAATAATAATAATAATAATAATAATAATAATAATAATAATAATAATAATAATAATAATAATAATAAAGGTTCTTCCAGACAAATAGAAATTAATTTCACAAAATCTATGAGAGTTGATATTTAAAAATGGGAAAATGAATGTATGAAATAGTCTATGAAATTAGTTTAGATTGAAAATTGCGTTTTGATAATGTACCGTACAATAGAAAGCGATCTTGGACTAAAACCTAATAAAGGGGAATCATAAAAAAAACATTCATAATATATTTGTATGTACTATAAACGTTTTGATATACGTAGAAAAATAAAATACTCATAAGCATATAGATGGTCCTCAAAATGTGCATATTATAAGGAGGGATGGTCGATTTTCTAAGGTCGTTAAGGTGATTACAAAAGAACATAACGTGAATTACATTATCAGCATCGTCAACATTGCAACGAAGACATAAAGGAGACTTACATATTTTCCATCTATACAAGCTATTTCTCAAAGGCAGGCTTGGTGTTAACAGAAGTGTTAGAACTCTGCGTTGCAGTAATGCTTAAGTGATGGGATGTTATGTGCAGGAGCTAGAAATGGTGACGTCACTGTCAGAGAAATAAATGAGATGCCTGCTGTAGTGCTATCGTTGCCCTTGTTTCCTGAACCGAGGTACAAATAAGCCTGTCCTAGATCCTTAACTTCTAGCACAAACAAATCTATATTGGACACGCCATGTGCTAACCATGTGTATCCAAGTCCTAAAGACAGTAACGCATGTTTAAACTGTGATGTCCAATTGCGTCTCACACGAATTGTATAAGAGGAAGTAATATTTTCAGGGGTAACTGTTGTTTTCAAGACGTGTGAGTTTGCACCAGAACTGAAAAGCTTTCAGTTTGTAGTCAACATTTAGATTATATCTTCCAACTTCATTTAAAACCAAGCTATTTCGAGAACCTTACCGACACCTAGGAAATGCTTTCCAATATATGATTTGAACATCGTCTATAACTAATCTTTTTCTGTTCCCCAAATCTCAGCTCATACAGGAGTAATGGTTTTATTTTGATATGAAAAACCTTTTTTTGCAGTGTTAAAATCAAGATTATGGAACTTTTTTCCAACAATGTTTAGCTCTTTGGTGGCTCTATCTTTCAATGTATTTGACCAGCTTAACCGAAAGCATAATAATAAACCTAAATATTTGAATTCATTTAATGAGTATTTAGAATTAATAAGCCAAGAATGAATTTGTATTAAGTCACAAAAAGTACCAGCATCTTGCAAGACAACAACAAAAGAAAAAGAAAAAAAAAGAAAAAAATCTGCCAATCATTCTCAGGTTTTTAGAATAAAACGCCCTCCTGTAAAGTATTTTGGAAAGATAAAAATGCATAGATCATGGTGACACTTAATAGTTTTTACCAAACTCTTAAAATTTCTAGAAAAAAACAAAACAAACAACTGTTACAAACGCCAATCTGCGCACGCGCTTAAACGGCGAAAAAAGCGACGGTTCCTCAAGGACATAGCACGCGTGCGCAGAGCGCGTATTGGTTTACGTGTACTGCCAGGTGCTGTTTTTTTTTTTTACTTTTTCTTTTCCAGATACATTAACGAAGTACTTGTAACACAGCAGCCTTAGACAATCGATATCAACTGTCTTGAAGGTCATGGCCCATTTCTTTAACAATCAGATGATTGATTAGCCAAATTATAATAGACAAGACTACAAAGATAGATCATTGGCTAAAACTGTGTCGAAAACAACCAGCAACGCCCCCTGTGAAATTACGCGGAAGATACAGCCGAACCTGCCCTGCCGACCACCTGTCCATGGCGACCACCTGCCATGGCGACCACTTTTCATTGAGTCCCTTGCATTTTTCCTCTATTTTGTTACTACCAATCGTGACCATGGGCAGGCTATGTTCAAAATCAAATAAAAACAGACAAAACCATGCCCAATGCGACCACCTCTTTATAATATGTAATAATTAAAATGGGGAGGGGCGGCGGGGAAGGTTGAATTGAAATGTTTACTGGTACACAGTGGATACTAAAGACACTGGCAGTGTGTCTTTTACGTCAAGAGAAAGCTGTGAGTGATCAACATAAGTAAGACCAGAGACATTGGTAAGACTAAGGGAGGGGTAGGAGACGGTTATGAGTCTGTGGGTTGGACAGCAAACCGACCTTTGTTCAAACGATTTGATTTTGTTCAAGGGGCATTCTGTGTAACTGTTCTGTCCCCACAGTTGTTTCTTTTTTGTTTGTTTTTTTTTTTTTTTGCCACTTGGAAACCCATTTGCGAAAATACGCCACAAAAATAGCAACATTTGCCTCAAAATTTGTCAAACATCAGCCCTTTTCTAATATCGGCGCTGACTTTGTGAACCCAGCAGGCTCTTTTTTTTTTAATCCATACAGTCCTACTTACAAAAGGGCTTTTAAATGGATATTTCAGTCTCCTCAAAAATTAATTTTGTAAAACAGCTGGATTCTATTGTACGGCAATTATAATATATATTGAAACCATCCCGATCATTCAATTTGGATATTTTATAAAACCTTTCAATTTAAATAAACTGGTGGTGATCTTGACACCTCACTTCCCAGAGAGGGAGTCCTATCAAACCATCGGGGGCAACGATTTTTTTTCGGACAAAAACAAGACAGCTAAAACAGAACGAGAAAGAAAGAAAGAGATAGAGAGAAGAAGAATTAGGAGAGAAATAAGCAGTTGAGAGAGAAAGCAAATACTGATTTTTAACGTGATAAGTCACTGCAAACCTCATCGATGGTCAAGCGCAATTTGGTTCAGCTTTCAACATTGACTTCAAGTTAGACACAAGCTTAACCATAACTTTAAAAACTACACCAAGAACTAAAATGTTCTTTAATAAATGCGTTTTTCTTTGTATTTGTTTTTGTTTGTGTGTGTGTGTGTGCGCGAGCGCGCTGATTTTCATGTCATCACGTCCGCAATAATTATATCCAAGCTTTGCATGAACTAAATATAATATTTTCAAGACGGTTGGCGGAAGAATTTGAGCTTTCGAGCATGCTCAAAGTCACTGGAACTAACACCATGGTCATTAACTGAACCAGCCAGTAGGGGACAAATCTGAACAAAAAAAATTTTTTCACAGTCTTTTGGTTTCGAACTAGACACTTAATGAGAATAAGACGATCTACCACTTGAGCCAGTTCACCCCTCAAGATCAACTATTTACATCCCGATTTATATAACACTAACAGGATTAGATATAGACTTACACCATCGGATATCAACTAGATTTAGAATACAAAGCTATGTTCTGGACCTAGATCTAGATTCAGCTTTACGAGGTGAGATGACAGATATGTTTGTTTGGAGGTATCAAGTCTTCAATATGCAATTTAATGGGAAAAGTCACAAATAGGGTTTCCCCGAAAAGATCGCAAATGTACGAAAATGACTGACAATCCAGATGTCCCTATGGAACATTATGACTATAATTATTCAGTAACAAAAAGTTATAATGATATACCTTTCAAAGGCCTTTAAACACACAAATTGCAATACGGTATAAAAGCTAGCATCAGTTTGGCTAGAGTTGCAACAAGCGGCAGGCAACAGCAACCATCCGTTTGAAATAACAGATCTAGATTAAGCTTAGTTCTATGTTCCCGAATCCCTAGGACTATATAATTATATACCGCGAAAACTATTTTGTTTCTAATTCATCAGAGTTTGATAGGCACCGTTAATTGTCGCGCATCCCAGATCACTCACCGGGGACAGTCCCTAGATCAAAAGGTGACTCTGGGGATTGCATGTGGGCCATGGTGGGTTGTTTTTTCTGATAAGGCCTAAGGTTTAACCGTGCATGCTGAGGAGAGATAGACGGACTGAGAAATGAGAACTAGAGAGCGAGAGAGAGAGAGAAAGAGAGAGAGACAGAGAGAGAGAGAGAGAGAGAGAGAGAGAGAGACATAGAGAGAGACAGAGAGAGAGGGAGAGAGAGAGGGAGCGACAGAGAGAGAGAAAAAAATAAACACAAAAAAGCGAGAGGGAGGGGAAAGACGGGGGGGGGGGGGGGGGGGGGGGCTGGTGCGAAAGATGCACGTTGACAAGATTTATTTAGAGTGGTGAAAGCTGTTTTCTGGATTACTTTCATGTGGAAATAAAGACCATTTGGTCCAATTTTAAAGAGTGAAGAGACTTTAAATACCCCCCCCCCCCTAACCCTACGATCGGCAGATTTATTTGTTCGATTTCGCACTCTGTAACTGGTTGGGTCGGTGTCAATATAAACGTGATCGGCCAAGACAGGAGTCGTGGTATCCCCGCCCTGTCTCGTGGTGGCTGGTGTCTCGTGTGTGGCAGCACAATAAAACTGTCAGATGTCATTCTGGGGCCCGTCCGCAATATACCTTGTATACTGCTGACGCTGGAAGTTAAACCGACTCAACTCAACTCTGTGAGTTGTGAAGTTGAAATTGGAAATATTCCTATGTTCAGGTTTTAATTTAATTTCTGACGATTTTTTTAGATTCCGAAAAAATCGGGACATTTGTGAGTTTTTGCGGCAGCAAATTTGCCATTTGCGGCCGCGAAAAGCCTCCGGACGTTTCTGGGTTGTGACTTTTTACCCTCCTGTCTGTCTGTCTGTCTGTATCTGTCTATCTTTCTCTCTCGCTTTCTCTCTCTCTGTCGGTCCGCGGTTCAAACCCTACGATCGGCAGATTTAGTTGTTCGATTTCGCACTCTGTAACTGGTTGGGTCGGTGTCAATATAAACGTGATCGGCCAAGACAGGAGTCGTGGTATCCCCGCCCTGTCTCGTGGTGGCTGGTGTCTCGTGTGTGGCAGCACAATAAAACTGTCAGATGTCATTCTGGGGCCCGTCCGCAATATACCTTGTATACTGCTGACGCTGGAAGTTAAACCGACTCAACTCAACTCTGTGAGTTGTGAAGTTGAAATTGGAAATATTCCTATGTTCAGGTTTTAATTTAATTTCTGGCGATTTTTTTTAGATTCCGTAAAAATCGGGAAATTTGTGAGTTTTTGCGGCAGCAAATTTGCCATTTGCGGCCGCGAAGAGCCTCCGGACGTTTCTGGGTTGTGACTTTTTACCCCGGTCCGGGATTTTTAAAAAAGTCACAGATCCGGGATGAAAAGTCACACAGTTTAAAATGTCATAAAATCAAGTTATTTCACGCAAATACAGTTTCTCTTTAGTTATAAACATTTCATATACATAAGAACATACGTACTACTAGTATGAGACACCTTTATTAGGTGTAAAAAAAATAACACCAACACGACTGATTATTTAGATCAAAGTTTAACGTATGTTTAATTTAATAAGTTTTTAACAACAAACATCCATCTTAAAAGTTGAATACTAGGCTTTATGATAGTAAAACAAAAACAAATGCAAAAAAATTGTTATTCTAAAATGTATCAAAGTAATTTGGTTAACTCTTTAACTATTATCTTCTTGCACTTCTCATACGAACAAAACCCAACAAAACATAACCAAAAAAACGACAACAAATTAACAAACAATTAAAAAACAATACCGCCAAACCCACATGTAAATGCGTGAAAGTTAGTAAGCAGTGGTGGCGATATAGAAAGCTGTCAAGCTAACAAAAATGTGAGTGCTAATTAATGTACTTGGTTTAAAACAATATTTCTTTCTCTCTTTTTTAAAGCGCCAAAGACAGAGAATCGCAGAGAGTCGTGATCACAAACAACAATGATCATTAATATATATGATATATTAATATCTGTAGTGAAATTGAAACTAGGTAGATCAAGGGTAGAATGCACAAACAAGACGTAGCTTACGTCTCGTCGTAACAATATAAAAATAAGAATACGTTTCGGTGCGATGTGCTTAATACTAAAATCTAGATTATATCTAGAATCTAGAGTCTAGACTTAAAAATAGTTTTTTCTGGAAACAGAATCAAGATCATTAAAATTTTTGTCCATGTCATTGGTTATTTACTGGCTTTAAATTTTTTCACTATTGAAAAAATGATTTCGATTACACCTCAAAAAGTTTTTGACTCGTCGCGTTTCCAACAATGTTTACCGAGAAAAGTGGGCGTTACCTGAGCCGGTGTCCGCGTAAAACATAAATTATGAGGCGTTAAATAGGTCGAGGACGTTTTTTCTTAATACGTGTTCAATAGGGAGTCTTGTTTCATTCTAGTGTCGTTGACATACTATCGCATCTTGACTTCAAAAATAACATTAACAGGCAGGGTCACGGAAATACACATTTGCATTTAAATCCAGAATCAAAGTGAGCTATATCATAAGGATATTAGATGTAGTTAGAACAATTTACATTCTAAGTCTAGTAGGCCTAGTCTTGTAGGTCGAACAGAAAATACTCTTCGAGTATTATTTTGTCTTAGCAATGATACTAATTTTGAAATAAATAGATAACCTTAAGCAAAAATGTGTGCACTTTAATTAATTCGGTGACTTTGGGTAGCATTGCATCTTTGGCATTTCTGTGGTGTCCGTTGCTTTGTCGTTTGCAGATTTGTGCAATCTGCAGATAAATAACAATTGACAAGGCAAGCAAAAAAGAGCGCGTGAGAGGAAAATACTATCGGGAACGACGGGTCGAGTGGAACGAGACGTACCCGGTATAGCAATTGCACAGTAAGAGAGAGAGAGAGAGAGAGAGAGAGAGAGAGAGAGAGAGAGAGAGAGAGAGAGAGAGAGAGAGAGAAAGAGAGAGGTGGGGATAGGATAATGGGATTGGAGTTTGTTGATCTTTTCTAAACCACAATTGAGTTGAAACGCATGAATAAATGTTTTTATATTAATTTATTCGTTCACGTTATGTGCTAGGCATTTTATGTAAACATGTGTCAATAATTATGTTATTCCCATTATCTGCTCTCTGAGCTAAGATTCAATTAGGTCTTCGTCTGATCGACGCAATTAACAGAACCTGCAATCAAGACCAATAATAATCTACATGTTTTCTGTCTCATCAATACGTCTTGTTAGTTGTTACAGTGTCCTGGGTCAAAGGCGGATTTTTGAGCTTCGATTGTTTTTGTGGATTTCTGGCGTTATGCAAAATTAGACATCGCACACACTGGATAGCCATTATCTTTATTTTATTCATGTACGTTTAATCTTAGCCGCCAATTAAAATTTGAAGTGACACTTTACATTTTAAGGAAGATAAATCTTGGGGCGAGGATAACTTCAAACGGCAGTTCCTATCGATTTGAAACTTTCTACGTGCAATTTTTTTGCTCGCGACCCGTTACAAAAGTAAAAATTTCCACCTGAAGATCCAAACAATTTTTTTAAATTGTCTCCTAAAAGTGCTTTGTTTTCGTCAACAAAGGCTACCTCATGATCGCTATTCTTCAACCACTTGACTGCGATGAGGACCAATTATGTCCACTATTTGAAGGCCTTTTGATGTTTCATTGTGAGATAGCCAAAATTCAGACAAGCACCGTGTTTGTTTCCATAAGAGAGAGAGAGAGAGAGAGAGAGAGAGAGAGAGAGAGAGAGAGAGATAGAGAGAGAGAGAGAGAGAGATAGAGAGAGAGATAGAGAGAGAGAGAGAGAGATAGAGATAGATAGATAGATAGATAGAGATAGAGAGAGAGAGAGAGAGAGAGAGAGAGAGTTTCTCTTTTCACATTATTACGTTGATTTTGATGACTATGAAAAATAAAATTATGAGGTTTCATCTACAAGTATTTATATAAATAACACTGCCCATCGAATTTAATGGACAAATTGGTACATTTTTAGTGTTATGAACTAATTTGACATTGAAATTGCCCAAATCCAAAAAGAGAGAAAAGCGGGTCTGGGAACTGCCCCCCCCCCCCCTCCCCAAGAAAAAAACAAAAACAAAAACAAAAAAAAACGAGTTCTATGGGACGTGGCCACAGAACTCGCAAAATTGTTTAGGCAGAAAATTGTAAAAGTTGCGTTTTTAAAATTTGGGAAAACATGCAAATGAAATAAAAGTGAAGATCATTAACAGGTCAATTACACATTTTCAGGCAAATTCAATTTCAGATTCGTTCATAACTTACAACAAAAAAAAACGTCTAAAAATCAATTTGTCCATTAAATGGGATGGGTAGCCTTATCTACAAATTTACCGCTAGACCTAGATCTAGATCTAGATTTGCTTGGGGGCGTGGCACTATCTTCAGCCTAGTAGATCTTATGTTTGTACATTTCCAAACAACTGATTAAATTAGAGAGAGAGAGAGTTTCTCTTTTCACATTATTATGATGTAGGAAGCTTCAATGGATGCAAACCGTAATTTTCACGTTGATTTTGATGACTATGAGAAATAAAATTATGAGTTTTCATCTACAACTAGATTCTCTATTCATATAAATAACACTGCCCATCGAATTTAATGGACAAATTAGGACATTTTTAGTGTTATGAACTAATTTGACATTGAAATTGCCCAAATCCAAAAAGAGAGAAAGTGGGTCTGGGACACTGCCCCCCCCCCCCCCCCCAAAAAAAAAAAAAAAAAAAAAAAAAAAAAAAAAAAAAAAACGAGTTCTGTGGGACGTGGCCACAGACAACTCGCAAAATTGTTTAGGCAGACAATTGTAATAATTGAGTTTTTAATCTTTCGGAAAACATGCAAATGAAATAAAAGTGAAGATCATTTATTAAAGGTCAATTACACATTTTCAGGCAAATTCAATTTCATATTTGTTCATAACTTACAAAAAAAAAACACGTCTAAAAATTAATTTGTCCATTAAATGGGATGGGTAGCCTTATCTACAAATTTACCGCTAGACCTAGATCTAGATCTAGATTTGCTTGGGGGCGTGGCACTATCTTCAGCCCAGTAGATCTTATGTTTGTACATTTCCAAACAACTGATTAATTTGTAAGGGCTGTGTTATTCATAATTTATATCAATATAGCAGCTTGTTATTACTTTAGACTGACTAGTTTCTAAGATTGATAATGGAAACATCTCTTCAATGGGGTAAAAAAAAAAAAAACAACCGGAAGGGTTGAGTTTATTATTTTTAAAGGAAGTGGTTACATAACTAAATATAGGTATTACAGATACATAAGTACGGAAGTGGCTATAAACACAACACAGTTTACATTTTTACATAATATGTAGGAAGTGAGTTTACACTCAACACTCCCACTTAAACTCATTTCCACATATTCCTGTGCAAACAACATATTAATTTTCTAAAAATTACGATAAGAGTTGATTTAAGATATGACATTATATGAATATACATTCTCATTATGCATCAACCTAAACAAAATAAACAAAAGTTCATCGTTTGACTTTGATACTCGAGTTGTTATTATCATTTGAATTAATACATGTACATTTGTATTCAGGCACACAGTATTTTTCTTCTTAAATTTCTTTAACAGATAAATTATAAATAAAATGTTTTTAAAGTTGTTAACAGGAACATATTATTGTATTGAAGAAAAAGATGAAAATTTGCGAGAAAACCTTTGTTTTACCTTTTGCAAAGAAGTTTATCTTAAGAGAGGTTTTGAACTTTTGCAGTTTTATTCTAGATACCGATTTCGTAAACACATCAACATTATCCTCAGAAGGATTATAACGAAGAGAAGTTTGGTCTTGTGCGATCTCATTGTTTATAAGGTGATACTTTGTGTCTATATGTTTAGATTTTTGGTGTTGTGGCGACAACAATAACCCATTGATTATCACAATACAATATGAATTTGTCGTAAAAACAAACTGCCATATCTTTCAATAGTGCTCTCAGAAATTTTACTTCCTGGTTAGCTGCTGTCAAAGACATGTATTCAGCTTCACACGTGGACAATGCCACTGTGGGTTGTTTCCTAGATTTCCAAAATGGGTCATCGCTAGTGAGCTGGAAGTTATACCCATTGATGTTTTTCCGATCTACAAAATTTGCCCAGTCTGCACCAGAAAACCCAACAAGATTGAGTATATCAGCATATTCTCTAAATTCTAGTTTCTCCTCAACTGCCCCTTAAATGTGCCTTACCACACACATTGCAATTGCCATGTGGTTGATATTTCAGTTTGACATATATTGCGACACTATGGTAACTACGTAAGATTAATCTGGCCCTATTGCTGTCACTGCATCTATGAGAAGGCTACGGTACTTGCAATTCCACTGTAAGCCCTTTGTTCAGTTAGAGCCACAGATTCATCTGACAGTTTATTTATGTTCTGTTCACATGGAGTATATTCTTCATCTTCCTCTTCTTCTTC
>RQTK01000618.1:0-26137 GCA_003991915.1 Elysia chlorotica | reverse complement strand
CCCCCCCCCATCTTAGCTGGGCCCAGAACCTAAATCCGGCACCGATGATTCTCCGACAAGTTTTGTACTAGGGGAGTGAAGGATTATATGGTCGAATTTCTCAGGACTTCCATTATATCGAGTGAACGTAGGTGATTCAATGAGTTACCATTTATGCATTATGGATTGTATTCGTCCATGTCTGTTTCGTAGCCATAAGGGGTAAAATACCAATGATTTCTGTAAACGCTTTGTGCTTGTCGTTTTATATGTTGGCAAATGGCAAAAGCCTACCTTACCACTCGAAATAACCACTCAATTACACTCTTCTATTTCACTATGTACCATTCAGTCTTTCTCTGTTACATGTATCTATTCTTCTCCCGTGTTTACCTTCTGTCGCATCTCACCTATATCCTATTCCTTCTTTTCCCTTCACTCCGTCTCTCTCCCCTCTCTTCTTCTCTCTATTTTCTTTCCTTCACTCTCTCCCACTCCCATTCTCTATCTCTCTTCTGATCAAAACAATAACTGTTACAACAGAGCACCAAAGATCATATTTTAATAGATTTATTTGTGATGTCCACTATTTTTGTTCAGATATACAACTTGGTTGTTTGAGTTGTGGGCTGATACAGCCAGCCAGCCTCGTTTACAAAACTTTCTGCTGCCAAACTAGAATGCCCAAAACCTTAGTTATGTGTTCTGTTTCTAGTATAGTAACTATGACACTAAATAACAAAACAACAACAACAACAACAACAACAACAAAAGAACACACACACACAAATAACAACAACAAATAACTATTGTTTGATGCTTGTTCCCTTCTTCTTATTAAGACACAGATCAATCAAATACAAGAAGTTTGATGATAATAACGTCTGGCTGATTTATCAAGCCTAACGACCTTTTCACCACAGTCCAAGGCCGCATTAGAACTCGATTTAGGATTTATCTTTTATCAATCCAGAGACGTCTCCGCTAGTTCAATCCTTGATCGCATTTTTTAAATTTAAATGAAATTGTAAAAATAGTTTTAAATATAAATAGGGTAGTCTTAGAAAAGCATTTTACTAAGATCAATACTAACTGCTTGACATCAATACATATAATAGTGTAATGAAACTAGGCACCTATAACAGAGTGTATGTAATATATTCATTTTTTTATCTGTGGAAATTGTTACCGGATACATGAAAAAAATAAATTAAAATTTTGTATACATAACAGGCAATATTTAAAATATTTGTAACTTTAGTAGTAGTAGTAGTAGTAGTAGTAGTAGTAGTAGTAGTAGTAGTAGTAGTAGTAGTAGTAGTAGTAGTAGTAGTAGTAGTAGTAGTAGTAGTGGTAGTAGTAACATTGTATTCGCCTTTCCACGCTTAGATCAATAATGTTGATCTTGTGACGGTACTGCCAAGGTAGGTAAATGATCTCTATACGTAGATTCTAGATCTGCATACATCTAAATAAACGTGAGTTGAGTATTTGTCTTTTAGGTTAACATGTAGTGATATCCGTGGTTCAAATAACGTCAAACATTGTTGGGTAGGGGGAGTGTGGGGTTAAGTGGTGAAAGTGCGCTATATCACCCATTTCAACCGCCCATTGGTCCAAATTCTAACTGTAAGCTTAGGGTAAAAAAGACAAAAATAAATCCATGCCGAATATGCTAGATATCATGCACATATTATTTTTTAATAGTCAAAAAGCATCTTTGAAGAAAAAAAGTCTAGATGAAAATATCACTAAAAATTAATGACTATGCAACACATCACATATAAACAATGCAAAGTGTTTTTTTCCATCGTCGATAAACGCTGAAAAAAGGATCTATCGATCTAGCTATCAATTCATTTACGCACATATCTATTTATCTATATTTTTATCTAGCTGTTTCTCTGTAAAGTAAAACTATCTTTTTTTCCAACAATGCTTATCACATTCACAAGGAATGTTTTTATCACTCTTGACATCCTCTCTGTCATTTTATTATTTTATATTCTATATTTGATGGATCTTACAAAGAAGAGGAAAAGGAGAAAAAAAAAGAGATAAAAAAGAATAGGAATAAACATGAAAAAGCGCAGTGTTGATTTGCAAGCCGAACTGCCAAGGAGAGTGGGAGGAGAGGCAGAGTGGGAGGTGCAACAGGAGAAGAGGAAGAAGAGCAGGAACAAAAGGATGAGAGGTACAGCAGGAAAAAAGAGGAACAGGTAGAGATAGATAAGCAGGAGGCGGAGGATGTTGAGTTGTTGAGTTGGTTTAACGTCCAACAACAGCACTACATAGGCTATATTGTGGACGGGCCCCAAGACTGAGGTCTACAAATTTTATATGCTACCACACACGAGACAGGGCGGGGATACCATGACTCCTGTCTCAGCCGATCACGGAGGAACATTAACGGGAGGAATAGGAAGACGGGGAGGGGGAGGTGCAGGAGGAAGAAGAGGAAAATCTTCAAAACGGGGAGCTAGAAGAGGAAAACGAGAGCAGAAGGAGCAGTGGGAGAAAGATGAGATCCAGGAGCACGGAGAGGAACAATAGATAGAGCAGTAGCAGAAGGAGATAGATGGAGAGGAAAATGATGTGGACGAGGATTAACTAGAGGAGTAGGAGCATCAGGCGGAGGACGAACACTTAAGAGGAAAAGAAGCAGCAGTGATATGAGGCGCGGGCGTAAGAAGAGTAGGAGGAAGCGCAGACAGAAACCGAGGGGAAGTAAGAAGAGTGGGCCCAGGCCGAAGAGGAGAAATAGGAGGGGTAGAAGGAGGATGAGCGGCAGGGGCGAGGGATGTAGATACAAAGGAGGAGGTGCAGGAGAAGCAAAAGATGAACAGGAGCAGGTGCAGGCGGATGAGGACAGGCGAATTAACAGGAGGAAGAGCAGAGAAAAAGCCCAGGGTAGGAGCAGGAGGGGGGAAGAGCAGAGAGATGAGGAGCAGGGAGAGGAAGAGCAGAAACGGAGGAGAGAGGAAGATCAGAAGGAGGAAGAACAGGAGGGAGGAGGTACAGGTACAGGAGGGAGGAGGAGTAGGACGAAGTAAGAGCAGGAGGGAGAGAGAGAGAGAGAGAGAGAGAGAGAGAGAGAGAGAGAGAGAGAGTGAGAGTATTAGTCTATTACCATTGCCGAAGCTTATTTATGAGTATATGGGTGTTTTTCCACTGCGGATGGATTAGCTTCAAGGATACCACAACTATGGTTCACAAAAAAGTACACAAATTGAGTAATACATGTTGGTTTTTATTTTCTAATTGGCACCTTTAAAAAGAATAATGCAGATTTTCCACAGACTTGGTGCTTTTCACCCAAGAGTTCAGTGTAAGTAGCTGGCAAGTGGTAAATTCACCCAAATGGTAATGGGTCACATTGATGCTCGTAAGAAATATTTGCATTTTATGGTGGAAGGAAATGTATTGAATCGAATTTCACATGGTAAAAAATTGTTTTACAGTAAATAAACTACTAATTTTCTAATTCTAACTGGAATCTAAACTACATTTGTCTTTCTTTTTAGCTCTTAGATGAATGCCATGGATAATCATAAGTGAAAAACAAAATACATACTATAATATTTCATTTTGAATCTAATGAATTTTGGTCCCATTAGGGAAATTTTTTTTTCAATGCAGTAATAGATTATATTCTAACATATGACAAGATAGTCCAAAATCACAGAAACATTAGATTTAAGGGGCAGAGATATGTGCATCATATCAAGAAAATTTTAAATTTAGAAAAAACTAAAAGACAAAACAATAAAGTAAAAGAAGCCTCAATTTTTCAAAATACTTGTAATTCCATTTCACATTTAAACCTTCATCACAAATTCACAAACAGTAACCTTTTATGATGTAAAACGGCAATACAGAAAGCAGTCTATCTTATCTGAACCAAATTTGAGTCAAGTTTATCTTGATAAAGCAATTCAATTCTACTTCAATTTTTTTTTAATGTAACACATTTGGTTTTAAACCAATGAAAAAAAAGTAAACACTGTAAAAATCAGATTTCAGTATGTCAATGCTGTCAGTTATTTGCATTAAAAAAAGTTCATCTTCCCTTTCTTTTCAAAGACAGTGTACATTTCATACACAAAACATGGCAATATGCACCAACAAATGTAAAATAATTATAATATAACCAGACTTGATCTACAACATGTACTTATGACTGTTCACTTCCCTTGGCAGCATTCTTCATCTCACCTTGCTCCCCTAGAGTCGACTTCAGTATGTCTTGCTTCTCCTTGAAGTACTGGGCAAACCAAGAGATGTGCTCTATCTTCTCTGGCACGGAGAGCCATGGATTTTGACTCAAACCTAAAGTGACAAGCTCCATAAACTTGCGTATCGGCCCAACTTTGGGGAACTCACCAAGGTGTCTTTCAAGGAAGACATGATCATGGAACTTGTACTTGCGTTCTTCATGAAGGTCTAACCAAGGGAAAAATGAAAGTTATCAGCTGCATGAATAGGACATACCTCTTGCAAGAGAATATGATAGTGATAGGTAAATTTGACATGTGTTGATTATAATTAAATCACAAATTAGGCAAGTTAACAATTGTTTTTCTTTATCTCTACTTTCGTTATGTTTTGGTACATGTATGTTTCTCTTAGTTCCCTCAAGAATTTTCATACAGTAGTAAAGCTGTTTTGACCTGTTACTTTTATTGATGAAACTATTATATGGATTCAACACTAGAAAAAAAAAAAAGAAGTAAAAAAGATTTGCAGCTCACAATGCGGCTGAGTTGCCGAAAAAAACAAAACAACTATGTAAAGGCCCAGGAAAAAGCTAGAACTAGAAAGTCCAGGAAAAGACTATAACAACATAACTAGAAAGTCCAGGAAAAGTCTAGAACTGGAAAAGTAAAGAACTGCAGTCTTCATTGAGCTAATTGTGAATTATATGTTGCATTGTTTTTTGGTGTTTTTTCAATACTTAAAATATCTATATTTCTCAATTTGTTCAGTAAAAATAAAATAAAGAATCTCCTTTTTAGTCTAAAGAACTGAGAAAACCAACCTATCTGACCCAATATTTCAAAAACAAAACAAAATCCACACAGTTCCATGATTTTCCAAGCAGCTCAACAAATAGATAGGACAAAGAAGGGATTTTTATTGCAAAAATAGACTAAAAGGGGTGATAATAGAAATCATTCTGAAGAATTAAAATTTTAATCTGACATTGTACTTAGAAAATTATGTAGATCTTGTCTACATTACATATTGTCTTCACTGACCTGCTTCGTTATCTACAGGAAATGTCCACACTTTCCCCTGCTCTGTCAGCCTAATCATCTCTTCAAAGGCATTGCGAGGCAGACCTCCCTGCAGCCTGCGAACATGTTCTTTTTCTACCTTTGCCCACAGATCTTCAGCAGCTTCTGGTCTTGAGTCATCATGAGCAACTGTAAAAAAAAAAACATTCAGAAAAGAGAAAACTTTGCAATGCCAGTAACATAACTAGGTCAACTTTGTATTTTCATTTTTATCTCTCTTCACTGTTTCCACACTGATACCTCATTCAAAACAACAGAGCTGCGCACATATTATAAAGCCATGATCGTGATCGTTCCACACGACTAAAATTCAATTCAGTATATGAATAGTAAAGATTGCTTCAATATTGTTTTTCCCACTTTGAATCTCAATAGTTCAATAGTTTAATAGTAGTAAAAGATGAAAAATTAATGACCTAATGATTCTAAGCACTGGATTCATTAATTGAATAAAAACAACCTCATAATATTGTTCAGATTTCCGTTCATTAAAGGAAATGTGCAGTTATTATTCGGCATTGTTCTTTCACTACAATTTAAAATATTCCAATCAAATAGATTATTGACTTTCAACCTGAAACTATTCAAATTTTGTGCCTGATAATAGTGATATACATTGGGTGCCACCGGTTGTGTGATAAATAAATACTCAAATTACCTTCAGCTTCTTTCTTTGTTTCAAATATACCTAGTCTGGGTACTCCATACAAATCTTTGAATTCTGAAGTATGCCTCCTGTACACAAAAGGAAAAAGGATGATTTGCAAAATATCTACGTAATTTTAAAGGTTATAAAAAAAAAAAACAATTCTGGCGTTTAAATTGAAGATACAATTTCAGATTAGTATTTCAATTTTTTAAGTAAATAAACAAATATACCATAACACAATTTCATCGAAACATATTACTATAAACATCAAATTAAAAAAAGAATTTCTTTTAAGTATTTAGTAATAAGAAACCGAAATATGGATTGCAGAAAATATTTTTTAAAAAGCTACATAAAATACTTAAATGTGATTAGTTATATATTTTGGATATCCAAACAAACAGCTTTCAAATCATTAAAAAGGTGTACATTTCTTTGATTTTCACGAAAGCAATACAACATTAAAGTATGTAAACGTGTGTAACAAGAGATAAAAACTACTCTTAACAGCTATCAGAATGTCCTTACGATCATGAACACATTTATAGTTTAAATTGAAAAGCCATTTGTTCAAAGAATATCACCATTTTGTCAGCACTTAGTGGGAGTGCCCCAAAAGGGTGAAAGTATACTATAATTCAAATTTATCCTTCTTCAAAGGCGATTGCGAGGCAAACCTCCCTGTAGCCTGCGAACATGTTCTTTTTCTACCTTTGCCCACAGATCTTCAGCAGCTTCTGGTCTTGAGTCATCATGAGCAACTGTAAAAAAAAAACATTCAGAAAAGAGAAAACTTTGCAATGCCAGTAACATAACTAGGTCAACTTTGTATTTTCATTTTTATCTCTCTTCACTGTTTCCACACTGATACCTCATTCAAAACAACAGAGCTGCGCACATATTATAAAGCCATGATCGTTCCACACGACTAAAATTCAATTCAGCATAAAAAAATTTAGAATATATTTAGTTTCACTTAAAGTTCTTCCTGAGCAGCTGTACGACATCCAGTTTCATTCATACACCAGTTAGGCTAGAAATCATCGTAAACTGTTTTGCTATTGAGGGTTCCATGAAATAAGCTTCAGAACCATGCCGATTTCTTAAGACAATTTACAAAACAACTACTACACCACTGTTTATACACTTTTTTTTTCCTCCTCTGACTGATTTTCTCATCAAATACTTGACATTTGGCCAGAGTGCCCCATTAGTGATTCTACTTCATTTTATAAGTTGTTTTTTTCATCGCACCTTATAGGTCTTATAAAATAAAAAAATATTACAATTCTATATATTTTTTGCGGGCCTTATGATCTTTCTAAAAAGCTTTTTGAACATTTTGAGTCACATGGTGAATGGCTATGCACTTGATAACGACAAAGAAAGCCATTAATGTTAATTAAACCTAGACATCTTAAAGCAAGCAAGCAAATGGTAAAGTTGCTGTCGCTGCGGTTTGCAACTTTGTAGGCTAAATTCATATTACAGAGTTTAGAGAGATAAAATCATTTTAAACAACTATGAGTGAGTTCCTATAAAAATGGACAACACTTGCAAAATGGGTTGTAAATTCAAAGCAATATATTGAACATACCAATATGAATAGTAAATATTGCTTCAATATTGTTTTTCCCACTTTGAATCTCAATAGTTCAATAGTTTAATAGTAGTAAAAGATGAAAAATTAATGATCTAAATGATTCTATGCACTGGAGACGTACAATTATAAAGATTTTTTTACTGGCACCATCATCATCATCATCGGTATTTTGATTACGTGCAGGTACTGAACACCATCCACATCAGTGGATCCCCTTCCAGGTAGCTGGCTTGCTGCATGCATGGCTGATCTCACACCAGATCTCCAGGTGTTTCTGTCATGAGGGTCAGTTGTTGATAGTTTCCAGTCTTTCCGATCCCTCTCTGTCACCTGCTTCCATGTCATTCTGGGTCTCCCTTTTCCACGACTTCCTGTTACTTGCATGTCCAATGCTGTCTTGATAGCTCCGCTTGACCGTTCCACGTGGCCATACCACCGGAGTCTTCTCTCCTTCAGAATGAGGTTCAGGTCCTCAAGGCCAAGAAGCGTCAATAGCTCATTTGACCTAGTGGTCTATTTGACTTACAGTATTGAATTTCCCACTTTGAATCTCAATAGTTCAATAGTTTAATAGTAGTAAAAGATGAAAAATTAATGATCTAAATGATTCTAAGCACTGGATTCATTAATTGAATAAAAACAACCTCATAATATTGTTCAGATTTCCGTTCATTAAAGGAAATGTGCAGTTATCATTCGGCATTGTTCTTTCACTACCATTTAAAATATTCCAATCAAATAAGATTATTGACTTTCAACCTGAAACTATTCAAATTTCGTGCCTGATAATAGTGATATACATTGGGTGCCACCAGTTGTGTGATAAATAAATACTCAAATTACCTTCAGCTTCTTTCTTTGTTTCAAAAATACCTAGTCTTGGTACTCCATACAAATCTTTGAATTCTGAAGTATGCCTCCTGTACACAAAAGGAAAAAGGATGATTTGCAAATTATCTACGTAATTTTAAAGGTTATTAAAAAAAAAAAATGTTGGCGTTTAAATTGAAGATACAATTTCAGATTAGTATTTCAATTTTTTAAATAAATAAACAAATAATACCATAACACAATTTCATAGAAACATATTACTATAAACATCAAATTAAAAAATGAATTTCTTTTAAGTAATAAGAAACCGAAATATGGATTGCAGGAAAATATAAAAAAAAAAGCTACATAAAATACTTAAATGTGATTAGTTACATATTTTGGATATCTAAACAAACAGCTTTTAAATCATTAAAAAGGTGTACATTTCTTTGATTTTCACAAAAGCAATACAACATTAAAGTATGTAAACGTGTGCAACAAGAGATAAAAACTACTCTTAACAGCTATCAGAATGTCCTTACGATCATGAACACATTTATAGTTTAAATTGAAAAGCCATTTGTTCAAAGAATATCACCATTTTGTCAGCACTTAGTGGGAGTGCCCCAAAAGGGTGAAAGTATACTATAATTCAAATTTATCCTCTCTTCAAAGGCGTTGCGAGGCAGGCCTAACATAAAAAAAACAAAAACAAAAACGGCCCTTATTTATCAGCCTGCCCTCGTATTTAGTATTGGCCAGGCTATTTGTTGCTCAATCCATAAAATAGCAAGAAATATGTTTGGCAGGCCTAACATAAAAAAAAAAACTGGAACAGAAACATTCCGATGTGAAAGTCATTGTAAAAATCAATACAAACACACACTAAGGGGTGTAACAGCAAAAATTATTTAGCTACGAGTTTCAGTTTTAATCCAAAATACTTTTTTATGGCTCGTTCTGATACTCATTTATTCATAAAATTCAAGTTTAGGGTGTCAAAAATTCAACAAATTACATGTAATTTACTGGTGTCATAAATGTTGGGTTGATATAAATCAAAACGACAAGCTCACCTCTCTTTAAAGATCTTTTTGTCCACTGCAAAATAAAATGAATAGTAAATATGACTTTAGAAAACTTTCCTCTGAAGTTGTGAATAATCAATATGCTATACAAATATAGAGTTAACTTGGGGTAGAAGCACTTTGGTGAGTTATTTACATTGAAATAAAATAATTCTAAACCCTCCTAGCTAAGCCTCATGGGGCTCAGTCACTAAAATCATAACCTTTTTTAATATTTTATTACAGCTCTGATAAAATCCTTACGAGTGACAATAACACTGGTTTTATCCTTTTTTAGAGATTCTATTTAAAAAAATCGCTCTCTTTGTTTTAATTTATTAAAATTTTGATCGTATGAATGGGTTTAATATTAGTTCATTACTCACTTTGAAAAGAAAATTTTATACACAGAATGAAACATCAAAATATATTAGTCTTCATGTGGTAGTCATACCTGCAGCTTTTTGTACGATACTTTGGGAGAAAAATGAATCATCTTTCTGATTGTTTTGACCTTTTCTGCAATACACAAGAAATAAAATACAAAAAAACAAAACAAAACTATTTATTATTGTCTTAATTGTCTCTATATATTGTCACTGTGAGTTGCTTTTTATACTAAAGCAGTCAAGTCCTATTTACAATATTTCTTATCAGTGAGGAAGATCATAGGGGGAAAACGTTTTTTTTAATATAGTCTACATAGTAATACTCTCATTACCTTAGTTTCAGTTGTTTAAAAAAAACAGCAACAACAACAAAAAAGGAGCATTATCTAAACAACTATGATGAGGAAAACACAGCATTAAAAATTAAAAATGTCTAAACCTAATAAAAAAAAAATTATATAAACAGAATACCTTCCACCTCTTCTCCTCTCTGAGTCCCTTCCAGGCTCAAATGCTGAATAGGAATTGATGAAAAGTCAAGATATGTAGAATGCAATACAAAATGGAACAGAATTGACAACATGAATAGCAATTCAAAATACAAGGAATTCAATTATTAACAGAATGAAGGCCTTGGCAGTTTAATTAGATAAAGAAAATTACTTTGTAAAGATCCTTATCAACCACAGATAGCTTAGCTTAAATTTAAACAATTGCAAAATTAATATAAATGGTCTCTGCCTAAGAGCACCACCCTCTATTACAAGTAAGTTAAACTCACTTAAAGGATGCCAATCATCATTCAGGAGGCTTAGGAGCACCCTTCTCAAATTATAAATGAATCAAGAATAACTTAGTTTGACTGGCAAACTTTGAGAAATTGCTATATTGAGAGATATTATTTAAGAAAAACAAAAATTCTTGTTACTTCCGACTTTTACTGCATTGATTTTATGACCTGGACCAGAACTAGTCTCTCTTTGTCTATATTAAAAAGAACATTTTTGTTTAATTCAACTTTAGTGTTGTGAATTTATACCTCTGTGTTGACTTGTTTCTTTGTTGCCAGCATAAAATTTGTACAATAAATTTTGACGGATAAGTTGATTTTGCAATACATCTTGCATTCTTTATTTCTACCAACCATGGTAGACCCTACACCCTGGTCTAGAGTTATGTAGGCCTACTTACACAAGTTCAAGACTCGGCTTTGTCATCTCAACTGCAGATTGCTAAAAGTGGGGGAAGGGGGTAACACTCCGCTGATACTGCCATGCTGCCTACATGTCCCTGACAACAACACAGACAGTTTGCTGACCAAACATTCAAAAAAAGCTTAACAAAAAGAACCTTCCTCCCTCCCCAGCTATTCCGTGAGCCAGCCTTGACACAACAGATACACACACACCAACACCTTTGTTCAGATTTGATCACAGTCCACCTGTCTAACTCACCCCGTCTTGTCACGAGGAGAACTGAAAGGGATCAGATAGACTAGAGATCTACGTCAGATCTAATTAGCACCCCCCTGTCTACCTCACACCCCCCCCCCCCCCCCCTCTCTTTCAGCCTTAGGGAACTCAAGATCAGCGCTTCGGGAATTCCCTCTGTATTAATATTCTTTGGTTTTCCTATCTCCATTCCTCCTTCTCTCTCCTCCCTTGACTATTACTCGCTATTTTTTAATGTCATCTCTATTTTTTTATCTCCTCCCCTCTCACCTCCTCATCTTTCTCTCTCCCCCCTCCCCTTTTTTTTATATCCTATCTTTAACAACTTTGTTAACACTAAGAACAGCAAGACCTCGGGAATGAAGAATAGGTAGCCCATGTAAAAGGTCCGCTGTGCGGATTACCTACAACAGGAACATAGACATTGGGTACTTAGAAAAGAAGACCTGTCATGTTTATTTTTTTCCCCTCGACAAGGGACATAATCCATTGGTGTTTTTATTTTTACATAGAGGTCTAGTAACAACCCTTGAATTTTTTTCTATGGTTGTATTGACCAAGGTACCTATCCCCCAGCAACATCAACACATCTGTAGTCCACTGTATTAATAAAAAGCCCCCAAAGAGAAATAATACTTACCTCTGCCGATTTTCATTGTGGAGAGTAACGATCTGTTAAAAAACAGACATTAATCACTAAATTAATATTTTAAAAGACTGAAATTGTTTGAATATAGTGGTTTTACAGTATGCATGTAGAGTGCGAAGGGGGTTGGTGATGGGGAGGAATTTATAGTATTATATAGCATGGTTTGTTGAGAGGTTGAGGGAGGTAGAGCGAGGGGGAAACAGACAAACAGACAGAGAGAGAGGGAAAGACAGACAGAAGAGACTGAGACAGACGGACAGATACTAAGATAGATGGCCAGACAGATGGTCAGACAGTGTTCATCTGCAGATTTCCAAAATTTTAACATGTCTGATGTTTTAAGACAGACTGAACTACCGGTAGTTTCCTATTCAAACAATTTCACCAGGAGATTTATTTTGATTGTGACTAGATAGAAAATTCACTGTGGCTTTCCTTGAAATACGTTTATTATAATCAAGGATTAGAAGGAGATAATGGCAATATTTATTCTTGTTCCAAAAAAAGCAACAACAATAAAAAATTATAATAATAATACATGACGGCACCTTGGCTCATCTCCAACAGGTTCCCGTGCAGACTCTGCGTCTTTTGTCTGTAGTCGAGCCAGGAGCTCCTCTGCTGTTTTAGTCCAATCCCCAGGAAGGGACTTTGCGGCTTGCACAGCCGCCTCTTGCACCTCACGAGACACAGGAGTCTCTCTGTTCGGTGTAAATTTTTTTTAATTAAGCAACAAATAATTTAAATCCCTTACTCAACTAATATCAGTTTGCTACATGATAGTTGGACTTAAGACACTTTTAATATATCTGAGGATTCCATAACTAAAAATTAATGTCAAGTGCATGGTTCTACTCATATTGTGTTAAAATCCCTTCAAAGATGACACCACACCTAGTAACATTGCCAAAGGCAGATGCCAGGGCTGCCTTCATTCTTCACCGAGCACACAATACTCTCAGCCGCCCTATTGTTTCATCCGATATTGAACCCCGCTGCACGGTGCAGGTTATGCCAGACATAGGCAGTGACAACAAGCCAATCCAAACCACAATACAAACAAGACATAGAAGCCCCCCCCTCACCGCAGAAAAGAGCAAGATGGAACTTTAAAAAGGCTTTAAAAAAAACTTTTCACCAAAATCAATATAAATAAAATGAAAAATGTGGACAGCATTGAACAAAAGTTCTCATCCATTATACCTGAGGCCTCAAAACAACTCATAAACAAATTTAAACCGTTTCAAAACTAAAAAATTAGGAAACATGTTTCAGAACGACAAAAAGCATGCAAATAAAGTCCAGTTGAAACCCACAGGGACTAAAAAAAAATGCCAACAAAAAGGGTTATTGCAAGAGCTAAACTGTTGATAGCATCAGCAAAGCGATAAGGATGGCACCAAACATGTACAAAACTACAACTTTAGATTTGCGGAAAGCTGGCAGAAGAGCTTGGACCGTTTTTTTAAAATCTGTCTAGGAACAAAGAGAAAACAAATTCAGAACCCGTGTCAGATTGTAAAACCAAAGAACAACAATTAGAGGAGCTTAACACTTTGCAAACGTAAACAAATCTGGAAGAGACAAGATAAACGACAGAGTGTTACTTAAAGAACTAAAAATGATGGAGAAAAAAGAAGATATTTACAGAGGAACTTAAGCGGAAGGAATTGGTTATTGCCCAAAAGACAATCAAACAAAAAAAGATCCCAGGCCATGACAAAATAAATAATGAAATGCTCCAACACATAGATCCACTGGGAAATAAAACACTGCTAAATCTTCTCAACTGTACATGGAATAGTGGACAACTCCCAAAAGCTTTCAAAAAATGCTCACATTGCACCTATCTTAAAGAGAGATAAAGACCAAAGAGATCTAAAGACCCATCTCACTGACCTCCTGTGTTTGTAAAGTAGGCGAAAAAATCATCAATTGCCGCCTCTACTGGTGGCTAGAAGACTCCAAAATTATTACCGCTGACCAAGCAGGTTTCAGGGTGAAAAGTCTTTCGG
This sequence comes from Elysia chlorotica, assembly GCA_003991915.1. Lineage (NCBI taxonomy): Eukaryota > Metazoa > Mollusca > Gastropoda > Plakobranchidae > Elysia > Elysia chlorotica. The sequence continues at coordinate 12,225 of RQTK01000618.1, read as the reverse complement.
CTCTTCAAAGAATTAAAGATGTATACCAAATTGGACACCACACTTCTGCTGTCTTTTTGACATGCAACAGGCATACCACAGGATATGGAGAAAAGGGTTACTTTTAAAATGCAGAAACTACAAATTCAAGGTAAAATGTACCGGTGGGTCAAAGATTTTCTTAGTGAAAGAACTATACAGACAAAACATAACCCTTTATCCTCAGATGGTCTTCCACAGGGTTCAGCATTGAGCTTTACATTGTTCCTGATTTTTCTTTCTGACATTGCTAAGAATATTAAAATCAAAGAAGGCTCTCTACGCTGACGACCTGGGCATATAACATACTGGCAAATACAGTGGACAAAATGTCAGACACCTAAACAGAGACATAGAAATCCTAAGTACGTTGTACTGCATACAATGGAAAGTGATAATTAAACTAAACAAGTCAGTACACACAACATTTACCCTTAGTCCAAAAGAAACAAAGCACAAATTGTCTATTAAACTTGAAGAGAAACAGTTGAAAAAAACTTAGGCTCCAAATTATCTGGGAGTTCAACTTAATAGTAGACTTACCATGAAAAGACATGTAGCAAACATGAAAGAAAAGAATACCAAACGACTATCACTTCTAAAACTTCTTGCCAGTACAAAATGGGGCTCCGATATGCAGAACCTAAGAACCCTCTATATCGCATATATCAGGTCTGTACTAGATTACAACCAGTCATTATTAATCTCAAGCAGCCAATTATTAACCAACATAATAATAAACCGCATTCAAAGCCAAGCACTTCGTTTTATTTGTTGAGGAATGAGATCAACTGCAACAGCAGAATATGAAATCCAAGCCAATTTTAAACCCTTGAGTTTGTACAGAGAAAAAGCAGCATTAGAACTCAGAGAGATGTATTTGACTGCCCAATAATAATGCAACAAAATTTCTTGTGGAAAAAAATGGAAAGAAAAAGCAGACTTAAACACCATTCTGTTCTGCACAGGACACAAAAATGAAAGAGAAGTGCTGTCATCCTGAAACAAAAGCTCAAACAGAAAGAGTGATAAAACACCACATCACATACCACTTTTAAACTGATAGATTAACATTTTACCAAACAAACAAATTTATTCGAACTAAAAAGAACAGCTGAGAGAACTATTGGCAGCTACCCTCAAGATTGGATTCACATTTATACAGATGGGTCTGCCTTTAAAGCCACTGTAAATACTGGATATGATGCATTGATATGTTTTCGAGATGGAAGTTCCAAATACCTTTATTCTGACTGAGGCTTAAAGGCATACACACAGCCTTACTTACATTAAATTAAACTTTCAAGAGAAATCCATCCCTGGCAACGCATACAGTGCTTTTCACAGATTCAAAATTGGCTACAGAAAACTCTTCAGAATCATTTAACATACTTTTAGAAATTAAAACCTATTCGAAATAAATATCCCATCACACTTGTGTTTCAGTGGATCCCAAGCCACATCAATATACCAGGAAATAGAAAAGCTGCGAGACTTGCCAAAAAAAGGGGATATGCAATAACAGCCACTAATAAAAAACAACTTACCAAACGGACAAAAGAATTATCTGTCAACATTTTAAAGCAGAATGGATGAACCAGTGGGCAACAGGGACGACCGGGTTAATTGTGTACAGACACCAAAACACAGCCAAACTACAGGATCCTATACCCTTCTTCAGAGGAAAGAACAATGTGCTATTGTCTGCCTGAGAACGCAACACATTCCCCTCAACTTTCATCTGACCAGACTCAAACCAGAACACACTGTGTCCACTGTGTGATGAGAATTTGGAAACTAGAACACACTGTTCCAATGCCCCAGTCTCAACCAACTCAGAAAACAATTTCTTCTTTCAAGACCTGACCTCCACAAAACTTTATAATCAACCTGAACGCAGCTACAAAGAACTGGTGCCTTCTTTACGTCTCTAGTCAAAAGAGCGGAAGCACAGAGGCCACTGGATTAAAAACAGCAACAACAACATAGCGCTCTATCTCAAACATACGAAGTCAGAGCACTATAAAATAATGTGCATTTTTATGCAATAAAAAAAAATTTACTTAGTCATAGATATAATGCTAAATGAACATGTTAGTATTACAAAACAGTATATTTTATAACATTAGTGTAATACTAAATAACTATTATAAAAATACATGTTAATTTTAATAACAATTATAGACACTTTACACACGGTTATATGCTGAATTAAAATATGGGTATTACTAAATCAATATATCGGTGTAACACATAGACTCAATAAACTTATAATGACATTCCAGTTCCTTCTCATTAATACGCAAATAGATAGATTGAAATGATTTTAGTCAATTTCAAAATGCCTGATGGAAAATATGTTTTAACTAAGATTCAAATGTTGATAAAGAATCTGAATTTTTCACATTTTTAAAACAAGATTCGAATTCTAGTCTATTGAATTAGATCTACATTACATGAACAATCTCAATAGCACTGCACAACACTGAGCGAAAAACAGCAGAGTTGCTCGAGAGGTCGTATTTTTCAATTGAAGAACCTATTAGCGAATTTTAGAAGAAAAAGATAATTAAAATAAACCAAACTACCGTTTCAAGCATCTAAAAAAAACTTAGATGTCAGAAAATAGGCTTTGATAAAGAATGCGGCGTCCCTAGGCCTGTTTGTTGTATTTTACAGCATCTCAGCACGGTAACGGCTATATTGCCCCAGGCCTACCAGTGTACCACAAAATAAGTCGTCAAGACGATCTTGTCTGAAAAGTCATAGGTGCCCGTTATGAGCTTTCGGTAGCTGGGGAAATAGGCTAGACTTGGGCCTCTTGATGAGCGGCAGCGGCAGTCGCATGGCCAAAAATATTGAGAGAAAAAAATTGGTACATTCCTGTGGAAATCAAGAAATCGGAAATGACGATGAAAATCGGTATGTACCAATCAAATCGGTACAAGTAGGCAGGTCTGATATCACAATATAGTAAATCGATAAAGAAATTTTCTTAAAATAGTTCTCTATATTTTCTTGAGTGCATGAAATCTTTCAAACAACGTCTTCTTACTCTTTGAATACTTTGTCCCTTCTGGGTCTTCGCTTTTTTTCATCCTCATACCTTGGAGCAGACAACGACAGCTGTCGTAAATTGGATGACAGCTTAAGGATGTCCGATAAAGATCTGGGTAAAAAATGTTAATGAAGATACATATGTTGAACAGGAATTTTATGCCTGATAAAAATATCACTCTAGAGTTTAGTTTAAGCCTCTCGATACCTTGTGGAACATAGGTCCGCAACAACTACCCTCCACCTCAGCTCGACCCATAGAGTACCAGTGGCTTTTATTTCTTCCTTAGTGCTAAGCCACCAAGTCTGCTTCAGGTGGCCCACCTTGCATTTGCCTTGGTGTGCCACCTCAGGGCTTGCCTTGTGATGTTGGATACACAGCATCATTTATGCTTTTTTATCTCCGTCTCGATGGGGGGTTTTCTTTGTTCTGTCCCACAGTTCTTTGTTTGAGACAACTTGGGGCCACCTAATGTTGACGATGTTTCTGAGGCATCTGTTGGTAAATGTTTACAGTTAATGGCTGTTGGTCTTGGTCACGCCCCACGTTTCTGAGCCGTAAAGTAAGACCGACTTCACAATGGTATTGAAGATTGGGACCTTTTCCAGACCGACAGGGCTGCAGACCTTCAGATTGGTCTTAGGGTACGAAGGTGTATTTGGCCTTGTTTATTCGGCATCTGATGTCCATGTCTGTCTCCCTGTCTATACTTTCAACACTACCAAGATAGTCAAGCTTCTCAACCTCTTTAAAGTTTTCCTGATGCAGCAACAGCAAATCTGTGTCTTTTATTGATTCTTATATAGTGTCAGTTTTTCCGATGTTTATCTGGAGTCCGGTCTTCCTGACGTCTGCTGCCACACAATTTAGCTTCTCTTGTGCGTCCTATTGATTTTGGAAGAGAAGTCATCTGCAAAGTCCAGATCGAACGCCAATTTGCACGTTGAAGGGTTCTATTAGCCTCCCTTCGCGGATGACTTGACAAGTGGCGTGTTCATAAAGTTTTTGGATTATGGTGACAAACTTCGGTGAAAAGCCATAGTGATAGATCAGTCTCCAGATGACATCTCGGTCGACATTGTTGAATGCCTTTTAAAAGTCAACAAAAATCTGCATTCAGGGGGTCTGCCACTCCAGTGACTGTTCAATGATGACGCGCATGGTAGCTATGTGGTCCATGCACAAGCGATTTTGTCAGAAGCCTGCCTGTTCATCACAAAGTCTCCTGTCCAGGGTGATCTTCAGCCTCTCCTACATGATTCTAGTCAAGGCTTTGCCCAGGATGGATAGCAGCATGATTCTTTGCAATTTGCCACAGGATGACAGGTCTCCTTTCTTGGGCAGTTTTACAAGGTGACCTCTTTTCCAGTCTTCTGGAACTTGCTTTTGTTCCCAGCACAGCATGTCATTGTCAGTTGAGAGATCCTAACAAATCTGGGCATAATTCCTGATCATAATCATTTTTAACCCTTTAGTGAATTACTAAATTTGACTCATACCTCCGAAAAATTCACAATCAAAAATACACATATAAGGGGAAAAAGAAAAGCAGTGGTATTCTGTTATCCACATTGTCAGTGATAATTACTTTACACATCACCAAATGTCTTAATTTCTTTCAATAATGAGCTATTAACGTGAATAATTTTTTTTTAAATCCTACTGAGCTATGCAATTAAATGTTGTCCAGACAATTGCCATGGCTATCATATAAAAGCAGAGAAATAGCCTTCATAAACAGTTTAAACTAGGATTACAGTAGGATTTTCAAAGATATATATACCTCAGTTTAGTTTCCTTCACTAGTACTCCTGGAACCAGCGCGCTTGAATATCGAATTATTGACCTCAGCATTGTGGCAGTAAGCAGGACAACTTATCTGGTTGGGGACAAAAATTACTTGATTAAAAGAGACTAAGCAATAAAGGGAGTCAAGAAAACTAAATAAAAGATTTTCAGGATTGTCCCATGCTAATGATTTAGATTCTATCATAATCTTCAAGGCTATACAAGAGTCCATAAAGATGGTGAATAACTGGTACATAGTTATAGGTTGTTTTTTTTTAAATACTTTAGGTGAAATGAAATAAAATATTTTGAAAATTAAAAAAATAATTATAATAATTGCTCACAAGCAAATAATATTGAAATTAACAGAATGGTTTTAATGAGACTTTATATATATATAAATATTGTTCATTCATGAAATATACAAACTTCCAATTCTGAAAAGCTAATTTAAAACTAGATAATTTGGCGATCAGAGATGGCTTTCTTTGAGATCACAGAAAAACATTTATAATTTACTTTACTTATAAAACTTTTTTATAAATAAAAACGTCCTTTGACATCAAAGAAAATCTTGTTGCACAAACTTCAAAGAAAAAAGAATCTTTCAAAAACCAAACATCACCAAATCTGTGTAAAATTAAATGGGCATGGCAATTAAAATATAGATCCTTTTCAAATAACTTTTAAAATGTAACTTGTCAGTCTCAAAGGCATGACTGTCTTTCATGCATAGGTTTCTCTTTGCAAAAACGCTTAGTCAAAAAAATATTTCAAATTTGAAAGCCAGTATCATTCTAAGTATTATTCACAAATTTGCTAGCCATGTGAAATCTTCCTGCACAGTATGTAGTCAAGCCATAAATATGGAAAAGCTGTCCAAACATGTTCATATCCTCTTGTGGATTAAACATTAAAAATATCGGTGCTGGATTGGTAACACTGATGCGCGCATGGCTTCAACGAATCTTAGATCCAAAGAACTTTTGAAAATAATGAAACAAGTTTGTTGAGTCTGACTAGTACTTTATTAACAAGGCTGAGATGTAACTACTATTAGATCTGGACCTGGATCAGATCATCACAAAGCGTGTAAATGTTCGATGTAAAAAATCCATTCTGAAAATCGTTTCGTGGACGTCACGGGAATACTGCCACTTGTGAAATCTTCCTGCAAAGTATGTAGTTAAGCCATGAATATGGAAAAGCTGTCCAAACATGTTCATAATCCTCTTGCGGATTAAACATACTTATATCGGTGCTGGATTGGTAACACTGATGCGCGCATGGCTTCAACGAATCTTAGATCCAAAGAACTTTTGAAAATAATGAAACAAGTTTGTTGAGTCTGACTTGTACTATATTAACAAGGCTGAGATGTAACCCCTCGTCTTTTTTTTAACCCTGGGAACTTCACTTTAGACTCTTATTCTTCTAAAGAGAAAAGAGTATTTCATTTATTTAAAATATGTAATGTTACTGGATGAAAACCAAAATCATACCCAAATAATAAACCAATAAAAAAAAAAAGAAACGCATACATCAAACACCCATAAAGTATTTTGTCTTTAAGGGAAGATGATTTGACGACAACAACTGAAATGTGAACAATTTGAGAGTAGCATGCACTGTCCACTTAACGGTATTCTAATCAAAAGTTCTTCCATTCCAAACATAAACCCAGCAACAGAGCTCCGCCTGTTTTTACCTGGGAACACTGTTTTTATCAACCCATGTTCCCGGCAACTTACGCACTGGTCTATCAATCTGTGTTACCCGCGCTGCGCTTCACTGAGAAGGAACAAAACGCTTTCTAAACATTGCTGCCCTTTGTCCACTATCCCCTGTTACAGTTGCAGCATACTGTAGCTTCGCTGAGTCTATATCGACGATGTTAATGCTGCAGTGCAGTGCCTTGTGGTGAAGTGTCCTTACCATCAGCCTTCATCTATTCTTCGCTGGAGGGTCCCTCACAATACACAGTTCGTATTGGTGAGAGAAGTTTGCCAGGCTATTGTAGATTATAAGTATGGTGTGTCCAAGTACTCGGACTGATGTCTGGCGTGAAGTTGCAGACAAAATCCAAAACAGACGGAACTTGCCATAAACCTGTGCAGCACATGGCCCTTGGGATGGAGACTAAACTTTTCTCTCGGGGCAGATATTTGAGGCCTAGGGTCCGCATCAGATGCACAGATCTACAATATAAGTGAACTTTAGACAAAAGTGTGTGGAAGATGGGCAATTATTTATAGAACGGTGTCACTTCTGACCAACCACAGTTGGTGCAAAGTGACGGGACCACATTTCTCACCAACCCCAGTGTGTGCAAAGTGACGGGACACATACGGTCCACCCAATCATTTTACTGTTTCACTTTCACTTATCTGTACACTACGCTACAGAGTTTAGAATAAAAGTCCAGTCTAGTCTAGAGTCGAGGTCTACATGACACAATAAAAATAGAGCCATGGATTACATTTGACAGATAGGAAACGATTGCTACCATGAATAAAAGGCTGAAGAGAAAAGTTTATCTAGTAAAAAATCAACATGAGCTTTCTTGTTAGAACATTGGGTGATTTTGAAAATAATTACGGTTAAAGCAAATTTTGCAAGATACATAATTTTTTATCTAACTTTGTTGTATTAGTTATGATCTTTCTATTGGTTGTCGTTCATTCTAATTAATTTGCTTTGCATTATAACTGACTTGCAATAAAATGCTTGAGCTCATGACAATTGGATCTTGATTTGTTTTTCTTTCATGTCAAGTTTTCATATCACCTTACATTGCAGAAGAGTTAATAAATTATGATTCCCTAAAGGTTCAAGAACAGTCTGAAACGAATTTAAGTTGCGGGTTTAACTTGGTAACTTTGTCAAACTCAATTGCACTCAAAAGAGATTGTGAAAAAATAGTTATTATATAGTTAAATAATAATAATAATAATAATAATAATAATAACAAAAATGATAAAAAATAATATATGATAATTTGTGTCTGTAAGGGTATGTGTATGCTGTTATATGCGTGAAGAGGTACATGTATGTTTTTCTAAGAAATGTATCTCTGACAGTGTATAATATCATGTTACACGCTTAAAATACTAAATTTAATATTTTGTTTCCTCTCATATTATGAACTAATGTTGTTAAACTGAATCAATATATATGTACAACCAAGGAAAATGTCCCTATGGGATAATAAAGGCGTATCTTATCTTATCTTATCTTATCTTTTTTTCTCCTAGATCCTGTGGTATTTTGCAAAAGGGAAAAAATTCGTAACTTTACCTTTTCGCCTTTAAATAATTATGATTGAAGATGGATATGAAAACGTGATTTTGATAGTTGTTGGTTTGTTTGTTTTGTGAACGATAAAAGATACATGCAGGATAGTACATTTCTATCGAAACTTCTTCTTAGAGGTGTATCTCACTATTGTATCAAAAGTTCATGGTAGCCTTTTGATTCTGATATGGCCTTCATTCTAACTGAAGAAGGAAGGTAATGTAGAATCGCTAATTGCGATGAAAAAGGATATGTTTTCCTTCAAAAGCATAATTTTACCAAAATTCCCCAAAATTATCCATGTTCGACTGCGAAAAAGCAAAAACAAAACAAAAACAAAAACAAAACAAAACAAAAAATAACAAGACGTAGTGTACTATAGGACTAACCCACTTATTCATTCGTTATTATGTAGCACTGTTGTGTTTCCTATGATCAAAGGTAAGAGGTTGGACTATTAGAAATTCGTTGGTAAGACGTACAACAAAATAAGCATGTAATTTAGAAAACCGCAGACAAACAAAAGTTTCGAATCAATCGCCTAATAATACGTGATGTAGCCTACTGTCATCATGATTTTTGTTTGTGCTATGGGCTTCAGAGGGGATTATTTTTTACTGGTATGCCATTGGGAAACAAACCTTAAATTTTGCTTAGTGAAAAGAAGCAAAGTTTGTTTTAATATCAACAATGTTCTTCATAGATGAATCATAAATTATTTCAATAAAGTTTAATCTTATACTAAGGATTCCTATAGGATTTCTGTAATTCAATTTTAGAACATGTGTTGTTTTTTTTTTTTTAGAAAGTTTTTAAAATTTATTGTTGGGTGATTTTGAAAATAATTACGTTTAAAGCAAATTTTGCAAGATACATAATTTTTTTATTTAACTTTGTTGTATTAGTTATGATCTTTCTATTGGTTGTCGTTCGTTCTAATTAATTTGCTTTGCATTATAACTGACTTGCAATAAAATGCTTGAGCTCATGACAATTGGATCTTGATTTGTTTTTCTTTCATGTCAAGTTTTCATGTCACCTTACATTGCACAAGAGTTAATAAATTATGATTCCCTAAAGGTTCAAGAACAGTCTGAAACGAATTTAAGTTGGGGATAACTTGGTAACTTTGTCAAACTCAATTGAACTCAAAACAGATTGTGAAAAAAATAGTTATTATATAGTTAAGATTACTTATGCTGAGTACATGTTAATTGTTATTGTGTAATTCGTTTCAATGAATACTAGTGATGGTGTCGAAATTCTCTGCCCTTCAATTGTTAGTGTGTTGCTTGCAATAGCCTTAAAAAGTCAGCGCGTCCAGATGTCAAGCGCCTAACTGGCTGCTCCACTGTAGTAGTACCTTAATATATTTAAATTGGTCACAGACTTGTTGATGTCAGAGCCAGAAAAACAAGTTAGGCCTGGTGTTTGTATGATGTGACTATGTTAATTGTTATATCTAAGATAGCCTCATTAATTTCATAAACGTGATCATAAAATTGTCACCCAGTTAATGGCAGCGTTGGAGAATGTTTCATTTTGCTGCTGAAATAAACTACAGTGCAATACAATTAGACCAGGTTCTAAACAATAAATCATTTTAAAGAATTTATGAAAACCAGGATGTTAGCGAAGTAAGAGATGGTGATTAAAGTTAGGATGGAACTAGGTCTCAATATCCTTAAATAACACAATGCCTGGAGGCTGTCAGATAGTTTTGGTACAGTTCCTTTACGAGACATATAATTCAAAACTTGACGCCAAAATGGTACTATACAGGCATACATTTACATTGAAATGATGCCATCCCATCATATGATCATTTAGTTTGAGTTGGTGCAAAGTGACACGGGTCCTTTCTCACCAATCACAGTTGGTGCAAAGTGACACAGCCCGGTGTCACTGCTCACCAACCACAGTTGGTGCAAAGTGACGGGACCACACTTCTCACCAACCACAGTTGGTGCAAAGTGATGCGGCCTTATTTATATCCAGAACCTTTGCCACATGATACCCAAAACATGCCTTACTTCTTTGGTTTGGTGACGTTGATGCCTTTGCCCTGAGAAAGACAACGATGAACCCCTGTAGTCTCTGAGGCCTCAGCAATGCTGAAAAAATCTTTAACTACAGACTCTCCAGGGCAAGACAAGTTGTCGAAAATGCATTTTGGATCCTAGCCAACAGATTCCAATTGTTGCTGACCACGATGCAACACCAGCCAGAGATTGTGAAGCTCATATGAATGCTTGATCCTACAGAACCAGCAGCTAGACAAACCAGAAGATGACACGGAAGAAATCATTCCAGGAGCCTGGCGTGACAGTTGTAACAAGAGGACATCAAGCTTGTTAGTGCAACCAACACATCATCAAAAGAGAGTTACATATCTAGATCTATAGGTAAAACATCAGCTGAGTTAGCAACCCTGAGCCCTCATCGTGCGTCTTACCAAAGTCATTTAAAATTTCTTTGGTCTTACCTTGCTTGGGTGTTACAGCCGATATGATAGGAATGTAGATCTACCTATATTATACTTCTAATTCTTGTATAGATATCTATAGTGATCAAGTAAGAGTGCCGGTTCACTCAGAGTCAGATTTTTTTCTTGCAGTTGTTCATGTTGCTATAAGGTTCTTTGGATATTTATTTCACTATCACATTTTTTTCTTTTTGAGGAGTGAGGAATCAGGCCTGAGGAGTTATCTCCTCTCAAGAGCGACCACAGGAATCAGGCCTGAGGAGTTATCTCCTCTCAAGAGCGACCACACGTCGTACATCTTTGTATTCGTTGTTGTTGTTGTTGTTGTTGTTGTTGTTGTTGTTGGTTGTTGTTGTTTGTTGTTGTTGTTGTTGTTGTTATTGTTGATGTTGCTGTTATTGTTAATTATGTCTTGTTATTCATTTGTAGTTTTTGTGTTTTGATGTTGTTATATTTATAATTATATTAATAATTCATAGATCTGGGTTACACGGTTCATTGTATTATGTACCTAGATCGAGGCCTTCACGTAGATCTAATAAATCTATTTTTGGGTTCACTTGAATCACAAAATGCTGTAGGGATTGTTGTTTTTTTTTTTTAGACTAATCTGACAAATCTGATCTTATTATGTTCGCTTTTCCCCCTCCCTTGAACGCATGTACCAATGAACTTTGACTCGACCTATGTTCTTTATGTTGAATAGTGGCGAATTTTTTTTTGTAATGTTTAACATTACATAAACATTGTTCATGTAGTTGCTCGAACCACGGACCTCCGGCGTCGGAAGCCGATGTTCTACCACAGGGCTACCGCGCTGCCATATCGGGAGCAAGTTAGTTAGCCTTTTTTGGCGAAATTAAAGGAGATATTAAAATCTAGACAATTTGTGGACATGTTCAGGTGAAAGTTTCTACTTTTGTAACCGGTTAAGTGCACAGAGAAAGTGTCAAGTCAACTGGAGCAGTTGTTTTTTTTTCGTGTAATCCTTGTGACAAAATTTATCCTTTTATTTTTAGTTAGATCTCTAAAGTGAAAATGTAATAAATTTTGTGAGAATAGAACAATGAAATGAAGTGTAGAAAAATCTTTAAGTTTTTCAAAGACTATCAAAATAAATAACCGGTGTTGAAACATTTTACTGTTTATCATTTAATAACTTTTGATAATATTTCCTTTTTATTCCATGTGTATTTTTGTTGTTTATTTTTAATTTTTTTTTTTTATTGTTTATTTTTTATGTTTATTTTTTTATATGTTTATTCTATTATTTTTTCTTTATATTAACTAAAGTTTAATTTAACCATATATTCAATATAATTTATTATGGACGTTTTTTGAAGAATTGAATTTTTTTTATATTTTTAATTATTTAAATTAGCGCATTAAAAAAAAAAGATTTAACAAATGCAAGCGATAACAACTACATGAACAATGTTTATGTAATGTTATTTTTTTTATATTTTAATTTCGCCACTATTCAACATAAAGAACATAGGTCGAGTCACAGTTCATTAGTAGGCTACATGCGTTCAAGGGAGGGGGGAAAGCAAACATAATCAGATTTTTCAGATTAGTCTAA
>RQTK01000617.1:292433-306024 GCA_003991915.1 Elysia chlorotica | reverse complement strand
AGAGAGAAACAGAGATAGAGAGGGAGAGAGAGGGAGAGGGAAAGAGAGAAAGAGAGAGAGAGAGAGAGAGAGAGAAGGAGAGAGAGGGAGAGAGAGGGGGAGGGAGAGAGAAAGAGAGAGAGGGAGAGAGAGAGGGAGAGGCAGAGAGAGGGAGAGGCAGAGAGAGGGAGAGAGAGAGTGAGAGATGATTCTTTCAAGTGTAAATTTTTATTACATGTTATGCCGTTGCTTTTGTGTGCTATTATTCCAGTGCAAACTTTTCTTGGGCATCAATAAAGTTTATCTCATCTTATCTCACCTCATCTTAAAATGCTGCTTCTCTCCCTGTCCCTCGCCCAGCCTCCAAGGAATGTCCCTCAGACTCCAGACTCGTCGACTGTGGCGAGACGTGTCCAGGCACCTGTGAACGGAGCGGAAGTGACGTGCCCTGTCCTCTAAGCTGCATTAAGGCCTGTTGGTGCCGTGACCGCAGCAAAGTCTTCCATGGTGGACTCTGTATCAGACCAGAGGAATGTCCTGCTAAAGTGAGATAGCGCTATGATTTCATAATGAATGTCCTGCTAAAGTGAGATAGCGCTATGATTTCATAATGAATGTCCTGCTAAATTTAGATAGCGCTATGCTTCCATAACGGAATGTCCTGCTTAGGCAAGATAGGCCTTGGCTTCCATAACAGACTGTCCTGTTGAGGCAAGATAGGCCTTGGCCTACACAATGGAAATGTCCAGCTGAGGCTAATGACGGGATGTCCAGCTGAAGGAAGACAACCTGTGTCTGTAGAAACTTGCACCTACCAGAGGAGCTCCAATCGTTATGCCTCCTAATTAGAACTTGGGCTACATATAAACGTCGCAAAAACCGTTTGACAAAATTTTCTGAAGTCCTAAGCAGCACTTATTCATCTCATTTAAAAATGCTAAAGATAAAGATTGTTTTAGAATTAAGACAGTCCATTTCATAGCTTAGACCAGGAGTCCATGCTGTTTACATTTATAGTACGCAGTTACATGATCTGCGTAATTTTTGTAAAATTAATATGTGATGTTTTTCGAAAATCACAAACAGCAAAACATTGATGTCTGTGACGTCATATCATTCTGTATAAAAAAAATAATAGTAGCTCGCTCAAATTGGTTTGTGTACACATAGTTTTACATCAGAAGTGAAATGGTATAAGTTATTTTTGAAACCAAGTAACAACCTTCAGTGTTGACAAGAATTAGGTGTACCATTTAAGAATGGAAGTAACAACAAACCAAAAAAAAACAACCTCATTACAACCACATGTGTCACAGAGTCAAAATGGATTTCAGTGGAAATTAATGACGTATTTGTTTGTCCATGGGTAGAATGCACAAACAAAACGTAGTTTACGTCTCGTCGAAACAATATAAGAAAAAGAAGGTTTACCACGAGACGTAAGCTACGTCATGTTTGTGCATTCTACCTCATGACTTTATGGTCTGAAGCAATATTTATGCACATTATTACTTCTTTCTCCACACCTAGGATAAAAACATCTTCATGCTGACGTTATTTATAACGATTTTTATCTTTAAACCTTTATTTTCATCGAACATAATGACCAATACATTTGTATGATAAATAATATCGCTATGCTCATTGTCTGCATCCAGGCATGTTTCGAACTTCATGCAATGTGCGACCCTTACCAAAGATACACATATAAATACTCACCTATACTTAGTGCTTTACCTGTGGCGTTTGCGAGTTCTTGTGGAATTTTGAATAGAGGTGGAAGAGGGCAAAAAGGTGTAAGAGTATGATATTAGAGAGAGATCGATTGACATGTGGGAGAATATTACTGTAGTAGATTAAGAGTATATTTATAGGAATTGAGAGAGAGAGAGAGCGAGAGAGAGAGGGAGAGAGAGGGAGAGAGAGCGAGAGAGATAGTTAGAGAGAGATAAAGAGAGAGAGAGAGAGAGAGAGAGAGAGAGAGAGAGAGAGAGAGAGAGAGAGAAGAGAGAGAGAGACAGAGAGAGAGTTAGAGAGAGATAAAGAGAGAGAGAGAGAGAGAGAGAGAGAAAGAGAAAGCGAGAATGTGAGAAGGGTTAGAGAGGCAGAGATAGAGAGATAGAGATAGAGTTCGAGAGAGAGGGTTAGAGATAGACAGCTAAATGGATAGATAGAGAGATAGATAACAGATAAATAGGTAGATAGATAGATAGATAGATAGATAGATAGATAGATAGATAGATAGATAGATAGATAGATAGATAGATAGATAGATAGATAGATAGATAGATAGATAGATAGATAGATAGATAGATAGATAGATAGATAGATATAATAATAATAATAAAATTACTTGCCTGTCGCGACTCCGGAGTTTCGAGCCGTAGCTCTCCTCAGATAGATAGATAGATAGATAGATAGATAGACAGATAGATGAATAAATAGATAGACCAATAGATCTATAGATAGATAGATAATAGAGAGAGAGAGAGAGAGAGAGAGAGAGAGAGAGAGAGAGAGAGAGAAAAGAAAGATAGAAAGAGATTAAATGTTTTTTTTTTCTTTTTTTCTTTCGCATATTACAATGCCACTTTCATGTATGCACATATTATGTGCTTCTTTATCAATACATATTTCTCTATTACCGTTAACTTAATATGTTAACATTGAAAAAGTATTTTTCAATGAAATATCGCTGCTTGTATATATTTTATAATGTAACTACCGCTAATTTTATTATTACGTAGGGTAATTTATTCCCAGCTTTGTAGGATCATCCTAGTGTTACCTACAATTCTGTCGGTATAGCTGATTTTGTTCTTGTCAATTTCAATAAGTTGCAAGTATTTATTATTGTACTCTTTATGTTGTCGTTGTTTATGTTGTTCTTTTTGTAGGTGTGTTTAATGTTTTTGTTGTTGTTATTACTATTACATGTAATTTTATCCTTATCGACCCTGCTGTTATTATTGTTGTTGTTGTTGTTGTTGTTGTTGTTGTTGCTGTTGTTGTCGTTGCTGTTGTTGTTGTTGTTGTTGTTGTTGTTGTTGTTGTTGTTGTTGTTGTTGTTGTTGTTGTTGTTGTTATTATGTTGTTAATTTTTTGTTGCTTATATTGTAAACAACCTAACGTCACATTGAGTTCTAAAAACCTCACTAGTGAAGAATAAATAGTTCATTATTACTCTTCCTATGTATAAATGGTTCTTTTCACACAACTCGGTGACTTTGCCCATTATTTTTGGGTAGCCATAGGCAGGCGGCAGCTGGGCGTAAAATAATGTACTTGCAGTTGAGTTGGTTTAACGTCCAACATCAGCACCTTATAGGCTATATTGTGGAAGAGCCCAAAGACTGACTTCTGGCAATTTTATGTTCTGCCATACACGAGACAGGGCGGGGATACCATGACTTCTGTCTCAGCCGCTCATTAAACTGACACCGACCCAACTAGTAGGGAGCGATATCGCCAAGACTCGAACTACGGACCATTCGCGCCGGAAGCCAATGTTCTACCCCAGGACCACCGTAAAATAATGTAATAACGCCCCAAGGGCCGTAAAAACTTGGACTGAGAATCCTGCTTTTGTAGAAGTCAATTAGCACGTTGTAAGCCTGTATATTTTCATTTCATACACTTAATAGACACAAATAACTCATTTTATTTTGAATTTCATACCTTTGCTCTATCCATCCAATATATGTAATGGGTACCGTAACTTCTTATGTAGAAACCATTGATATTTCGACTACCGTGACTGTCTGCCCAAAGTGGCAATTTTTAGGCGAGTTGAGTTTAGTTGGTTTAGTTGAACGTCCAATGTGAGAACTATATAGGGTATATTTTGGACGGACCCCAAGGCAGGCGTTTGGCAATTTGTTGCCACACACGAGACTGGGCGGGGAGACCAGGGAACCTGTTTCATCCGGTTACATTGTACTGAGACCGCCCCAAACAGTTACTGAGGTTTAAATGGGACATACTAATTTTAGGATGACAGTGCTTCTGACAAAGATATCGATGGTGCACGTATAAGGAGAAAATACTTTTCTCGTTTCAGAGAAAGCAATAAGCTTGTCCGTTGGATCAAAGCAGCTTCAGCGATATTAAATTTGTATCTCAGTATGGGACTTGGCTTTTAATATTGATGAGGCAATATACATAGTCAAAAGTTTGAAGAAATATCATTGTTATATTTATGGTCAGAAAAGGGTATTATTTTGATGTTAATACGTATTTCTTTACGTTGAGGAGGTAAACAAATTTGCAGATCCATACGGGACTTGGTCTTTAATATTGATGAGGCAATATATATTGCCAAAAGTTTGAAGAAATATCATGGTAATATTTATGGTCAAAAAGGTATTAATGCATAGATGGTTCAACAGAGAGGCCAATAAATAACTTAAACACAAATATAGAACATTGTCCTCTTTCTTGCCCATCAAACGCCCTACCTCATTAAGCAATGTCCTAAGGCAAAGACAATTGATGTGATATATGTTGAGTATTATACTTACTAGTAAGTTATACATGAATGTCATTTTGGTTTTTCTAAGAACTGTATGAAGTATAAATATAATGGGCCTCTCTCCACGAAGTCAATATAACGGATAGCAGCTGAGGATCGAATATTCAACCTTCTACCTTTAAGGCCAACTTTCATCAAACTGAGCCAATGGCAGACCATCTTCATAAAGTTCTAGGTCTCTAAGTCATATTGATGGAAGTTCTCACAACCTTAGTCGCTGTATTCTTTATATGTACATATCTACTACATTAATTAATTATTTAATTTATGATTAAGTGTAATAACAACTACATGTATAAAAACATTATTGAACATTCTGCCTCTAGTCAAGGCATGTCTTATTTCCAAAGTTTTTATGATATCTATGCAAGTATACTCTGATATTTACATACATTCTCGTGCCATGCTTTTCAAAGCTTCTAAGATTATATTAGTCTAATTTTTGCTCTTAGCCTGAGTTCATGGATGGGGCATCTAAATGGCATTTATTTTACGCGGCTGTACGTATTTTAGTTTTACGCGCTGCTGAAGCGTGTATTATTATTTTTTTTTCGGAATAAAAATAAAAAAATTACCGTGAAAATTGGCCTTGTTTCATTTTTATGCACACAATGATTAACAAATTCAATGTCTTTGTCTCCGCAGCATGGAGTGCTTAATAACAGGCCTATTCAAAGTGCGCCATTAGAAATAATGTGGAGGTCGCGGCAATACTTTTGTTTGAAATACATTAACTTTTTCTAGTATTTATTGGACATCCTGCCCTGTCTTACTTTTCTGAAGGCCCTTTCAATGGGATCTGTAGTGAACTTTAAAAGTAAAACATAGTCGGAAGATTCCAACAAAAATTTAACAAGATCATTGATGCCATTGCATCTATAGATGCTGGATTGCTAGAGAGGTATCACAGGTTAATTTCTTCACTCTTTTACCTTGTTCTCCTTGTAAATCTAATGCAAAGACAGAAAACTCCTTTATCTTGTTTAATCGAGCATCATCTTGAGAATAAATGGCTTCTAAGACGTTTGACTTCAAAAATAGATTTTACATTCATTATCTCCCAAAATTCAATCACTTTAGAAATAAAATTTGCTGTCCCATCCACATTGTCCTCTTGCATACCATTTGCTTTCATTCATTTTTCTTCTTCTACTAAATCCCTTGGTGATCGATAGACAGTAATCTTGTCATTATCATTTATAATCTAAAAAGAATTACCTATAGGAAAAGAGAAATTAATAGGCTATAGTATATCACTACATAAGGCTTTAAGCGGACGATCCAAGACTTCCTCAATATTACAATGCCCTATTCACTACACTTCAGTATTACTAGATCTATGACTTGGACTACAAACTACAGTAGGCTTATGAGTTCACAAAGTAAACACTCGTTAACTCCCACAGTGTAGATCTAGACTAGATTTAGATAGATCTAGACTGAATTTTAGATCTAGAATCTAGAGGTCTAGATCTAGATCTAGTAGCCTAATTATTTTTAAGGATTGTGTATCATACTTTGCAGTCGCTAGATCTAAGTATCATACTTTGCAGTCACTAGATCTAAGTGGAGAAAGTTTTCTAAATAAGATATTCTCACCTTTTAGGTTCAGCAAAAAACAACATTGTTGTCAATAAAAGATATAAATCCTCAAAAAAATTGATCCTAATCGAAAGCTAAGGAGGCTTCCATCTTGGAAATATTTAACTTTGCCTTGTTTGCACCATCCCAAGTTAGATTGATTTGGGATTATAAAAGAAGAATAAAGAAATAAATTGCAGGCTTACACATATATAAATAGTACACAGTAGGCTTTTTATCCTTAAAACACTATTGTTTCATATATTGTCTATAAGCGTTCCGGTCAAATTAAAAAGAAGAAAAAAAGAGCTTTACAGGGCATAATAATAAAATTGCCAGCCTATGAAGCACTTTATAGGTTTATTGTGTCAAAAAAAAAGGTTTTCAAAAAATTAAATAACATTAGTGGGATCAAATAAATGGAAAAAATGGTTAAATTGAAAAGGACTATAAAATTGAAATTTAATTAAGACAAAAATAGCTCCAACCTAGGATAGCTTCAATATCTTTTGTTTTGGCTCCTTCTCAGATGGCAGGTTTGTTATCTTACGAAAATTGTCGAAAATATATTGCTCAATGTGAAGCAATGGTAATGCTTTATTTAAAAGTCAAATGCTTCTGAGATCTTAGAAAATATCTGCACACATGGTTGACGATGGAGGAAAAGACTATGTAGCGAAAATGTGTCCACTGACAGGTTAGCTTTCTTCAAACCACCTTTGTCTAAACTTGAAGTTTACAAACTCTCCAAACTTTTCAAAATAACTATATGTGTCCTCGCGTTCTTCACAAACATCATCTTTCTGTGTCACATAACCAGCAATATAAACTAAACTGTGCTTTATCTCATCTTTCAATGAATATTCCAACTCTGGGGCAACTTTTCCACCAACCCACAAATATCCTCTGCCCATTGAAAATTGACATTTATGACAACTATGACCAGAGTCTGTAGAAAACTCATCAATATAAGCAAGTAATCGCAGCAATACTTTTGTTCGAAATATATTAACTTTTTCTAGTATTTGTTGGACATTAATAAAGTAGCCTATGTTCCACCACTGCCCTGTCTTAATTTTCTGAAGGCCTTTTCAATGGGATCTGTAGTGAACTTTAAAAGTAAAACATAGTTGGAAGATTCCAATAAAAATTTAACAAGATTATTGATGCCATTGCATGTATAGATGCTGGATTGCTAGAGAGGTATCACAGGTTAATTTCTTCACTCTTTTACCTTGTTCTCCTTGTAAATCTAAAGCAAAGACGGAAAACTCCTTTATCTTGTTTAATCGATTTTTCTCCTTCTACTAAATCCCTTGGTAATCGATAGACAGTTTATTTCTTGTCATTATCATTTATAATCTAAAAAGAATTACCTATAGAAAAAGAGAAATTAATAGGCTATATCACTACATAAGGCTTTAAGCGGACGATCCAAGACTTCCTCAATATTACAATGCCCTATTCACTACACTTCAGTATTACTAGATCTATGACTTGGACTACAAACCACAGCAGGCTTATGAGTTTACAAAGTAAACACTCGTTAACTCCCACAGTGTAACTCTAGACTAGATTTAGATCTAGACTGAATTTTAGATCTAGAATCTAGAGGTCTAGATATAGATCTAGTAATTATTTTTAAGGATTGTGTATACATCATACTTTGCAGTCACTAGATCTAAGTGGAGAAAGTTTTCTAAATAAGATATTCTCACCTTCTAGGTTCAGCAAAAAAACAACATTGCTGTCAATAAAAGATATAAATCCTCAAAAAATTGATCCTAATCGAAAGCTAAGGAGGCCTCCATCTTGAAAATATTTAACTTTGCCTTGTTTGCACCATCCCAAGTGAAATTCCAAAATATTTGTAGAAGTTTTCTAAGTAAACTAGATTCATGTAATTTCACTGAAAAATGTTTTTTTTTTTATTTTTCAAAATGTTGAATTATTATGATTAACTTTTAAAAATATAAAAAACATTTCATGGGACTTGAAAGTGGTAAAAGACGTTTGGTCTTTTGAAAAAAATAATTTTGGCTTCTAGTCTGAACTTTAGCTGGCTTCAACAGAGAGAAGTAATAACCGCCTCCACATTTTAAATGGTCTGCACGATAAAGAGGCTGTTAATATAGTAAGCTATGCTCCGCAGCCAATAATATTGTGTTGTGTGGGTTGATGTGTTCTTGTTCTAGCACCTCTTTGTGTTCATTTGCACACCTTCCATTTCGATATAACGAAAATAAAAGCTTTTGCCTTTTACGACTCTTTGGAAATTTTCTAAAATAGTGTGCACACAAGGAATAGGCCAAAATTATGTAATACTAGCTGGGGTGACTGGCTTCGCTCAGGTTTTGGGACACAGTACGGGTATAAAATGTTTTTTAAAGTTTATATTTATTACTATTGGAGATAAAGCTTGGATTTTGGGACACTGTGCGCAACTAAAATGCTAAAGCATAGTTGTAGAGATAGAAGTTTAAAGCCGAAAAAGCTAAACAAATTAAATGTGATACAAATGGGCGCACCACTTAAAAGGGCATATCAATAGTCTTGATAACTCACGCTAAGTTATTTACATGATTTCTTTGTATATAACATTTCTTTTAGATCCATTTTCTCCCTTTTTCGATTATAGTCGACGTAGATCAATATAATCATAATTTAAATTGGGTTCGAATGTTTTTAAACCTCGAAAGATCCCCATTCGATAGATCTAGATTTCAGTAGGCCTATTATAACCCGAGCAGAGCCCCGCACGTGGACATATTGAATGGAAAGAATAAAAAAAATCTATGTGTAGACCTATGAGTAGTAGAAGTCTAGATTTAGTAATTTGATTTAACTTTTAGATCCATGTTTATCCTCTTTTCGATGATAGTCGAGGTAGATCGAGATAGAATTTGAACTGCGATCCAATGTTTTTAAACCCCGAAAGATCCCCATTCGATCGATTTGGAATTCTGTATTATAACCCTAGCAGAGCCCGCACGTGAACATGTTAAACGGAAAGAAAAAAAATTATTTAGATCTATAAGTGATAGTATAGACATTAAATGGGTTTAATGAAACAATAATAATTACGGAAAGATATCTCTACTATTGAAATAGAGCCCCGCACCAATTTTGAACCTAGCCCGCTTTCACTTACGATTAACAAACTGCAATAAAAAACAGCAATGGTTGCTTGATCGACGAATCAATTTCAAATCCTAAAATCTAATTAATGCTTTAAACGTCACCGTGAAAAATAAGTGAACCAGCCTAGACATTCAGAAAATTCCAAGGTACCAATATATCTAAATTTCAAGTTTTTACCTTGAATGGTTATGGCGGAGAAGACTATAATTATTTCACCAGTTCACAAATATATAATAGGATAAAAAAGTTACGACGAGCCCAAAGCTTGTGAAAAGGGTTAAAGCGAGAGGTTTATACAACTAATAACCTGCTTAAAAAACTGCTCATGCACACACATTACTTTCCTAACTAGTAAAAATAAACCTCCGGGGTTACCCAATGGGTTATATGAAGATAATCCCCTCATTAATAACAATGAATAAGGCTAATTGTGTGCTTCGATTACACGGTGGTCAGTTTGTGTGGCCGAGCGTTCAACGAGTAGATATTTGAGACACCACTAGCCCATGTCCACGCACTCGGCAGTCTGATTTCCACATGAAGAGCGCGTTTTGACAAAACACTAGTTTGCAGATAGAGGGAATCTGTAATGGTATCTAGGTATGGTCGCCTTTGGTAGGGTTTCACAAAAATGCATGCCCACGAGATATGTTACGAAAAGCAGAAATTTGTTATTAAAGCGTATCTGTATCTCTGTATCTCTGTCTGTCTGTCTGTCTGTCTGTCTGTCTGTCTGTCTCTCTCTCTCCCTCTCTCTCTCTCTCTCTCTCTCTCTCTCTCTCTCTCCACACCTTATTGTACCAATTTCTATCTTTCATTTCATTTTTATACATGCATTGGTTTAATTTAATATACAGACAGCAGCAATCATTGCTACCGGGGATATTATATTCAGGGCTGATGTCTGGATGTACTCTCTTTTATGAGTGTCTTTTCGTACCTGGGCATAAGTCGAAAAATACCTCGACCGTCTCAGACAGGAATCATAGTATCCCCTCCCTGTCTCGTGTAAAATTTCAGACGTCAGTTTTGGGGCCAGTACACAATATAGCCTATATAGTGCTGATGTTGGACGTTAAACCTACTTAACAACAATATCTATCTATCTATCTATCTATCTATCTATCTATCTATCTATCTATCTATCTATCTATCTATCTATCTATCTATCTATCTATCTATCTATCTATCTATCTATCTATCTATCTATCTATCTATCTATCTATCTATCTATCTATCTATCTATCTATCTATCTATCTATCTATCTATCTATCTATCTATCTATCTATCTATCTATGAGTATGAGTATGGCGGTGCGCCCAGTAGGCAGCACGCTTACAAGCTCTCCAATGATTTGTGATATTTTGTGAGTTTTCGAGCGTTTTACGGCACTGACAGTTGTTATATTAGCATATTACATTAATAGTATTTTAATTCACCTGTTGTACAATTTTTAGTTGTTTTTGTGATACAATTTCGATGATATTACTTATTTTTTTTTTATTTTTTGATATAATTTTTATGTGTTTTAGCCACAGCCATTATTAACCCAAGATCATTCCTTTATCTACTAGCTGTGACAAAGTTATTTTATATAAAACAAATATTGACACTGTAGCCAGCTGGCCGTGGAGGGTAGCTTGTCCCACCCGAAACTGAAATGTGATCACGTTGTTTACTGAAAATGTGTAGAAACGACCATGAACAAACACAACAACCGAAGCAGTAAAACCATAACAAAACAGACAATGACAAGAAGGGGTAAACGAGGCGGGAGCAGAAAACAACGTCCAATACATGTTCTAACATCTACAAGATCAGAGTCAAAAACGATAACTAACAAGACCAATACTATTCACTATTCTAATCTTATCGATGTATATAAAGCACAAGACAAATTTTCGACCCAAAAGAAAATGAATCAACTTTGAATTTTGTTTATTTGAATGCACAACCATGCAGAAACAAAGCATTGGAATTACATGACGTCATTCTACAATCAGACGCAGATCTTATATTTTTAACAGAAACTTGAAACACGTGAAACATACAGATCTTCAAAAAGTACTGTAAAAAATTCGATAAGCAACCATAGCAGAGTGTCCGGTTTAGTATTTCCTACCCAGACAATACATCTATTAGCGATTATTTCCATGCACACAAAAGCTCTAACATAACGGGACGGGTAAAGTGGTGTATTCAAACACGCCTATATAAGGATTGCTTGGAGAGTTGGGGCGCCTGCCGTAGTCCTAGACTTGGTCACTGCTTCGTGCATGCGCTAACGGTTTCCGTGCCTGGGATTTTCTCTAAAGTTGTGTTTTATCTGCGCCAAGATAGTTACAGAGGAAATGAAGCAGCCGAATTTAATAGGAATTAATATCTATAGATACATGTTCATGTTCAATTTTTGTGAAAGTTATTGAGAATTTTGCTTGAGGTAGCACATTTGCTTCTGGTACCACATTGTTTCACTTTGTGTGATAAGTTTGTCAAGTGACAGATAAAAATATCCTCTTGAAATGAGGAAACTTTTTTTTAATTAAAAAAAAAATTAAAATTACCATATTTTTTATGATATACCTCTCTCAAATCAGATTTTTTTAAAAAGAGCCGCTGAAACCAACGCATAATCAGACTTCTTAAAAAACCGCTGTAAAAGTGGGAATTTGTTTGCTTTGCTGTTCGGATTTTCCCCGTAAGTTTGCGAAAGATGGCGCCCCAAGAGAACGCCCAGGTGCAGGACGAGGAGAAGACCGTAAGCCCCGACCGGGTCATTCCCCGCACCATCAGGCCCTATGACGGTGAACTGGTCATCGCTGGACTGTCCGGCCGATACCCCGAGTCCGACAGTGTGTCCGAGTTCAGGGACAACCTCCTCAACAAGGTCAACATGGTCACGGTGGACGATCGGCGATGGGACTCAGGTAGGTCGTCTAATTGTAAATTTAATGGGCTATGGAATTTAAAACAATGATGGAGGTTTATAGCAAGGTGGAAATGATACAGGGTATTTGAAAGGAGGCTAATATGAGGACTGTAGACGGCCATCGATGGGGCTCCACAAGGTTGTCTGAAAATTCTGGCAAGTTCGGTGGTTAATTCATTGGCCTACATCTATTTTTCTACTTAAGAAGGTTTATCGTATCATGATTATATGAATAGGGTATTTTTCAAAGCTTAAAGGGTGCTAACCATGGCAAATGTTGAAGGAAACAAGTACTGTCTTTGCAGAATGAAATGTATTATAAACAGAAATGTATTGATACATGTGATTTTCTCAATGACTCTTGCAGATTTTAATTATAATATAGGGTGGTTTGCAAAGAGTAAATCTAACGTTTTTGTAGATCTATTACCTAAGAAAACCGTAATGGTTTTAAATTAGTTTCAATAATTCAATATATCTGAAGTGCAAAAAAAAAAATGATTCCACAGTTCAAACCGTTACTTATACATTTGTACAACGACGGAACATTTGTATTAAAAAAAAAACAATAACAACGATACATGCTTGTTATTGCTATATCACCAATAAACTGCGGGGTTAAAAAAAGATATTTCGGCATATTTGAAGCATTACAGCTAACCCAAATATTACTTACTGCCTTTTACATTTTCTTTATTTTTTATGCTCTTAAGACATGTGTATGTGTCTTGTGCTGTAGGGGAAATCTCTCCAGGTTAATCTGAGACGTGTTGTGAAGTTGCTTTAATATACGGAAATAAAATGGTCATTATTTTCTTAATTGATTTCTGAGGATAAGTCTTATCAAACATGCAAAGTGTAAATAGAATTCTCTTGTATACATTTCCTAGTACCAAAATCTGCAACTCAAAAATCATTTATTTTCCTTAATAAAGCAAAGTTTTAATGCATCATGATTTTTTACTTTGTTAGCTGTTTAAACAATTCAGGCTTCATTAGTTTTTTAAAGATATATTCGAAATTCTCTTGGCTAATTTAAAAATTACCAAAACTACTAAACGAGAAGAACAGGGGTGTAATGCACAAAAAACGTAGCTTACATCTCGTCGTGACAATTATAAGAAAGCTTACGACGAAACGTAAAGTGCGTCATGGTTGTGCATTCTACCCCAGTTCACTATTTAGGCATTATTTAGGCAATAAGTTGTAGCCCCTTAATTAAAGAAAATTTACCTTTTTTCATATTAAATTTTATATCGACTGTAATTTATTTCACAGACGTGTTAAATGCGTGTATAGCAGCCACTGTTTATCAGAATTTTTTAAGGATAGATAAACTATTAATTTGAATCTGACATCTATTATAATTATTATTATAATTATTTTTATTATTATTATTATTATTATTATTATTATTATTATTATTATT
>RQTK01000617.1:268304-279931 GCA_003991915.1 Elysia chlorotica | reverse complement strand
TTCCAAATTCTTTTTTTTTTTATATACATGATGTGTATAATTATTATTGCAGTTTTATTATTAGTATTATTATTATTAATTTTCTTATTATTATGCTTCATAATAATATTTGTTTTACCTTCATGCAGGTTACTGGGACACCCCAGCTGCGATGGCGAAGTTAAAGAGCTTGAAAAAATTTGACGCCGAGTTCTTCGGGGTCCACAGTAAATCTGCGGAGACCTTGGACCCCCAGCTGAGGATTTTACTGGAGGTTGCATATGAGGCAGTCGTGGATGCTGGTAGGATTTACTCGATTTGAAGAGAGAGAGAGAGAGAGAGAGAGAGAGAGAGAGAGAGAGAGAGAGAGAGAGAGAGAGAGAGAGAGAGAGAGAGAGAGAGAGAGAGAGAGAGAGAGAGAGAGACAGAGGGAGACACAGAGAGAGAAATACGTACATAGTGAGAGATAGAGAGTGAGAAAGAGAAAGAGAGAGAGAGAGAATGAGATGGAGCGAGAGAGATAAAGAGGGATTGTGTTAGTGGGTATGGAGGTAGTGCTTGGGTTAGAGCGACGGCCTCCGAAGCGGGATGTCCGTGGTTCGAGTTTGTTACCTACATCCCGGCCCTAGATTAGTATCACTCCATTTCTTTTACCCTCTGTCTGTTTCAGTCTTTGTCAGTCTGTCTCTATCTCCCTGCCTCTTTCCGTCTGTCTCTATCTCTATGTATATGTCTTTGTCTCCATCTCTATGTACCTGTCTCTGTCAGTCAGTCTCTATCGGCTTTCGACGCAAAAGGTCCGGGTTCGAGCCCTGAGGATTTCGCTCCCTACTGGTTCGGTCCGTGTCAGTATAATGTGACCGACTGAGACAGGAGTCATGGTATCCCCGCCCTGTCTCGCGTGTGGCAGCACAAACAAAATTGTCAAATGTCAGTTTTGGGGCCCGTCCACAATATAGTCTATATAGTACTGATTTTGGACGTCAAACAAATTCAACTACAACTACGCGCAGAGCCCATTACCTGTAGTTTTCGTGTTTGTTCTCTATCACGTTTTCGCAAAGCCTCTATTATTGATGCAGGTCTGCCAACCCAACACAATATTGAGTGTACAGACGTAAGCTAATAATTAGGTACAATTAGGGTTTATTTCTTGCGTAAGGTTGGCAGTTCTGTGTTATATATAATGTCTGCATCACAGGCGAGAGTCTGGAGAGCATGAAGGGCACCAGGACAGGCGTGTATGTCGGAGTGACCGGGTCCGAGGCCGAGCATGCCTGGATGGGCAAGACCAACCAGTACGTGTTGTCCGGATGTCCGCACACCATGTTCCCAAACCGACTCTCCTTCTTCTTCGATTTGAGAGGTGAGAATCGTAGTTTCACCTTAAGTGTAAAATAGTGTCTCTTAATTCTGAGAGAAATGGACTGCAAATTGGAATTATTTTAGAAATTGAATATAAATTAAATTTTTGCAACTCTGGTGAGATTATTTTAAACTTCAAAGAATGAAGATGTAAATATTAAAGTTTAGACGTTTCTAAAAATATATGGGCATAAGAAATCATTGTTTGGTCATTGTCCTTGAACTTGTTTAAGTAAAAATATTCGAAATCTAAAGAAATTCGTTATATTTCTTATAAGTATGTGATGGGACAACGGAACGGTACATGCAGCTAAATCTGTATATCGTATGCACTCTTTGATTTCTGACACTAAAATCCTTATTTACGAGAACTCCATGACTCCCCACCAGGTCCGAGCTGCGCCTACGACACCGCCTGTTCCACCAGCATCGTGATCATGGAGGCGGCGCTCATGCACCTGCGCGCCGGAGTGATCGACCAGGCCATCGTGGGGTCCGTGAACCTGATCATGCGGCCGCAGACCACCAAGTCCTTTGTGAGCATGAACATGCTGGGAGGCGGCGCCTGCAGGGCGTTTGACGCTGCAGGTTGGTTTCTTTGGTTGGTTGGTTGGTTGGTTGGTTGGTTGGTTGGTTGGTTGGTTCTAAGCTGTAGGGGGTGCGGTGGCCCTGGGGTAGAACATCGGCTTCCGACGCAAAAGCAGCATGTCAGTCCGAGTCTTTACGGCCCCTTACGGCCCTTGGGAATAATATTACATTATTTTTCGGTTGTTCTGGGGTGGAACATAGGCTTCCAACGCAAACGATCCGTGGTTCAAGTCCAGACGATTTCGCTCCCTATTGGTTGGGTGAGTGTCAGTACTGGAATGTGACGGGCTGAGACAGGAGTCATTGGTATCCCCGCCCTGTTTCGTGTGTGGCAGCACCTACAAATTTTTAGACATCAATCTTGGGTCTTTTCCATAATATAGCCTATAATTATAGTCCTGATGTTGGACGTTAATTCAACTCAACTCACTTTGCTCAGCTGTATGTGCTATACTGTTGACGTGTCTCAAAAGAAACATCTGAATATTTCACGTGCAGCCATACAGACACAGTTCGCTCTCCTTGAGGTTCCAGTTGATATATGTTTTACTTATTTTAAGTTCTACCTACAATCCCTTATATTTATTTGTGATAATTTTTCAGAGAAAAAGGGTTTGTGTGTTTTACTGTTGCTTTTTAGTTTCATTTTTAATCCTTTCACTTCTTATCAAAGGAGAACAAAAATTGGGGATTTTTACATGTTCATTAAATGCAAGGTGTTCTTTATATCCAAGTTCGTTGTAGCCGAGGTCTACTGTCTTTTCAGGTGACGGATTCGTGCGAGCCGAGACGATATCAGCGTGCCTGTTGAAGAAAGCCGAGGATGCGAAGCGCATCTTCTGTACTGTGGAGGCGTGTCTCTCCAACAATGATGGCTGGTCCAATGATGGTTAGTGGCTTAACTACTTCAAACCTGATCGTGAATAAGAAACACTTGGACAATATCACTCTTAACAATAGCGAAATGATGGCTTGTCTAATGATAGTGAGTGGCTTAACTACTTCAAACTTGAGGGTGAATAATAAATACTTGGACAATCTTACTCTGAATAATAACGAAATGATGGCTGGTCCCACGATGGTTAGTGGCTTAACTACTTCAAACTTGAGGGTGAATAATAAATACTTGGACAATATCACTCTTAACAATAGCGAAATGATGGCTAGTCTAACGGTGGTTTGTGTCTTAACATTAACATCTCTACCTGAGTGTGTACAAATGATACTCTCACAATATTACTTTATAATAATAAAAAGGCGGATTTCAACCTTAGTGAACAAATATACAAACAACTTAAAACCTGATCGTGAATAAGAAACACTTGGACAATATCACTCTTAACAATAGCGAAATGATGGCTTGTCTAATGATGGTTAGTGGCTTAACTACTTCAAACTTGAGGGTGAATAATAAATACTTGGACAATCTTACTCTGAATAATAACGAAATGATGGCTGGTCCCACGATGGTTAGTGGCTTAACTACTTCAAACTTGAGGGTGAATAATAAATACTTGGACAATATCACTCTTAACAATAGCGAAATGATGGCTAGTCTAACGGTGGTTTGTGTCTTAACATTAACATCTCTACCTGAGTGTGTACAAATGATACTCTCACAATATTACTTTATAATAATAAAAAGGCGGATTTCAACCTTAGTGAACAAATATACAAACAATTGGTTTTTAGCAATAATTTTTTATTATTGTTATCATTGCTTTGACTGATGGAATGACTTTTTAAATTGGTGCATAATCAATCTCGTCTTTTCGTCTCATTAAACTAATGCAAAGCGAAACAGGACTAAAACACGATGTGAAAATTTAAAAGGACTCTGTTTCTACATTTTTTTATCAACAAACCTTATGCGTTAAGGTGACTTACTGTCAACCTGTAAATCTAAACGAGCTTGACTTTATTTATTGATACCTTAGTAAGGTTTATCAATATAAAAAATCAATATAACAACTTTTTGCGTATTTATTATTTTTAACAATGTTACACGTACCGTTACAGGTCTTCTCTTCCCGAACACCTATGCCCAGGAGGAGCTGATGAGGGACTTTTACTCCAACTACAAAATTGATCCCAGAGAGGTTAGGACTTAGGTTTTTGTTCTTCTCAATAACAGCCCAGACTAGAATGTATCAAAAGAGCTCTATTTTTTGTTTGATTTTTTGCACAAAGACTAGACTAGAATGTATCAGTAGAGCTCTATTTTTGTTTGATTTTTTGCACAAAGACTAGACTAGATTGTATCAGTAGAGCTCTATTTTTGTTTGATTTTTTGCACAAAGACTAGACTAGAATGTATCAGTAGAGCTCTATTTTTGTTTGATTTTTTTGCACAAAGACTAGACTAGAATGTATCAGTAGAGCTCTATTTTTGTTTGATTTTTGCACAAAGACTAGACTAGAATGTATCAGTAGAGCTCTATTTTTGTTTGATTTTTTGCACAAAGACTAGACTAGAATGTATCAGTAAAGCTCTATTTTGTTTGATTTTTGCACAAAGACTAGACTAGAATGTATCAGTAAAGCTCTATTTTGTTTGATTTTTGCACAAAGACTAGACTAGAATGTATCGGTAAAGCTATATTTTTGTTTGATTTTTGAACAAAGACTAGACTAGAATGTATCAGTAGATTTCTATTTTTGTTTGATTTTTGCACAAAGACTAGACTAGAATGTATCAGTAGAGCTCTATTTTTGTTTGATTTTTTGCACAAAGACTAGACTAGAATGTATCAGTAGAGCTCTATTTTTGTTTGATTTTTTGCACAAAGACTAGACTAGAATGTATCAGTAGAGCTCTATTTTTGTTTGATTTTTTGCACAAAGACTAGACTAGAATGTATCAGTAGAGTTCTATTTTTGTTTGATTTTTGCACAGAGTCTAGACTAGAATGTATCAGTTTAGCTCTATTTTGTTTGATTTTTTTGCACAAAGACTAGACTAGAATGTATCAGTAGAGCTATATTTTTGTTTGATTTTTTGCACAAAGATTAGACTAGAATGTATCAGTAGAGCTCTATTTTTGTTTGATTTTTTGCACAAAGACTAGACTAGAATGTATCAGTAGAGCTCTACTTTTGTTTGATTTTTTGCACAAAGACTAGACTAGAATGTATCAGTAGAGCTCTATTTTTGTTTGATTTTTTGCACAAAGACTAGACTAGAATGTATCAGTAGAGCTCTATTTTTGTTTGATTTTTTGCACAAAGACTAGACTAGAATGTATCAGTAGAGCTCTATTTTTGTTTGATTTTTTGCACAAAGACTAGACTAGAATGTATTAGTAGAGCTCTATTCTGTTTGTAATTTTCCAAAAGAGGTTGGTAAGCTTTAAGTGAAATGGACCGAAACATGAGATTAAAACCCTCGACTTGTAGATGTATCGTCACCAGATGGCCTAGCCAGTCAAAAAAGCATGGTTTAGATCTAAACTTCTAGACCTCCACGCTCCTTTCCTAGACTAGAAGTTAGTTCCACGCTTTGATACGCGAAGTTAAAAAGAACTGCAGGTTTGATTCTTTAGTCTAGAATCCGTATGTTTACATTTTGAGTTACCAAATTAGTTAAAAATTAGTTGAGATCCCGTACATTTAATGGAAATATCATTTCGTGAAATGATGTTTCAAGAGCATGGTCTCATTCAGTGTGCTGAAAATAATCCGGCATAGGACGCAAAACAAACAGTTTAAAATATTGTAAAAACTATGCCCGTTGAGTTTTTGTTGTGTAGATACAGTCGGTATCTACCCTCATCCATAGACTCATCCGCAGAGCTTGTGTTTCGCCCCATACGGGCTCGTCAGTACTGCAGTGAGATTAAAGTGGGATTCGAACAAGAGACCTGCTGCTTGCAAGGCAAACGCTATACCAACTGAGCTATCCGGTTTGGTGATTGAGTGGCGCGGCGAGTTGTGTGTATCTTTCCGCCAGAGTTTGCAGAGACAGAGGAATACCATCAAATAGTGTTTAATGAGTATGATCTTATACTGACAGCATTCCAGAATCAGTAATCGAATGAGCATAGTCCATAAAAAATGCGCAGACGGACAGCAGCTGTTAAGTAAAAAAGTTAAAAAGATTAGGCCTGGGTCCTGAGAATCGGAAACCAAATGAGTACCGTGGAACGTTTCGGGGCTGGACAACCAATACGTCAAGAAGATTTGCATAAGTCTAGTATTGCAGTGCATATACACTTTTTCAATTTCTTCTAAATCCGGGACGAGAAACCAAATGAGTATGTAGATTGATACAATTACAGTAGCGAACAATCAACATTTTAAAACGTGCGACCCATGTTAGGAATACAGTGCATATATGCATTTTTGATATTATAAATCTATAAACTTGTCTTCATTAGCATAATTATTATAGACCTAGATCTAGATAGCCACAATATTCAAGAACGTTAGGTCTATAATGGATGTCTAGATCTAGATAGGCATTTGGTCTCTTTTAGGCACACCTACTCAATTACTAAGGACCCTAGCGGATGCAAACTTTAATGCGCAATTTATAAAGATATTAATTATGAAAGAAGGAGAAAAACGCACAGCTAGGCAACTAAGGGAGTGGATAAAGATAACACAACTAAAGATCATAAAAGTGCATATAAACGTTTCGCCTTTATTGGTTCCATCAGACCAAATAAGGTATGGTATGGATGGCATGGAACAAATTTATTGAATGATAGAATTGAAGCTTCATTCAGTTAATACAATTATAAATAAATGGGCATCTAAATAGGCGCAAAAGTATAGAACATTCGGTCTTAACTGGAAATAAAGTTTGTGAAAGAAGTAGAGTTAGAAAAAAAAACCTATTTAGATTGTCTAAACAGATCGGAAACCAAAAAGACGGGAGAAATTTATACTTTTTAAAGCTGCCTGAACAAAGATATGAGTGGCGTGCCTTGATTATCTATGTCTTCTCTAAACCGGGTACTTGGTGAATTAATCATATTAACAAATCCATATCTATAAAGCAATGTTGGGACGAGCTTCAGGTACATACAGCATGCATTACATGAAATCACAACCTAACTTAACTATAGCCCTATAGCCTAACTATGCCCACCTACACCATCACCAGATCAAATACTTCGAGTGCCACGGGACTGGAACCCCCGCCGGTGACCCCAACGAGATGCGCGCTATCTGTAGCGTGATGTGCGCGGACAGGAAAGAGCCGCTGCTGATCGGCTCCACCAAGACCAACATGGGGCACGGCGAGGTCGCCTCGGGTAGGTCACCGTCTTGGGTGTTGTTGTTTTGTTTTTGTTCCCCCCCCCCTAAAATGTCTCTCTGTCAGCACATTACCGGCTGCCATAATGTCGACCAGATTTACTATTTTTCTGCCACAACCACATTTAATTCTATCCTCCCTTCAATGTTCAATAGTTTTTTTCTAAATTGTGCTCTGCTATAATGCATCCAGCCTACAGTTTCTCAGTTCAAAGCATAGTAGATTGCTAAGGCTGTTGGTATGAAATGCTTTAAAAAAGAATTTAATGGATTTTTGCTCATTAAAGTCAAGCTCATAATATACCTGCATTTTAAAATGAAGATAACTGAATTCTACATTTTAAAGTGAAGCTCATTGAATGTCTACATTTTTAAGCGAAGATCATTGAATTATACATTTTTAAGTGAAGATCATTGAGTACCTGCTCTTTGGAGTGAAGGTCATTGAATGTCTACATTTTTAAGCGAAGATAATTGAATTATACATTTTAAAGTGAAGCTCATTGAATGTCTGCGTTTTAAAGTGCAGTTCATTGAATGTCTGCGTTTTAAAGTGAAGCTCATTGAATTATACATTTTAAAGTGAAGTTCATTGAGTACCTGCTCTTTGGAGTGAAGTTCATTGAATGTCTGTGTTTTAAAGTGAAGTTCATTGAGTATCTGCTCTTTGGAGTGAAGCTCATTGAATGTCTGCGTTTTAAAGTGCAGTTCATTGAATGTCTGCATTTCAAAGTAAAACTTATTGAGTGTTTGCTCTTTGGAGTAAAGCTCATTGAATGTCTGCGTTTTAAAAGGCAGCTCATTGAATGTCTGCATTTTAGAGTGAAGCTCTTGGAATGTCTGCATTTTAAAGTGAAGATTGAATGTCTGCGTTTTAAAGTGAAGATTGAATGTCGGCGTTTTAAAGTGAAGATTGAATATCTGCGTTTTAAAGTGCAGCTCATTGGATGTCTGCATTTTAAAGTGAAGCTCGTTAAATGTCTGCATTTTAAAGTGAAGCTCGTTGAATGTCTGCATTTTAAAGTGAAGTTTATTGAATATCCGCCTTTTGGAGTTAAGCTCATTAATTGTCTGTATTTTAAAGTAAAATTCTTTGAATATCTGCATTTTAAAGTGAAGCTCATTGAATGTCTGATTTTAAAGTGAATGAATCATTAAATCTCTGCGTTTTGAAGTGAAGTTCACTGAATGCTTGCTGTTTGTCCACCACAGGTTTCTCGTCCATGACCAAGGTATTGGTTGCGATGCACACTCGCCTGATCCCCCCTAACCTCCACTTCCAGACCCCGAACCCTAAGATCCCTGGCCTGTTTGACGGGCGGCTCAAGGTCGTCACTGAGACCACACCCTGGGATGGGGGAATGGTCGCATTAAATTCGTTTGGCATGGGCGGAACAAACGCCCATATAGTGCTCAGGTGAGATTTTTAGTTGGAAGATGTTGATTAGCGTCCAATGTAAGTACTATTATGATATAATGTGGGCGGTTTTAAAGAATTTGGAATTTCTACCGCTCAGAAACAGTGCCGAGACCGTTCATATAATATTGATAAAATTTCAACCAAAGGTGGCAGTTAACCATTTTTCGTTAGAGTGAACTCAATGTTTCTGACACTTAATGCAGAACATGCCCCAGTTTTCATTTCAACAAAGGCAAAATTTGTATTCTCTTTATTCTCTATCTAAAATAATATACTATACAATTTTATTGCCCTCGTATAATGTACAGGGTATTTCTTATACATTGTACAGACGTTGTCTAAAATGTACCAATGTTTGTTTTTTGGGCCTGATTAAAAATTCAACCTGCTTTCCTCACATTATTCAGATCGTACGACGAGAAGAAGGCCGAGCCACACCCGGCCAGTGGGAAAGCCCGATTGTTCACTTACTCGGCGCGCACTGAGGACGGCCTCAAGAAGATCCTGGAAGAGGCGCACCAGCACGCAGAGAACGTGGAGTTCCACGCCCTGTGCCAGCAGTCGGCCAACTCTGCGCCTGGTAGCATGCCCTACAGGGGCGCAACGCTGCTCAACGCTGAGGCAGACTATATGGAGATTCAGGTAGGTGGCCAGTGGTGATATAAGTCAGGGAATGATGATGGTTTTGTTGTTGTTTTTGTTCATTTTGTTGCTGTTGTTAGTGGTGGTGGCTGTGGTGGTGATGGTGGTGGTGGTGATGGTGGTGGTGGTGGTGGTGGTGGTGGTGGTGGTGGTGATGGTGGTGGTGGTGGTGATGGTGATGATGATGATGATGATGATGATGATGATGATGATGATGATGATGATGATGATGATGATGATGATGATGATGATGATGATGATGATGATGATGATGATGATGATGATGGTGGTGATGATGATCATGATCATGGGGAATATGGTGATTATTATCAACCTAATACAACCAGTATGCTCGTTAACTGAAAATAGGTATGTTGATAGTAACAATTCTTATTACAGCATTACTGAGGTTTGGAATCCTACTTCAAATTATTAGTTTGAATAATAAGGAACGCGAAAATATAACGAACATATATCACAGTAATTTCTCTCCATCTATCTCTATCTTAATATATTCCATTACACGCTCCTTCTCTCCCCCCCCCTCCCCCAGAAATTCCCCGACCAATCTTGGAATCACATTTATTCCTCGCTCCTTCTCTCTCCCCCAGAAATGTCTCACCAATCTTAGAATCACAATATTATTCCACGCTCCTTCTCTCTCTCTCCCAGAAATGTCTCACCAATCTTAGAATCACAATATTATTCCTCGCTCCTTCTCTCTCCCCCAGAAATGTCTCACCAATCTTAGAATCACAATATTATTCCTCGCTCCTTCTCTCTCCCCCAGAAATGTCTCACCAATCTTAGAATCACAATATTATTCCACGCTCCTTCTCTCTCTCCCAGAAATGTTCCAGCAAGGCCCGCGAGGTCTGGTTCGTCTACTCCGGTATGGGCAGCCAGTGGGTCGGCATGGGCCGCAGTCTGATGGCCCTGGATGTCTTCAGACAGTCCATAGTGGAGTGTAGCAAAGCTCTAGAACCGTTCGGCGTGGATCTGATCAACTTGATCATGAACGGCGACGAAAACAGTCTCAAGGCCATCGTTCCTCCGTTTGTTTGCATTGCGGCAGTGCAGGTAAGGCCCCACCTTGTTACTCGTTACTTGTTACTCGTTACTTGTTACTTGTTACGGCTTTGTTATATCCACTGCAGGATGTAGCCCTCCGAATCACATCTAGATCTCTGTCTCTATCTCTAGCTGCTCTGCTCCATAGCACCCCCTTTTCTCACAAGTGAGCCCTACCTTCACAAAGTGAGTCGTACCTTCCCAAAGGCAGGCCTGTCGTAGATAGTAGTAAACTAATAAGATTTAGGAGTGTAGTGGTCTAGGGCTATAAACCATGCACTGTTTGAGTGGCAAAGCGATTCAGTGCTGATTCATTTACAAATCGAGGGTTCTAAATCTCACAAAGCGCAATCATTGTTCTGTCCTTTTTACTGAAAGACAACGTTTAACTACTGTGGAAACATACTTAAACAACTCCAAATCTACTTAGATAGTAGTACTATCGTCTGGTTACACCTTTACAAAGTGAGTACTACCATCACAAAGTTAAACATACCTTGGACAGTAGTACTATTGTATGGCTACACGTTCACAAAGTGAGTCATACCTTGGATAGTAATACTATCGTATGCATATACCTTCATAAAGTAATTCCTTACAAAATGAGTCCTACTTTACAAAGTGAGCCCTACCTTCACAAAGAGAGACCTACCTTAGATAGTAGCAAATAAATCAGATTTAGGGGCGCAGTGAGTGGTCTAGTGGTATATACCATGAACTCTTTGAGAGGCAAAGCGATTCAGAACTGCTGGATCTTAAAATCTTGAGATACTAAAATCATTATTTCTTTTTTTAGAGCTGTGTGACGATATAGATAAAAACTAGTAAGAAAAGATTCGCCTTTATTATCTGCAACTCTCTCCACGCGCTCAATTATTTGAATGTTGTAATGAAACCAAAATAGAAATGTGCGCACTGTTTTAAACTATAATTATGCTTAAATTGAGAACCTATTTCGCGCCAAAAATGGATATGCGGTCTTTTAAAAGAAAACTCCAGATCACATAAGGAAATTGTTCTTGTGGGCACACATAAATTTGGATCAATAAGACAATATATTATAAATACATAATATCAGAGAATGGACAAATGAATATTTTACGTAAATGTGTAAGCGTAAGACTTTTGAAATTATACACTGTCAGACATACAAGGTTATTATATAGAAAACATTTACCTTTAGGCATATTCAAGAATACACATACCCCTACAAACTACTTTGTATCTGTCCAACAAATAACATACTTATAATAATCGTCTGTGGTAAATAACTCAAGTAGATTTTATTTATGGACACATTTTT
>RQTK01000617.1:250277-268016 GCA_003991915.1 Elysia chlorotica | reverse complement strand
TCTGTCTGTCTGTCTGTCTCTCTATCTCTCTCTCTTTCTCTCTCTCTCTCTCTCTCTCTCTCTCTCTCTCTCTCCCTCTCCCCCTCTCCCCCCCCCTTGCCAGATCGGACTGACCGACCTGCTGTTCAGTATGGGTGTGAAGCCAGACGGGCTGGTGGGACACTCCCTGGGGGAAGGTTCCTGTGCCTACGCCGACGGCTGCCTGACCAGGGCGGAGACCGTGATATCCGCCTACTTCAGGGGTCAGTGTGTAGTGGACAGCAACGTCGCGCCGGGCAAAATGGCTGCAGTTGGTACGTATATATAATTATATAGTGGTCAAGAGAGATTAGTGGGTCAAATTCGGATGTTACGATAGTTCTGGGTAACCGAGGAGGTGTCAAACAGAGAAAGAGAGAGAGAGAGAGAGAGAGAGAGAGAGAGAGAGAGAGAGAGGAGACAGACTTGAGTTGTTGAGTTTGTTTAACGTCCAACATCAGCACTATATAGGCTCTATTGTTGACGGGACCCAAGATTGACGTCTGACAATTTTATATGCTGCCACACACAAGACTGGGCGGGGATGCATTGACTTCTGCCCTAGCCGGTCATATTAAAGAGAGAGATAGATATGGAGAGTGGGAGAGAAAAATGTAGCAAGATTGAGATAGGTGGAGGGATAGTACGATGGAGAGGTAGAAAAGAGTGAGAGAGTGAGATCGAGAAAATGTACCTTTCCGCAAGATATAGGAATTGGGTGTAATGATAATGATGTACTGGTATAATTTTCCAGGTGTTAATAAAGATAACACAATGCAAAGGGGGCTAGGACTTGTAAATACAGCGTCGTGGGAGCTGGCAACTCTATGTAGACCTTCTTACTCTTAGCTTGTGTCTTAAGGCTGTTGAGTTGTACATTTGGTTTAAAGCACTATATAGGCTATGCTGTGGACGAGCCCCAAGTCTGACGTCTGACAATTTTATGCATTGCCACACACAAGACAGGGCGTAGATACCATGACTCCTGTCTCAGCCGGTCACATTAAACTGACACCGAGCCAAACAGTAGGGATCGAAACCGTCAGGGCTCGAACACAGACTTTTTGCATCGGAAGCCGATATTCTACCCCAGCGCTTGTATTTACAAGTCTTAGCCTTTACTATTTGCATTATGTGATCTTTGTTGACACCTAGTACATTATAAACTATGAATGAACTCCCCCACCCCCCCCCCCCCAAAAAAAAAAAAACAAAAAAAAAAAAACAAAAAATACCAACAAAAAAAACAAACAAAAAAACAAAGACACAAAAAACAAAGAGAAACAACAAACTAAAAACAACATCAACAAAACAAACAAAATTACCAAAAAAAAAACCCACAAAAAACACAAAAAGTGGTACATACGAAGCTGTGTTGATGCTTACATTGTCCTCTCCATCCAGGCCTAAGCTGGGAGGAAGCCAAGGAGCAATGTCCGCCTGGAGTGGTTGCCGCGTGTCATAACTCTGCCGATAGCGTGACCATTTCTGGTGGGGCAAAGGAGATGACCCAGTTCATGGAAGAGCTCTCAGCCAGAGGCGTCTTCGTGAAAGAGGTCAACAGCAACAATGTGTCCTACCATTCACAGCACATGGAACCCGTGTCGGCCAAGCTAAAGGCTGCCTTAGATACGGTAAGGTATTATTGGGCAGTTTTTAGAGAGTTTTTTTTGTTTTTTTGTTTGTTGTATAGCGTCTAAATTAAGCACATAAAAGGTTAACGTTTGATTATTTTACATGCTGTTGCCGTATAGGATCCGCAGGGGAAACCTAGGAGACGTTAAACCCGGAGAGAGGGAGAGAATTCTCTCCGTCCCTCTATAGAGAATTTTACGTGCTGCCACATAGTATCAGTCTGTTGAAACCATGACTCATGTCTCAGTCAGTCACGTGATACTGACACGGACCAAATCAGAAGGGGACAAAATCAGACAAATACATTTCTGATCGATTAAGTTTGCGTTTAAGCAGAAAACCCAAGAAGAAAGACACTTAGTATACAATGTTGTGTCCTCTTTACAATTTTTGCTTTCTTTTCTCTCTCTTTCTCTGCCTCTCTCTCTCTCTCTCTCTCTCTCTCTCTCTCTCTCTCTCTCTCTCTCTCTCTCTTTCTCTCTCTCTCTCTCTCTCTCTCTCTCTCTCTCTCTCTCTCTCTCTCTCTCTCTCTTTCTCTCTTATTTTTCCTGCTTCCTTTCTCTGTCTTTCTCATTGACTCTCTCTATCTCGACGCTCTTTTCCTATCTTGTCGCCTGTCACAAACACTTTTAGCCTCTTTTGTTCACTCCAAAGTTAAAAATCAAACTAATCCTCCTGTTTTGCCCTCAGCACGTAAAATCCCACAAAGCCCGGAGCGCGAAGTGGGTATCCACCTCTGTTCCAGAGGAGTTGTGGGATTCCCCGATCGCTCAGTACGCCAAAGGGGACTACCAGGCTAACAATTTGAGATCCCCGGTGCTTTTCTACGAGGGATTACAAAAGGTGCGCACTTTCGGATAATGTTTCCTTTTCTTTAATCAAATTTTGAATTTGCCCCAATCTAAGAGAAACGTTATTGAAACTTTGAGATTTTGCATTTGTATTCATAAATCTTCTCGGCGTATTATCGTTGAATAATATTGACTAAGCCTGATCAGTAACGTAAATAATTTTTTTTGTGTGAACAAAACAACATATGTGTGTCACAACCTACCACCCTACCAATAGTAACCTTGTGAACGGGAGAGGGCGCTACTGTCATAGAATACCACGAAGAACCATTTTATATATATTCCAAGGTCAGCTACATTGTAAATATCCTAAGAAGAGAACATAAAAATCGTAGGTTAATAATTTTGTTTCATTTTGTTTGTAATGATTTTATATAAAAACGCATGAAGAGACCAGTAATAAACACATAAAATGACCATACAAACATACAATTACCAGTACATAAAACGTAAGTCTCATCCCATCCAGGTTCTCAAGAAAGCTATCCAGCCGTTTATTGCATTTTGTTAGTCGATCTCATTTTATTCTGAATTTCACTGTTTAAGACCACATCACATCCTATCCTATCTGGTCCTACCCAGGTTCCCAAGACGGCGGTGGTGGTGGAGGTGGCCCCGATAGGCCTGCTGCAGTCGGTCATCAAGCGTGCCGTGGGTCCCGACTGTGTGAGCACGGGCCTTCAGAAGAGAAACCACGACAACAACCTGGAGTTCTTCTTCACGGCGATGGGAAAGTGAGCGGATGGTTGATTGATTAAGGGGAGGGTCATTAGCTCAGTTGATTAGTGTATAGGGAGGTTTAGGGTTGGCAACACCACAGGAGGCTGTTTTGGTTCGGTCGCTGGCTTTATGTATCTCCCAATCCTCTGTCTGTCTGTCTGTCTGTCTGTCTGTCTGTCTGTGTGTCTGTGTGTCTGTCTGTCTGTCTCTGTCTGTCTGTCTGTCTCTCTCTCTCTCTCTCTCTCTCTCTCTCTCTCTCTCTCTCTCTCTCTCTCTCTCTCTCTCTCTCTCTCTCTCTCTCTCTCTCTTTGTGTGTATATATTATATAGTTGAGCATGAAACATATATATACAACAATTCGTCACCTAAAAAAAAACAGTCTTATTTCATTAATTAATTTCTAAAAAATTAAAGTTTTCATTTATTAGTATTATTTTTATTCCA
Source organism: Elysia chlorotica (assembly GCA_003991915.1). NCBI lineage: Eukaryota > Metazoa > Mollusca > Gastropoda > Plakobranchidae > Elysia > Elysia chlorotica. Next base: position 264,348 of record RQTK01000617.1, on the reverse strand, counting down.
ATTTTTAAATAGAAATTAAACAAAATAAACTTGATCAAACGAAAAGCTAGTTACTAGTTGCTGGGATCTGACAAGCTCCACTCCTCGTCAAACCTCTACCCCCCCCCCCCCATTTCCCCGCTGCTCTCTCCCAGACTCTTTTCTCACGGAGTGGCCATGAACCCACTGGGCCTGTACCCGGATGTCCAGTTCCCAGTGTCCAGGGACACGCCCCTCATCTCCAGCCTGGTCGCGCAGGCCTGGGACCACTCCATCGACTGGGCTGTGCCCAGGCCCGAGGACTTTGAGTCCGGCTCTGGCGCTTCCTCTGCCGACACGACCTTCGAGATTGACGTCAGCGAGGACTCCCCGGACCACTACCTGGTACGCTGGTCTGGCCTGGGCTGGGTTTTGGGTTGGCGTGTTTTTGAGATAGTTTGGGAAAATGGTTTTGATTATATAGAAGACAGAATACATAATGCAGAATACAGGATGCAGAATACAAAATGCAGAAGACAGAATGCAGAAGACAAAACACATACCACAGAAGATAGAATACACAATACAGAAAGCAGAAGACGACATAAGACAGAAGACAGAATACAAAACACAGAGCACAGAAGAAAGAATACAGATACAGAATACAGAATACAGAATACAGAAGACAGAAGACAGAAAACAGAAGACAGAAGACAGAATACAGAATGCAGAAGAAAAATACAGAATACAAAGCACAGAATGCAGAAGACAGAACACAAAACTGAGAATATAGAATACAGAATAAAAAATAAAGAATACAAAATATATAATATATAGAATGCGTAAAACGTTATTCATCCCTCGATCTAAAATTGAAAATTCATTTTCCTTATACAACAGAAGCATTAGAAAATGTGAAGGGCGGTTTTAGGTAATGCTATTAGAACAAGACGTATGAAAGCTAAATTGCGGTTATTAAAAACCTGCTATTGAAACAAGTAATTTCTTTAAAGCTAATTTGTGATTATTGGAACAAAGCATTTCATCTATTCTATGTTGTGTTCATTTTATTTAAGCGACGCTTCGGTCGTTGGAAAACTGTTATTGGAAAAAGTCCTTTTTGTAATAAATCTTAATTTTGTTAATTAGGAACTGTTGGAACAAGTCATTCTATGAAAACGTAGGCGGTGGTTATTGATACGTTGTTTTTGTAAAATATCTTTTATCATCACATAATAAAAGGCTCTTAATAAAATGTGTGCTTTAAACATACATTATATTATTTACTGGGAAGCTTATTCATCTTGAAAATGATATTCGAACAATCCTTTGGAAGAAGATACGAACATAAATCAAAAGTCTCAAATCTATCTATTGGATATGAACAATAAAGCTTTAACTGGTACATTCAACGCTCTAATGAATATAGACAAATATATAGAAAATACAATGTCAAGCCAGCATACAACTCGTCGTAAGAATAATGCGAATATGAAGACGTCTGAAAAAAGAAGGAAAATTCGAAAATTTAGACGCCCTTTTGAAATTTTAGTAAAACTTCATTGCAAAATTATAGAAGTGAAGTACCAAAAACTCAAATTTACTATTAATTTCTTTATTCCTATGAACTACTAGGTGGTATCTTTCATACCTACTTTTGTATTGTAGATCTAAATTATGACAAATTCTTATAAAGGCGTGAATGCATCATAAGGTGTGTCAAAACGGTAAAAATAAAAAAATAAAACAGCTAAAATATGACTGAAACAGCACAGAAGTCATTATAGTTGATTTTTTAAATAGGCTTTAGTTAGACTTGTGACTAAATTGTATCCCTTGGCCCTGCCTCGGATCAGGTCTAAACTTGCGTCAAAATTTAATACCAATGAATTGGCCGTAGACTAAATTTAAATTTAAGACGTAAATTACGTCCGACTTTTAAGCGTACGCCTTCACATGAATACGGTCCTTGATGTTAAAAACCAATCCAAAACCCCAAAACCAAAATGTTTTTAAAACTTCCACCAGGTTGACCACCAAGTGGACGGACGGGCATTGTTCCCCGCCTGTGGATGTCTGGTCCTGGCGTGGCAGACTCTGGCCACTCTAAAGGGCTTGGACTATCAGCAGATGCCCGTGCGCTTGACCAACGTCCAGATTCGACAGGCCATGTTCCTGCCCACCTCGGGTTAGTTGGTTGGTTGGTTGGATGGGTGGTTGGGTGGGTGTGTTGTTGGGTGGTTGGGTGGTTGGGTGGTTGGGTGGTTGGGTGGTTTGTTTGCTGGTTAGTTGGGTGGGTGGGTGGTGGATTTTAGATACGTGGTTGGTTGGCTAGTTGGTTGATTATTTTTGTGGTTTGTTTGCTGGTTAGTTGTGTGGGTGGGTGGGTTCTGGGTAGGTGGGTGGTTGGTTCGCTGGTTCGTTGGCTGGTTGGTTAACTGGTTGGGTGGGTGGATGGTCGGCTGAAAACTTTATTGGGTGGATTTTTGGGTGGTGGGTGGGTGGTTTATTTGTTTGTTGGTTGGTTGGTTGTTTGGGTAGAAGGTTGGTTGATTGATTGATGGTTGATTTCCTAATGTCTAACATGAGCAACTTGGCTGTAACGTCTGACAATTGTAGGTGCTGCCAGAGAGAGAGAGAGAGAGAGAGAGAGAGAGAGAGAGAGAGAGAGAGAGAGAGAGAGAGAGAGAAAGAGAGAGATTGAAAAATGTGAGATAAAAAAGTTAAGGAAAAGAGATAGTGAGATACATACGTAAAAATAGAGGAAAAGAGGGATAAGCTTAGTTTACTGGCCTCAATAACATTTCTCTCCCTCCCCCTCTTTCTCTATACCCCACCCCTCTATCTCTCTCCCTCCCTCTCTCCCTCTCTCTCTCTCTCACGCTTGTTGTTCCCCCAGGCACCGCCACCATCAAGGTCAGCGTGATGCCCAAGACTGGAGAGTTCCAGGTGTGCGAGAACGAGAACGTTCTGGCCTCGGGTGTCATCACGTCACCGGAAGGACGTTGTCTGGAGACGGAGCAACACCTGCAGACAGAGTCTGTCCTAAAAGACAAGGTGGGATTTCAAAGTCTAGGCTTTATCGTAAAAGGGTGCCAAGACTGACGTCTGACAAAAATACTGCCATTAGGTTAGTTAGCTCTTCCGTTCTTAAAAGACACGGTGGAGTTTCAAAATCTAGGCTTTAACGTGAACGGGTACCAAGACTAACGTCTGTCAGCAATCATCATCCGGGTGCCATCTCCTTGCGAAGGTTGGCTGCAATGGCCCTCCATTGACATCTGTCCTGCGCAAGTCGTTGGCACTGCACCAGCGAGTAGCACGTCCATTCTGCGATGTTGTCATTCCATTTCGTTCTGGGGCGTCCCCGGCCTCTGCTTCCCTCCACTTCGCCGTTATAGAGATCTCTTATGACACTTTCATGACGCATGAGGTGTCCATAATATTGCAGCTTCCTATCTCTAATACACTGCCCTATTTCTCTTCTTATGTTCAATTTTTGTAACACTTCGTAGTTGGTCAATTTTTGTGGCCATGATATCTTCCCTATTCTCCTAAATGCATACATTTTGAAAGCTTCTATTTTGTTCATTTGTGCTTTACTAATCGACCATGTCTCTGACCCGTATAACAAGGTGGACCAGACAAACGTTTTGAGTAGCAATACTGACAGCAATACTGCTGGCATAATTATGATAAAAGGACGTAAGTGCCATTAGGTTGTTTATCTCTTCCGTCCTTAAAAGACAATGTGGGGTTTCAAGATCTAGGCAATATCGTGAACTTTAAGTTTCGTGTATCCATCGACTAATATACGAACAACACAGGTCGCCAAAGTTACTATGACCTTACAAAAAGGCCTCACAGAACTGTATTACAATTATTAGTAATCATTACTATTAAATAACGTCTGACAACAATACCGCCGTCATATCATAAAAGGACGTAAGTGCCATTAGGTTATTTAGCTTTTATGTCCTTTTATCATATCACGCCAGAATATTAGGCGTGCAGTCAAGCAAAGTGAGTGCAAAGAGAACAGGGCTTCTGTCTCAACTGGCTACGTACAGTGGACGGGCTAATGCCCTCTGCTGTGAGCTGCACTTTTGCGATATCTGTGAGCAAGCTAGCCCTAAAATTAACTGTTCGCTAAGATTGTTATGACTTCAATAGATTAATAAATCTGCCGCCGCCAGAATAATGCCATTTTTCCTCCTCTGTTTTTCATTCGCTTTAAATTAAACATATATATTCTCTTTTTAAATTATAATCACACCTATTTTAAGTTAACGGAATAAATGTTTTCCCTAAAAAATTATTTAAAGCAAAAATAGGGTATTTTAACATTGATTTTTCTAAAGAACATTTTCTCTCTTTGTGTGTATATATTATATATGAGGATGAAACATATATATACAACAATTCGTCACCTAAAAAAAAACAGTCTTATTTCATTAATTAATTTCTAAAAAATTAAAGTTTTCATTTATTAGTATTATTTTTATTCCAATTTTTAAATAGAAATTAAACAAAATAAACTTGATCAAACGAAAAGCTAGGTACTAGTTGCTGGGATCTGACAAGCTCCACTCCTCGTCAAACCTCTACCCCCCCCCCCCCCCCCCCCATTTCCCCGCTGCTCTCTCCCAGACTCTTTTCTCACGGAGTGGCCATGAACCCACTGGGCCTGTACCCGGATGTCCAGTTCCCAGTGTCCAGGGACACGCCCCTCATCTCCAGCCTGGTCGCGCAGGCCTGGGACCACTCCATCGACTGGGCTGTGCCCAGGCCCGAGGACTTTGAGTCCGGCTCTGGCGCTTCCTCTGCCGACACGACCTTCGAGATTGACGTCAGCGAGGACTCCCCGGACCACTACCTGGTACGCTGGTCTGGCCTGGGCTGGGTTTTGGGTTGGCGTGTTTTTGAGATAGTTTGGGAAAATGGTTTTTATTATATAGAAGACAGAATACATAATGCAGAATACAGGATGCAGAATACAAAATGCAGAAGACAGAATGCAGAAGACAAAACACATACCACAGAAGATAGAATACAAAATAAAGAATGCAAAAGACGACAGAAGACAGAATACAGAATACAAAACCCAGAACACAGAAGATAGAATACAGAATACAGAATACAGAATACAGAATACAGAATACAGAATACAGAATACAGAATACAAAACCCAGAACACAGAAGATAGAATACAGAATACAGAATACAGAATACAGAATACAGAATACAGAATACAGAATACAGAATACAGAAGACAGAATACAAAACACAGAACACAGAAGATAGAACACAGAAGATAGAACACAGAAGATAGAACACAGAAGATAGAACACAGAAGATAGAACACAGAAGATAGAACACAGAAGATAGAATACAGAAGACAGAAAACAGAATACAGAATACAGAATACAGAATACAGAATGCAGAAGAAAAATACAGAATACAGAGCACAGAATGCAGAAGACAGAACACAAAACTGAGAATACAGAATACAGAATAAAAAATTAAAAAATACAAAATATATAATATATAGATTTCGTAAAACTTTATTCATCCCTCGATCTAAAATTGAAAATTCATTTTCCTCATAGAACAGAAGCATTAGAAAATTTGAAGGGCGGTTTTAGGTAATGCTGTTAGAACAAGACGTATCAAAGCTAAGTTGTGGTTATTAAGAACCTGCTATTGAAACGCGTAATTTCTCTAAAGCTAAGTTGTGGTTATTAAGAACCTGCTATTGAAACGCGTAATTTCTCTAAAGCTAAGTTGTGGTTATTAAGAACCTGCTATTGAAACGCGTAATTTCTCTAAAGCTAAGTTGTGGTTATTAAGAACCTGCTATTGAAACGCGTAATTTCTCTAAAGCTAAGTTGTGGTTATTAAGAACCTGCTATTGAAACGCGTAATTTCTCTAAAGCTAAGTTGTGGTTATTAAGAACCTGCTATTGAAACGCGTAATTTCTCTAAAGCTAAGTTGTGGTTATTAAGAACCTGCTATTGAAACGCGTAATTTCTCTAAAGCTAAGTTGTGGTTATTAAGAACCTGCTATTGAAACGCGTAATTCCTCTAAAGCTAAGTTGTGGTTATTAAGAACCTGCTATTGAAACAAGTAATTTCTCTAAAGCTAAGTTGTGGTTATTGGAAAAAAACATCTTATCAATTCTATGTTGTGTTCATTTTATTTAAGCGACGCCTAGGTCGTTGGAAAACTGTTATTGGAAAAAAGTCCTTTTTTGTTTTATTAAACCTTAATTTTGCTAATTAGGAAACTGTTGGAACAAGTCATTCTTTAAAAATGTAGTCGGTGGTTATTGATACGTTGTTTTTGTAAACTAACTTTTATCATGAATTAATAAAAGGCTCTTAATAAAATGCGTGTTTTAAACATATTATTATTTACTACGACCCATATTGTAATTTGATCTTCAGTAAGAACGCCAAAGACATCAGTTAAAATCTTAGAGCTGCAAATACAATGTCAAGCTAGCATACAACTCGTCGTAAGAATAATGCGAATATGAAGACTTGGAGCCGTATTCATGAACGGTTGTAAACTAGGCCTAAAAACTGACGTAGTACAAAATTTTTAACGTAGACAAAGCCGGTATTCATGGCAAATTTGTATCGTAGACTAGCTACGTCTTAAAAAAAAGTAGGAAAGTTTGAAAAATGAAGTACCAAAAACTCAAATCTATTGCTCATTTCTTTATTCCTATGAACTGCTGGATGGAATCTTTCATTTGACCTACTTTTGTATTGTAGATCTAAATTAAGACAAATTATTATAAAGGCGTGAATGCATCATAAGGTGTGTCAAAACGGTAAAAATTAAAACATAAACCAGCTAAAATATGACTGAAACAGCACAGAAGTCATTATTTGATTTTTTAAATAGGCTTTAGTTAGACTTGTGACCAAATTTTATCCCTTGGCCCTGCCTCGGATCAGGTCTAAACTTGCGTCAAAATTTAGTACCGGTACTACGAAATTCCGATGAATTGGCTGTAGACTAAATTTAAATTTCAAACGTAAATTACGTCCGACTTTTAAGCGTACGCCTTCACATGAATACGGCCCTTGATGTTAAAAACCAATCCAAAACCCAAAAACCAAAATGTTTTTAAAACTTCCACCAGGTTGACCACCAAGTGGACGGACGGGCATTGTTCCCCGCCTGTGGATGTCTGGTCCTGGCGTGGCAGACTCTGGCCACTCTAAAGGGCTTGGACTATCAGCAGATGCCCGTGCGCTTGACCAACGTCCAGATTCGACAGGCCATGTTCCTGCCCACCTCGGGTTAGTTGGTTGGTTGGTTGGATGGGTGGTTGGGTGGGTGGGTTGTTGGTGTGTGGGGTAGGTGATTGGTTTTTGGATTCGTGGTTGGCTGTTTTTTTGGGTGGTTTGTTTGTTTGTTGGGTGGTTGGTTGGTTGGTTGGCTGGTCGGTTGGTTGTTAGTTTTTTAAGTGGATGGGTGGTTGGTTGTTTTTTAAGTGGCTGGGTGGTTGGCTTTTGGTTGGTTGATCAGCTGACTATTTTGTGGAGTGTTTGGTTGTGTGGTACTGGTAGGTGGGTGGGTGGTTTATTTATGTCTTTGTTGGTTGGTTAGTTGGTTGGGTGGTTGGCTGGTTGGTTAGATGATTAATTTGGATGTTGGTTATTTGTTTGATTGGTTCGTGGTTTGATTTCTTAACGCCCATTACCAGCAGCTTGGCTTGGCTCCAGCGCCTGACAATTGTAGGTGCTGCCATAGAGAGTGTGAGAGAGATTGAGAGAGAAAGAGTACGAGAGAGAGAGAAATAAAGGAAGAGAGAGTAAGAGGGAGTGAGGGAGAAATAGAGAGGAATAAAGGGATACGTTTAGATAGTTGACTGAAGAGTTCAATAACATCGCTCTCTCTCTCTCTCTCTCTCTCTCTCTCTCTCTCTCTCTCTCTCTCTCCCTCTCTCTCTCCCTCCCTCTCTCTCCCTCTCTCTCTCTCTCACGCTTGTTGTTCCCCCAGGCACCGCCACCATCAAGGTCAGCGTGATGCCCAAGACTGGAGAGTTCCAGGTGTGCGAGAACGAGAACGTTCTGGCCTCGGGTGTCATCACGTCACCGGAAGGACGTTGTCTGGAGACGGAGCAACACCTGCAGACAGAGTCTGTCCTAAAAGACAAGGTGGGTTTCAAAATCTTGGCTATATCGTGTACGGGTACCAAGACTGACGTCTGACAATAATACTGCCGTTATATCATAAAGGAACGTAAGTGCCATTAGGTTATTTAGCTCTTCGGTCCTTAAAAGACAAGGTGGGGTTTCAAGATCTAGGCTTTATCGTGAACGGGTACCAAGACTGACGTCTGACAATAATACTGCCGTTATATCATAAAGGAACGTAAGTGCCATTAGGTTATTTAGCTCTTCGGTCCTTAAAAAACAAGGGAATGTTTCAAGATCTAGGCTTTATCGTGAACGGTTACCAAGACTGACGTCTGACAATAATACTGCGTATACAAAAGGACGTAAGTGCCATTAGGTTATTTAGCTCTTCGGTCCTTAAAAAACAAGGGAATGTTTCAAGATCTAGGCTTTATCGTGAACGGTTACCAAGACTGACGTCTGACAATAATACTGCGTAATACGACAAAAGGACGTAAGTGTCATCAGGTTATTTAGCTCTTCCGTCCTTAAAAGACAATGTCGGGTTTCAAGATCTAGGCTTAATCGTGAACGGGTACCAAGACTAACGTCTGACAGCAATACTGCTGGCATAATTATGATAAAAGGACGTAAGTGCCATTATCTTATTTAGCTCTTTCGTCTTAAAAGACAATGTGGGGGTTCAAGATCTAGGCTATATCGTGAACTTTAAGTTCCGTGTATCCATCGACTGATATACGAACAACACAGGTCCCCAAAGTTACTATGACCTTACAAAAAGGCCTCACAGATCGGTATTACAATTATTAGTAATCATTACTATTAAATAACCTCTGACAACAATACCGCCGTCATATCATAAAAGGACGTAAGTGCCATTAGGTTATTTAGCTTTTACGTCCCTTTATCATATCACGCCAGAATATTAGGCGTGCAGTCAAACAAAGTGAGTGCAAAGAGAACAGGGCGTCTGTCTCAACCGGTTACGTACAGTGACCTAATAAAAGAGACGGGCTAATGCCTCTGCTGCGAGCTGCACTTTTGCGATATCTGTGAGCAAGCTAGCCCTCAAATTAATGTCTGCCGTCTCACTTCAATAGATTAATAAATCTGTCCCAAGCAGAATAATGCCATTTTTCTTCCTTTGCTTTTCATTCGCTTTAAATTAAAGCAAACATATATATTCTCTTTTTAAATTCTAATCACACCTATTTTAAGTTAACGGGATAAATATTTTCCTAAAAATGATGTAAAGCAAAAATAGGATATTTTAACATTGATTTTTCTAAAGAACATTTGGATTTTATGTAAGAGGGAACAAGAGAGATTGTACTAAGTATTAGTCAGTCTTGCGATTTGCTGTTTTTGTCACGTTCTTTACCTTTTGTGTATCCATCCATTAATTATACGGGCCATACTGTTCGCTAAGGTTGTTATGATCCAAACAGCTTGTATGTTTTATCGGGACCTAACAAATAGCACTCGTAGAAAGGTATTATAAGTATTACTAATTAGTATTGAATTAATGTTTTTTTTTAACAATATTAAAAGATAAGCGGTTTCAGCTAATAACCATGTTGCTTCAGACGTCGATGGGGGTACCACTTTTGTTTTACTTCTTCTTCTTCTTTTTCTTCTTCTTCTTCTTCTTCTTCTTCTTCTTCTTCTTCTTCTTCTTCTTCTTCTTCTTCTTCTTCTTCTTCTTCTTCTTCTTCTTCTTCTTCTTCTTCTTCTTCTTCTTCTTCCTCTTCTCCTCCTCCTCCTCCTCCTCCTCCTCCTCCTCCTCTTCCTCGTCTCTTCTCCTTCTTCTCCTCCTCCTCCTCCTCCTCTTCCTCCTCCTCCTCTTCCTCCTTCTTTTCCGGCGAACGTGGCCTTCAGATTTCTCTCTTTTGTAAGTTCTCCTGATGAGTTGGGGGGATTATTTCCTGGATAACATTTTCAATTGTTAACTAGATATTGTTTATTTATTTGCAGCCGGCGACCCAAGTTCTGACTAAAGACGAGGTCTACAGAGAGCTGATTGCCCGAGGTTACGAGTACGGGCATTGCTTCCAGGGCGTGCAGAGATCTGGTGTAGAAGGTAACACAGTTTCACAATGTAAATCTACCTGTCACGCTCTCCCCTGATCGAGGTAGAACATCGGCTTCCGATGCAAAAGGTCCGGGTTCGAATCCTGGCGATTTCGTATTCTACTGGTTGGGTCGTTGTCAAATTAATGTGACCGGCTGAGACAGGAGTCATGGCATCACCGCCCTGTCTCGTTTGTGGCAGCACATAAAATTGGACGTCAGTCTTGGGGTCCGTCCAATATTAATTATAGCCTAGCTTATACAGTGTTGATGTTGGACGTTAAACCAACTCGAACAACAACTCCTCCCGTTCGTCTTCTTAAATCATATTATCTAGCCCCAACTCCTATAGTCCACCCCTTCCGCCTGTTGTTACAACTCACGTGACTTATGATCCCCACTCCAGGTGAGGACTCTGACATTCTCTGGGACGGCCGCTGGATCAGCTACCTGGACGCCGTGCTCCAGATGATTCTTCTGGGAAACCCCGATGCTTCCCAGGCCCTACCAGTCATGCTGGAGACGGTCAACATCGACCCGACTGTACAACCGGCACCGCCCGCAGAGGAGAAAGATGCCCAGAGTAAGGCGCCTGGTTTGTGATGTCTTTCTGGTACTGTTGTGTTGGTGTTGTTGGTACGGTTGTTGTTATTGTTGTTGACACTGTTGTTGTTGTTGGTGTTGTTGTTGTTGTTGTTGTTGTTGTTGTTGTTGTTGTTTTTGCTACTGCTGTTGTTGTTGGCACTGTTGTTGCTGTTGTCTCCGTTGTGGTTATTGTTGTGGGCACTGTTGTTTTTGTTGTTGTTGTAATTATTGTTTTTGTTGTTGGCCCAGTTGTTGTGGTTGTTGTTGTTGTTGTTTTTCTTGTTGTTGTTGTTATTGTTTTTGCTACTGCTGTTGTTGATGGCACTGTTGTTGCTGTTGTCACCGTTGTGGTTATTGTTGTGGGCACTGTTGTTTTTGTTGTTAGTACTGTTTTTGTTGTTGGCATTGTTGTTGATGTTGTTGTCACTGTTGTTGATTTGTTGGTGTTGTTGTTGTTTTGTTGTTGTTGTTGTTGTTGTTGTTGTTGTGTGTTGGCACTGATGTTATTCTTGTTTACCAAATAAACCATAAGCTATGCGTCGCTCTAGAAAGACTTTGTTCCATCTGCTTTTTATATGCAATGGAGATAGACTGAACAAAGCAGTTTTGAGGTGATCAGTTATATTCTATTTATAGACTGAATAGACCAATCAACGCGTCGGCCTTGAGACAGACAGGAAACTCGCTCCAGCGGAGATAAGACCCTCACTTCCAGCTCTGCGCTGGCGGTCAACCTTAATTTGCCTTGTTTTTGCATAATTTGGCATAACTTGCTATAAAAAGTCATACTTTTGCGGGGACAGGTTTATTACTCTACCGGACGTCGTTCAGCAAACAAGTGAGAGTCTTATGACTCAAGGTAAGTATATCAATGTTATCGCGAAAGGTCCTGCGCGCGGCAAGAGCAGTACACTAATAGCGCGTCTACGTTTTGGGTCAGAGGAGGTGACGTATTGTTCATTTTACAGAACGTGGTCAGTGATCCCTATGAGACCTAATGAGATAGTGCGGGAGTAGCCTAGAAAGTGTCACTTGTTGCCTGAGCCTTCGAGATGGCAGTCGCCTTTCCAACCCCTCTTCCACAGTGTTACCAGACGTTCTTACTTTTCAATAGCTTATCTTGTGTTTAACTGGTAAACTCTTCTTGTTTTGACAGTGCATTACTTAAATTATCGGTAAGTAGGCATACGAACGCAATATTTAATTGAAGAAACCAGTTTTTTTTACTGTTTTCGAAATGACTAGATTGTAACCTGATTTTCCCTTGCCAGCAATCCCAGGCCATTACGACAAAGTTCTAGGCATCATTGCCGCCGGCGGAGTGGAGATGCGAGGTCTGCACACTACCAGAGTCTCCCGTCGTTTGACGCACGACCCGCCCTTTATTGGGGACTTCGCCTTCCACCCCTTCAAAGACGTCCAGCCCGGGGAACCTACGGCGCCCTACGTGCCCCAGAAACTGAAGGACTACGCCGATGCCATTATGGAACTGTCTCGGCAGGTCAGGATATATTGTTGTTTTTTTCTGAAACAATGGCTTTAAATAACAACACACTTTTGATAATGTGCGCTTTACGTGTATCTTTAAGAACTTTTCCGCGTGTGAAATTATAGTAATTCATGTACTTGTTATTCTAATGGTTGACGAGTTATATCCAATTTAAAAAAACAATCTGATTATGGCCTGAGTTTTTATTCAATGTTGTATCTCCCTCTCTGTCCTCTCTCTCTCTCTCTCTCTCTCTCTCTCTCTCTCTCTCTCTCTCTCTCTCTCTCTCTCTCTCTCTCTCTCTCTCTCTCTCTCTCTCTCTCTCTCTCTCTCTCTCTCTCTCTCTCTCTCCCTCTCTCTCACTGATTATGGCCTGAGTTTTTATTCAATGTTTCTCTCTCTCCCTCTCTCTCTCTCTCTCCCTCTCTCTCTCACTCTCTCCCCCCACCCCCCCCTTTAACATAGCTATGTTCATCCTTCTTTGTTCTTAAAGAACTTGAGAATCTGGTGTTTAGGTAAAATACAGATTAGCATTTTAAAAACGAGCAGGTAGACATTTCTGAACAATCATTCTGAATATCACGTTGTTTTTTAACTCAATAAACGTGCACCAGCTGGCTCTCCTTTGGTTGGAGCAAGACGAGTACCACCTTATGCCGAACAGGGAATGTCTGATGAAATTCAAGGAGTATCAAAACAAAGCGATAAAGAAAACTCCAGCCTCCGACAGCCACTCAGCCGTCAACGCTCTTTTGGATTCGATTATCAGCCAGAAGAATGGACATCATATTCCAGAGTAAGAATAACCTTATTATATTGACTAGAGTCTGTAATAAATATGACAGCCTATTCCGGAGTAAGTATAACCTTATTATATTGACTAGAGTCTGTAATAAATAATTTGCTAATGCCGTGTTCAATTCAACTTTTTGACAGAACAATGGACACCCTTTTTCCGGAGTAAGTATAACCTTATTTTATTGACTAGGGTCTGTAATAAATAATTTGCTAATGCCGTGTTCAATTCAACTTTTTAACAGAACAATGGAAACCCTTTTCCAGAGTAGGTATAACCTTATTTTATTGACTATTATAAAAAATTTGCTAACGCTGTTTGCAATTCAACTTTTTAGGACACTCGAATCTAGAGTAGGTATAAACTTAATTTTATTAACTACAATAAGTTATAGACGTCCATGTCCTGTTTCTTATAGTATTACCACACAACTACATGTCAGTCCAAGAAATGAGTATGTGATTGATATAACCGTATTAACCTCCGTCAGTTTTTGTAAAAGAGCAGTTGGCGTGTTTTATGGTGGAATTGTCTCAGGACTACACTTAGATTGAGTTCACGTAGGTGATTCCTTGTTTTGCCATTTATGCGTACCAGATTTATAAAACCTACCATGATGACCATATGAACATTTGTTGGCTTTTGCTTTGTCTTTTAAACTGACCTAGTATGTTCCGAACATAAATACTAGTGTTCCAATCAGAACATAAAGTTGCCTTCTTGAGTAATGTGTTGGTTGACTTCTCGCGGTTTGACCGTCTTTTTCTTTAGTTGTTAGTTTCTCTGATACAGTGTTGTCAGCAGGAATATTATGGGAACATATTCTACATCCATTAGGTATTCTTAGAAACCCGTCTTCTCGTAGTTTCTCTGGATACACCACTAGAGCTGAATCTAGATCCACCAGATTTTCTTAAGTAATGTGGTAGGCCTAACTAGATTGAATTAAAACATAAGTTTATGACGTGACTGACTTCACAGTTCCCCTTTTGACTTGCATCTAAAACGCAAAAAA
>RQTK01000617.1:240882-249988 GCA_003991915.1 Elysia chlorotica | reverse complement strand
TTTTGTTGTTTTTTTTACTTTTGTTTTTTAATTTATTTATTTATTTATTTGTTTATTTTTTTATTTATCTATAAAATTTTAAGAAAAACTCTATTTACAAGTATGAATAAATCAATATTATTCGCGGTGGTCCTGATTACTGTCAATAATTTCAATAAATAAACTCATATATAAACATAATCTTTATAAAATGGCCTACAACTGCACAACACATATGCCTACAAAAATGAGACCGGAAAGTTAAAAGAAACTTTAAAAAAAACACACTTGACGAGCCAGATATTTGTGAAACATTAAAAGAAAGAAAAACAATGTTTCCTTCAGATAGAATAATCTTGTCTTGGTGGAAAAGCCAAAAGCCAAAAAAAAATTAAAAAAAATATTAATAAATTTCACCAACCTTACAAAAAGACGTGGATCTCTATAATTGAATTACATTGTACCCGTACTGTCAGCCCAAGCTGTTGCGGCCTGCACAGTCCTAGCATTTTCAGTTTAGCGGCCGATTCTCACAAAGGTGGTCAGAAGTGTCCAAAGGTGATCAGAAGTGCCCAAAGGTGACTAGAAGTGTCCAAAGGTGATCAGAAGTGTCCAAAGGTGGTTAGAAGTGTCCAAAGGTGACTAGAAGTGTCCAAAGGTGATCAGAAGTGTCCAAAGGTGGTCAGAAGTGTCCAAAGGATATCAGAAGTGTCCAAAAGTGATCAGAAGTGTCCAAAGGTGGTAAAAAGTGTCCAACGGTGGTCAGAAGTGTCCAAAGGTGATCAGAAGTGTCCAAAGGTGGTTAGAAGTGTCCAAAAGTGGTCAGAAGTGTCCAAAGGTGGTTAGAAGTGTCCTAAAGTGGTCAGAAGTGTCCAAAGGTGGTTAGAAGTGTCCTAAAGTGGTCAGAAGTGACCAAAGGTGGTCAGAAGTGTCCAAAGGTGGTTAGAAGTGCCCAAAGGTGGTTAGAAGTGTCCAAAGGTGGTTAGAAGTGTCCAATCCGTACTGTCAGCCCAAGGTGTTGCGGCCTGCACAGTCCTAGCATTTTCAGTTTAGCGGCCGATTCTCACAAAGGTGGTCAGAAGTGTCCAAAGGAGGTCAGAAGTGTCCAAAGGTGACTAGAAGTGTCCAAAGGTGATCAGAAGTGTCCAAAGGTGGTCAGAAGTGTCCAAAGGTGGCCAGAAGTGTCCAAAGGTGGTAAAAAGTGTCCAAAGGTGGTCAGAAGTGTCCAAAGGTGGTCAGAAGTGTCCAAAGGTGGCCAGAAGTGTCCAAAGGTGGTCAGAAGTGTCCAAAGGTGGTCAGAAGTGTCCAAAGGTGACTAGAAGTGTCCAAAGGTGGCCAGAAGTGTCCAAAGGTGATCAGAAGTGTCCAAAGGTGATCAGAAGTGTCCAAAGGTGGTCAGAAGTGTCCAAAGGTGATCAGAAGTGTCCAAATGTGATCAGAAGTGTCCAAAGGTGATCAGAAGTGTCCAAAGGTGGTCAGAAGTGTCCAAAGGTGATCAGAAGTGTCCAAAGGTGATCAGAAGTGTCCATAGGTGATCAGAAGTGTCCAAAGGTGATCAGAAGTGTCCAAAGGTGGTCAGAAGTGTCCATAGGTGATCAGAAGTGTCCAAAGGTGGTTAGAAGTGTCCAAAAGTGATCAGAAGTGCCCAAAGGTGGTCAGAAGTGTCCAAAGGTGATCAGAAGTGTCCAAAGGTGATCATATGTGTCCATAGGTGATCAGAACTGTCCAAAGGTGATCAAAAGTGTCCAAAGGTGGTCAGAAGTGTCCAAAGGTGGCCAGAAGTGTCCAAAGGTGGTCAGAAGTGTCCAAAGGTGATCAGAAGTGTCCAAAGGTGATCAGAAGTGGTCACAGGTGGTCAGAAGTGTCCAAAGGTGGTTAGAAGTGTCCAAAGGTGATCAGAAGTGGTCACAGGTGATCAGAAGTGTCCATAGGTGATCAGAAGTGTCTAAAGGTGATCAGAAGTGACCAAAGGTGGTCAGAAGTGTCCAAAGGTGGCCAGAAGTGTCCAAAGGTGGTTAGAAGTGTCCAAAGGTGGTCATAAGTGTCCAAAGGTGGTCAGAAGTGTCCAAAGGTGATCAGAAGTGTCCAAAGGTGATCAGAAGTGTCCAAAGGTGATCAGAAGTATCCAAAGGTGGCCAGAAGTGTCCACAGGTGATCAGAAGTGTCCAAAGGTGGCCAGAAGTGTCCAAAGGTGGTCAGAAGTGTCCAAAGGTGATCAGAAGTGTCCAAAGGTGGGTGAGCTACTTGGGCTGACAGGGATGCTGCTATAGACGTCACTGGTCTCTTACTGCCCTTACAGGTACTGACTAAATGTATCTGCCTTTTTCAGAATAGGACTGTAGGTGATCAGAAGTGTCTAAAGGTGGTCAGAAGTGTCTAAAGGTGATCAGAAGTGACCAAAGGTGGTCAGAAGTGTCCAAAGGTGGCCAGAAGTTCCAAAGGTGGTCAGAAGTGTCTAAAGGTGATCAGAAGTGTCCAAAGGTGATCAGAAGTGTCCAAAGGTGGCCAGAAGTGTCAAAAGGTGATCAGAAGTTCCAAAGGTGGTCAGAAGTGTCTAAAGGTGATCAGAAGTGTCCAAAGGTGATCAGAAGTGTCCAAAGGTGGCCAGAAGTGTCCAAAGGTGATCAGAAGTTCCAAAGGTGGTCAGAAGTGTCTAAAGGTGATCAGAAGTGTCCAAAGGAGGTCAGAAGTGTCAAAAGAAGGGTGAGCTACTTGGGCTGACAGGGATGCTGCTATAGACGTCACTGGTCTCTTACTGCCCTTACAGGTACTTACTAAATGTATCTGCCTTTTTCAGAATGGGACTGCGCAGCTACCTCAACATGTCCTACAATGAGCCTTACTGCAAAGACTATCTGCAAACGCTTCGCCCGAAGATCCACGATTTGAGATATCAAGCTTGGGATGACCCAGTTTTAACCTGCTTGGATTCGGAAGCCATCATCAAACTCTGCTTTGATACCGTGACGGACAACCTGAACTCCTCAACTCTGCACATTCTGGAGGCTGGCGCCATCAAGAGCGAGTTCTTCCGGGATGCCTTCCCGAAAGCTCTGAATTATTTCCACCTCAGTAACTACCACTACTCCGTGGTGGACAAGTTTATTGTAGACAGTGCGATGACGTACCCCGTGAAGATTCTCATGTTTGACACGGACGATGCCACCAGTTTCCCGGACACGCACAATGAAGCCTTCAACCTGCTCATCCTGAAGCACCATCTCCGTTATCACAATGACCTTGACCTTGCGCTTGAAGCCTACAGTAAAATGGTCAAGCCTGGAGGTTTCATACTTGTTTTTGAAGCGGTGGAAAGGTGAGATATGTATACCAGCTTTCAAAGATGCTACAACTTAACTAGAGGGTCTTGAGTGTAATGCCGCAGTAGTCGTATGTCTTCATTTTTTGGATCTTAAGACGAGTGGTAAACATATCACAACGTTGTACTCCCCCCCTTTAGTGTTTAAACTATGGCTGATATATTGCCTAAATATTTTACCTTTTGGTCATGCTTACCCCTATTTTGTTCTGATTGGGTAATGTTCACTTACACTAAAATTACAATACCACATTTTAATAATCTCTTTGAAACTATTGCTAGAATAATTATAAGGATATACTAAATCAGTTTAAAGCTCATTTCTTAAAGAAAAGTAGTCCGAAACATTTGTGTGGTATTGAATAGAAAAAACACAAAAGAAATCTTTTCTTTATTTAAGTGAGACACATGATATCGGCGATGGGTAGAGACCAATTCTGGATGTTCATAGGAACAAACTTGGAATGCTTGGAGTACTAGCTTACGCAGTCCTTAACATGTACATTCTGTTGCATCTTTATTAGCCTTCTTGCTGAGGCTACACATTACGAATCGAAACTGTACCTTCATAATTTGTTCGCTTCTGTACCCTAATAGTTGGGCAGTTGTAAGTGTAATGTGACAAGAATATAGAATATAGATAAATCTGTATACATCCCTCAAGGGGAAATTAAAGTACACTCTTTATAAAACAATCGAAATTATAAAGTTTACAACCATATGATAACAGAAAGGTAAAATTTCGACATAAAGATCAACAATATTATACATAGTATATACATTATAATATCACAATATCACAGCTGGAGTTTATGAATGTGTGCAAGCTGAGGCAGAAATCATGATATCAACGCACTGTTTATATTATAACCTATATAGTGCTGACTTTGGACGCTAACTGTTATAATAGAAAACTTAAAATTTCCACTTATATCCGCAGAGTGTCCATTATGTACCCCTTCGAGTCGCTAGTTGCCCCCTGGATCTGCAACGGGAAGGCAGGGCCTGAGGGTGAGCGTATTCTGGGCTGCTACTACACAGAGCCCCAGTGGAGGGCTTTCTTCGCCAGACACGGGTTGGAGGAGATCATCCACAGATCTGACGGGCTGAGGAATGCCATGTTCCTGCTGAGGAAGCCAGAACAGGTGGTTAGCCCGCCACGCATCATTAACGTTGACGACCTGCAGTGCTCGTGGATCGAGGACGTGAAGGCGGCGCATCTGAGGATGCAAGACAACCCGGATGATTCTCGGCTCTGGCTTGTGGCCACCGAGGAGAATTCTGGGATCTGGGGTCTGGTGCAGTCACTGCGCTGGGAGCCCGGGTTTGAGAACCTGCGCTGTGTACATGTGTCCAACAGAAACAGCGGCTCCAAGATGCCACAGCTGACTGTGGAGAGTCCCGAGTTCAAAGCGCTCATGAGGAAAGATCTGGTGTACAACATCTACAGGGACGGCCGATGGGGAACCTACAGGACTTTGGTGATACATGAAGGTTTGTGTGGAGAATTTACAAAACGGTCTCCTTTTTACGTGGACTAATGATGTATCATCTTATTTCTCTTTGTTTTTCACTGTCTGAGATAGAAGTCCTGGTATCCTGGCAGTTTCAAATACCATTCCATTCTTGGAATCTGTGCATGATAATAGCGTATTCGCTGACAGTAGACATTGAGGAAACAGAAAGCCACGGTTTACAAAAGGAAATGTTCATGTCTGTCCTCTCCGCCTGGGTGAACTGGCACATGTGGTAGAGCGTTGGTGTCCCAATCAGGGGGTCTCCGGTTCGAAAACCATGATTGGAAAACTTTGTCTGACCGTTTTCGTTCTCTATTGGCTGGATCAGTGTCAATACAATATGGCCAGCTATGTTATTGTATCCTCACAATACTCTACGTCTGGTAGCATATAAAGTTGCCAGACGTTAGTACTGGAAGTGTCTAAAGTAAAGCCTATATAGTGGTCACATTAGGCACAAGCCAATTTAAACTGAAACCTTAACTCTCCTTCCCGCAGACGAGAGGCTGACTGAGAGCCTGAAGAGCCAGGTCTTTGCCGACTGCTACGTCGCCGGCGACCCGCTCAGCCTCAAGTGGTTCGACTCGCCCCTCAACCTGGGCCATCCTAACGGCAAGCTGGCGACCACCAAGCCCCAGGCCTCAGGGACAGACACCTGTGCCGTCTACTTCGCCGGTGTGAACGACAGAGACGTTCTCCTGGCTAACGCATCCCTCAAGAAGGACGATCTCCCCACAGAGTTTTACCGCAGGGAAGGCGTTCTGGGTGTGGAGTTCTCCGGCAGAGATTCCAGCGGGAAGCGAGTGATGGGCCTTTGCGCTCCGCCGGTATGGGTCTAACGTTACGCATTTGTTACACTTTTTCCGCCGGTATGGGTCTAACGATACGCATTTGTTACACCTTTTCCGCCGGTACGGGCCTAACGTTACGCATTTGTTACACCTTTTCCGCTGGTATGGGTCTAACGCTACGCATTTGTTACAATTTTTTCCGCCTGTATGGATCTAACGTTACATATTTGTTGCATTTTTTCGTCGGCATGGGTCTGACGTTACGCATTTGTTACACCTTTTCCGCCGGTATGGGTCTAACGTTACGCATTTGTTACACGTTTTCCGCCGGTATGGGTCTAACGTTACGCATTTGTTACACTTTTCCGCCGGTATGGGTCTAACGTTACGCATTTGTTACACCTTTTCCGCCGGTATGGGTCTAACGTTACGCATTTGTTACACCTTTTCCGCGGGTATGGGTCTGACGATACGCATTTGTTACACCTTTTCCGCCGGTATGGGTCTAACGTTACGCATTTGTTGCACTTTTTCCGCGGGTATGGGTCTAACGATACGCATTTGTTACACCTTTTCCGCCGGTATGGGTCTAACGTTACGCATTTGTTACACTTTTTCCGCCGGTATGGGTCTAACGTTACGCATTTGTTACACCTTTTCCGCCGGTGTGGGTCTAACGTTACGCATTTGTTACACCTTTTCCGCCTGTATGGATCTAACGTTACATATTTGTTGCACTTTTTCGTCGGCAAGGGTCTAACGTTACGCATTTGTTTCACTTTTTGCCGTCGATGTGGGTCTAACGTTACGCATTTGTTTCACTTTTTGCCGTCGATGTGGGTCTAACGTTACGCATTTGTTACAATTTTTCGCCGGTAGGGATCTAACGTTACACGGTTGTTACACTTTTTCCGCTGGCATGGGTCTAACGTTACGCATTATTTTGTTACACTTTTGAGCGCGGTAGCCATGGGGTAGATAGATCACCAGGTGACCCGTGGTTCGAACCCCTAAATATGGCGGCCGCGTTCTCTCCACTGATTTTTTCAGGACACTGGGTTAGAACATCGGCTTCCGACGCAAAAGGTTTGAATTCGAACCCTGGCGATTTTTCTCCCTACTGGTTGGCTCGGTGTCAGTTTAATGTTACCGGCTGAGATAGGAGTCATGGTATCCCCGCCCTACCTCTTAAAGCGTATTAAAAAGAAAACCTATTTAAAAAAACACACAAAAAAAAACCAACATCATCATTCTCTTGCATAATTCGATTAAAACAATTCTGATACGTCTCATGTTTTGCGTATTTTTTAGCGCCCGGCATCAGCAACATAATCAAATTGCGGATGGGTCGCAAGACTTAAAAATGACATTTTACGTGCTACCACGCGTAGACAGTTCATGAATACGTGGACCTCTCTTTTAACAGGTCACATAATACTAACACCAGTCGACCTAGGTATCGCTGTTGTTTCTCTGTATGACAGCGCGTAAAAATCTCGAACGTTAGTCTTGGGACCCGTCCACAATATAGCCTATATAAGGCTGAACAAAGCAACGGACTCAAACTCAAACATTGTGCTGTATAATTTAACGAGCACACTTCTTAACCCGCAGGCGCTGGCCTCTGGAGTGCGGTGTCCCAGGACGTCCCTGTGGTTGATCCCCACACACTGGACCCTGGAGGAGGCAGCCACAGTGCCCCTGGCCTACGCCACAGCCTTCTACGCCCTCGTGATCAAGGGCCGAGTCAAGCCTGGTGAAACCATATTCGTCCAGTCAGGATACACTCCAGTTGGTCAGGTAGGAATACTAAAGTAACCATACAAACTGCTACTGCGACTTAAAGCGAGCATGGTTGATACCAGTAGACAACTATGCCAAGTTAATGAAAATTAACTGTTATACATTTGCTGCTGCTACTACTACTACTACTACTACTACTACTACTACTACTACTACTACTACTACTACTACTACTACTACTACTACTACTACTACTACTACTACTACTACTACTACTACTACTACTACTACTACTACTACTACTACTACTGCTACTACTACTACTACTACTACTACTACTACTACTACTACTACTACTACTACTACTACTACTACTACTACTACTACTACTACTACTACGACTACTTCTACTACCATCGAGTTTTACGACTGCTATTCCTTCTACTTCTTTTATAACAGCAACTCCTACCCTTTTTTATATGTACTACGTGTAACATCGCTTTTCATTTTTTTTCTGATGTCCATTTTTAATTTAACCTTTAGTAGTGTTACTTTAAAATTTGAAAAAAAAATTCCAATCCCCTAAAGCATACATTCCAATGCTTCCAACAGGCAGTGATAACAATCGCCTTAAGCTACGATTGTAAGGTTTTTACAACGACCCGCGATGAGGAAGATACAAAGGTCCTACTGGCGTCTTGTCCTAAGCTCCAAAGAAACAATATCTACAACAACCCAGATTTGACGTTTGAGAGAAGCATCCTCATCGAAACAGATAGAAAAGGTGAGGCGCAAGAAAGATGATGAAACTGCTTTGCTTTTTGGTTTTGATAGAACTTAACTGAATGTACCAATAAGGTTAATCCGTCTTAACTCCTTTTTTATATTCCTACTCCCAATATTGATTGACGCCCATGTTTACCATCCCCTCCTTGTGTATTGTGTATGTTTTATGTTTTGTACTTCTTCCTTGACGGACCTCCTTCTTCTCGACCCCTCCCCCTCCCTTTCCTTGTCATAGTGACATTGCAAAAGTATGGATTGTTTAAAAAACATTTATTGTCGGAGCCGTTTATCTTTAAAAAAATCAATTATTTATTTACTTGGGAACTTACTAGACCTTGAACATAAACATTGTTTTTTTATCAATTGATCTAATTATCTGTCAGCTACTTCTTTTTTCTACTAAAAGCACAAATTCATTTAAACATTTAGTATGTGTCCAGTTCAGAATATAAATTTTAACAATTCTATCTTTTCAAATACATCATTTTCCTCATCCATGACACATTAGGTGTAGACATCGTCGTCAATGTAACCAACGACTCCACTTTGAAGGCAAGGGTCGGATTGTTGGCGAAGGGTAGCCGCTTTATCGACTTAAGCTTCAAAACTGACGATGAAGCGCAAAGAGGTAAGCTAAGACATTCTTACTTATTTCCAAGACTTGAACCGTGGATTATCCTTTATATGTATAAGAAGGCCATAATGGAAAAACCAGATATGGCACAAATTTGGATAAATTTACCTACCCACCTTAGCCTACGAAGCAGATATTTTTCTTGCATCTCCAGGAAGTATTCAATAAAAAACACGGTTATTTTAGGGATGTCAATGTTGTGGGTGGATGCTGCGGAAACTGATGAAAAGAGGGCGTTTTGAATTTTAAAATGAATTATCTCGAAAAGTGTCAAATTGTGACATGTCTAGGTTTTGCATAGTGCTTTTAAGGTTTAGTTTGCCATGACATTTTGAAA